>OZ024805.1:31188040-31583040 GCA_964017045.1 Omphiscola glabra
ATCATCATCATCATCATCATCATCATCATCATCATCATCATCATCATCATCATCATCATCATCATCATCATCATCATCATCATCATCATCATCATCATCATCATCATCTCATCATCATCATCATCATCATCATCATCATCATCATCATCATCATCACCATCATCACCATCATCATATCATCATCATCATCATCATCATCATCATCATCATCATCACCATCACCATGACCATCATCACCATCATCATCATCACATCACCATCACCATCATCACCATCACCATCACCATCATCACCATCATCATCATCATCACCATCACCATCATCACCATCACCATCATCACCATCATCATCATCACCATCACCATCATCACCATCACCATCATCATCATCACCATCATCATCATCACCATCATCACCATCATCATCATCATCATCATCACCATCACCATCACCATCACAATCATCACCATCACCATCACCATCATCACCATCATCATCATCACATCACAATCATCACCATCACCATCATCACCATCACAATCACCATCATTACCATCATCATCATCACCATCACCATCATCACCATCATCATCATCATCATCATCATCATCATCATCATCATCATCATCATCATCATCATCATCATCATCACCATCATCACCATCATCATCATCACCATCATCATCTTCACCATCACCATCACCATCACCATCACCATCACCATCATCATCATCATCATCATCATCATCATCATCATCATCATCATCATCATCATCATCATCATCATCATCATCATCATCATCATCATCATCATCATCATCATCATCATCATCATCATCATCATCATCATCATCATCATCATCATCATCATCATCATCATCATCATCATCATCATCATCATCATCATCATCATCATCATCATCATCATCATCATCATCATCATCATCATCATCATCATCATCATCATCATCATCATCATCATCATCATCATCATCATCATCATCATCATTGTGGTGCTGGTTGTGGTGCTGGTGGTTGTGGTGTTGGTTGTGGTGCTGGTTGTGGTGCTGGTTGTGGTGCTGGTTGTGGTGCTGGTGTTTGTTGTGGTGGTTGTGGTGGTGGTGGTTGTGGTGTTGTTTGTGGTGCTGGTGGTTGTGGTGTTTTTGGTGCTGGTGTTTGTTGTGGTGGTTGTTGTTGTGGTTGTGGTGGTAATTGTTGTGGTATTGGTTGTGGTGCTGATTGTGGTGGTGGTGGTTGTGGTGGTCGTGGTGGTTGTGGTTATTGTGGTGGTTGTGGTGGTGGTTGTGGTGGTTGTGGTGGTGGTGATGGTGCTGGTGGTTGTGGTGCTTGTTGTGGTGCTGATTGTGGTGCTGGTTGTGGTGCTGGTGTTTGTGGTGGTGTTTGTGTTGCTGGTGTTTGTTGTGGTGGTTGTGGTGGTGGTGGTTGTGGTGCTGGTTGTGGTGCTGGTTGTGGTATGTTTGTGGTATGGTTGTGGTGCTGGTTGTGGTGCTGGTTGTGGTGCTGGTTGTGGTGCTTGTGGTTGTGGTGGTGTTTTGTTGTGGTGGTGTTTTGTTGTGGAAGTTGTGGTGGTGGTTGTGGTGGTGGTTGGGGTGCTGTTTGTGGTGCTGTTTGTGGTGCTGGTGGTTGTGGTGGTGGTGGTTGTGGTTGTTGTTGTGGTGGTGGTTGTGGTGCTGGTTGTGGTGCTGTTTGTGGTGGTGGTTGTTGTGGTGGTGGTTGTGGTAGTTGTTGTGGTGCTAATGGTTGTGGTGCTGGTTGTTGTGCTGGTTGTAGTGCTGGTTTTGGTGCTGGTTGTGGTGCTGGTGGTTGTGGTGGTGGTTGTGATGGTGGTTTTGGTGGTGGTTGTGGTGCAATTTGTGGTGCTGGTGGTTGTGGTGGTGGTTGTGGTATGGTTGTGGTATGCTTGTGGTGCTGGTTCTGTTGCTGGTTGTGGTGCTGGTTGTGGTGCTGGTTGTGGTGCTGGTTGTGGTATGGTTGTGGTATGCTTGTGGTGCTGGTTGTGGTGCAATTTGTGGTGCTGGTTGTGGTGGTACTGGTTGTGGTGCTGGTTGTGGTGCTGGTTGTGGTATGGTTGTGGTATGCTTGTGGTGCTGGTTGTGGTGCTGGTTGTGGTGCTGGTTGTGGCATGGTTGTGGTATGCTGGTGGTGTTTTGTTGTGGAAGATGTGGTGGTGGTTGTGGTGCTGGTTGGGGGTGCTGGTTGTGGTGCTGGTGGTTGTGGTGCTGGTTGTGGTGCTGGTTGTGGTGCTGGTGGTTGTGGTGCTGGTTGTGGTGCTGGTTGTGGTTGTTGTGGTGGTGCTGGTGATTGTGGTGCTGGTTTTGGTTGTGGTGGTGGTTGGGGTGCTGGTTGTGCTGGTGTTTGTGGTGGTGGTGTTGGTGGTGGTTGTGGTTGTTTTTGTGGTGGTGGTTGTGGTGGTGGTGGTTGTGGTGCTGGTTGTGGAGCTGGTTGTGGTGCTGGTTGTGGTGCTGGTTTTTGTGGTGGTGTTTTTGGTGCTGGTGTTTGTTATGGTGGTTGTTGTGCTGCTGGTGGTTGTGGTGCTGGTTGTGGTGCTGGTTGTGGTGCTGGTTGTGGTGCTGGTTGTGGTGCTTGTTGTGGTGCTGATGGTTGTGGTGCTGGTGGTTGTGGTGCTGGTTGTGGTGCTGGTTGTGGTGCTGGTTGTGGTGCTGTTTATGGTGCTGGTGTTTGTGGTATTGGTTGTGGTGGTGGTTGTTGTTGTGGTGGTTGTTGTTGTGGTGGTTGTTGTTGTGGTGCTGGTTGTGGTGCTGGTGGTTGTGGTGCTGGTGGTTGTGGTGCTGGATGTGGTGCTGTTTGTGGTGCTGGTTGTGGTGCTGGTTGTGGTGCTGGTGTTTGTGGTTGTGTTTTTGGTGCTGGTGTTTGTTGTGGTGGTTGTGGTGGTGGTTGTGGTGCTGGTGGTTGTGGTGGTGTTTTGTTGTGGAAGTTGTGGTGGTGGTTGTGGTGGTGGTTGGGGTGCTGGTTGTGGTGCTGTTTGTGGTGGTTGTAAGTTATGTTTTATTATTATTAGAATCTCATATTTTAAATATTTCAATTTTATAATATTTCTATGTTATCCAAAATTACAATGATTATAAATATGGTTGTGGTTGTAGTGGTTGTGCTGGTTGTGGTACTGGTTATGGTGCTGGTGGTTTTGGTGGTGGTTGTGGTGGTTTTGGTGGTGGTTGTGGTGGTTGTTGTGGTGGTGGTGGTTGTGATGGTGGTTTTGGTGGTTGTGGTGTTGGTTATGGTGCTGTTTTTGTGGTGGTTGTGGTGATGGTTTTGGTGATGTTTGTGGTGCTCGTTGTGGTGCTGAAGGTTTTGGTGGTTGTGGTGTTGGTTGTGGTGCTGGTTGTTGTTGTGGTGGTGTTTGTGGTGGTTGTGGTGGTTGTGGTGGTGGTGGTTGTTGTGGTGTTGGTTGTGGTGCTGGTTGTGTTGCTTGCTTTGTGGTGGTGGTTGTGGTGGTGGTAGTGGTGGTTGTGGTGCTGTTTGTGGTGTTTGTGGTGGTGGTGGTTGTGGTTGTGCTGCTGGTTGTGGTGCTGGTTGTGATGCTGGTTGTGGTGCTGGTTGTGGTGCTGGTTGTGGTGCTGGTTGTGGTGCTGGTTGTGGTGGTGGTTGTGGTAGTGGTTGTGGTGCTGGTTGTGGTGCTGGTTGTGGTGCTGGTTGTGGTGGTGGTGTTTGTGGTTGTGGTGGTGGTTGTGGTAGTGGTTGTGGTGCTGGTTGTGGTGCTGGTTGTGGTGCTGGTTGTGGTGCTGGTTGTGGTGCTGGTTGTGGTGCTGGTTGTGGTGCTGGTTGTGGTGCTGGTTGTGGTGCTGGTTGTGGTGCTGGTTGTGGTGCTGGTTGTGGTGCTGGTTGTGGTGCTGGTTGTGGTGCTGGTGTTTGTGGTATTGTTTGTGGTGCTGGTTGTGGTGCTGGTTGTGGTGCTGGTTGTGGTGCTGGTTGTGGTGCTGGTTGTGGTGCTGGTTGTCGTGCTGGTTTTTGTGGTGGTGTTTTTGGTGCTGGTGTTTGTTGTGGTGTTTGTTGTTGTGGTGGTGGTTGTGGTGCTGGTTGTGGTGCTGGTTGTGGTGCTGGTTGTGGTGCTGGTTGTGGTGCTGGTTGTGATGCTGGTGTTTGTGGTGGTGTTTGTGGTGGTGTTTGTGGTTGTGGTGGTGGTTGTGGTAGTGGTTGTGGTAGTGGTTGTGGTGCTGGTGTTTGTGGTGGTGTTTGTGGTGCTGGTGTTTGTTGTGGTGGTTGTGGTGGTGGTGGTTGTGGTGGTGGTGGTTGTGGTGCTGGTGGTTGTGGTGCTGGTTGTGGTATGGTTGGGGGTGCTGGTTGTGGTGCTGGTTGTGGTGCTGTTTATGGTGCTGTTGTTTGTGGTATTGGTTGTGGTGGTGATTGTTGTTGTGGTGGTTGTTGTTGTGGTGCTGGTTGTGGTGCTGGTGGTTGTGGTGCTGGTTGTGGTGCTGGTTGTGGTGCTGGTTGTGGTGCTGGTTGTGGTGCTGGTTGTGGTGCTGGTTGTGGTGCTGGTTGTGGTGCTGGTTGTGGTGGTGTTTTTGGTTCTGGTGTTTGTTGTGGTGGTTGTTGTTGTGGTTGTGGTGGTAATTGTTGTGGTATTGGTTGTGATGCTGATTGTGGTGGTGGTGGTTGTGGTGGTGGTGGTGGTTGTGGTTATTGTGGTGGTTGTGGTGGTGCTTGTGGTGGTTGTGGTGGTGGTGATGGTGCTGGTGGTTGTGGTGCTTGTTGTGGTGCTGGTTGTTGTTGTGGTGGTTGTGGTGGTGGTTGTTGTACTGGTGCTGGTGGTTGTGATGGTGGTTGTGGTTGTGGTGGTGGTTGTGGTGGTGGTTGTGGTCCTGGTGTTTGTGGTTGTGGTTGTGGTTGTGGTGGTGGTTGTGGTGGTGGTTGTGATGGTGGTGGTAGTTGTGGTGGTGGTTGTGGTGGTGGTTGTGGTTGTGATGGTTGTGGTGGTGCTGTTTGTGGTGCTGGGTTTGTGGTGGTGGTTGTGGTGGTGGTAGTGGTGGTTGTGGTGGTGGTGGTTATGGTTGTGGTGCTGTTTGTGGTGCTGTTGGTTGTGGTGATGGTTGTGGTGCTGGTGGTTGTGGTGGTGGTTGTTGTGCTGGTGGTTTTGGTGCTGGCTGTGGTGGTGGTTGTGGTGCTGGTTGTGATGCTGGTTGTGGTGCTGGTTGTGGTGCTGGTTGTGGTGCTGGTTGTGGTGCTGGTTGTGGTGCTGGTTGTGGTGCTGGTTGTGGTGGTGGTGTTTGTGGTTGTGGTGGTGGTTGTGGTAGTGGTTGTGGTGCTGGTTGTGGTGCTGGTTGTGGTGCTGGTTGTGGTGCTGGTTGTGGTGCTGGTTGTGGTGCTGGTTGTGGTGCTGGTTGTGGTGCTGGTTGTGGTGCTGGTTGTGGTGCTGGTTGTGGTGCTGGTTGTGGTGCTCGTTGTGGTGCTGGTTGTGGTGCTGGTTGTGGTGCTGGTGTTTGTGGTATTGTTTGTGGTGCTGGTTGTGGTGCTCGTTGTGGTGCTGGTTGTGGTGCTGGTTGTGGTGCTGGTTGTCGTGCTGGTTTTTGTGGTGGTGTTTTTGGTGCTGGTGTTTGTTGTGGTGTTTGTTGTTGTGGTGGTGGTTGTGGTGGTGGTTGTGGTGCTGGTTGTGGTGCTGGTTGTGGTGCTGGTTGTGGTGCTGGTTGTGATGCTGGTGTTTGTGGTGGTGTTTGTGGTGGTGTTTGTGGTTGTGGTGGTGGTTGTGGTAGTGGTTGTGGTAGTGGTTGTGGTGCTGGTGTTTGTGGTGGTGTTTGTGGTGCTGGTGTTTGTTGTGGTGGTTGTGGTGGTGGTGGTTGTGGTGCTGGTGGTTGTGGTGCTGGTGGTTGTGGTGCTGGTGGTTGTGGTGCTGGTTGTGGTATGGTTGGGGGTGCTGGTTGTGGTGCTGGTTGTGGTGCTGGTTGTGGTGCTGTTTATGGTGCTGTTGTTTGTGGTATTGGTTGTGGTGGTGATTGTTGTTGTGGTGGTTGTTGTTGTGGTGCTGGCGTTGGTGCTGGTGGTTGTGGTGCTGGTTGTGGTGCTGGTTGTGGTGCTGGTTGTGGTGCTGGTTGTGGTGCTGGTTGTGGTGCTGGTTGTGGTGCTGGTTGTGGTGCTGGTTGTGATGGTGTTTTTGGTTCTGGTGTTTGTTGTGGTGGTTGTTGTTGTGGTTGTGGTGGTAATTGTTGTGGTATTGGTTGTGATGCTGATTGTGGTGGTGGTGGTTGTGGTGGTGGTGGTGGTTGTGGTTATTGTGGTGGTTGTGGTGGTGGTTGTGGTGGTTGTGGTGGTGGTGATGGTGCTGGTGGTTGTGGTGCTTGTTGTGGTGCTTGTTGTGGTGGTGGTGGGTGTGGTGTTGGTTGTGGTGTGGGTTGTGGTGGTGGTTGTGGTTGTGGTGGTGGTTGTGGTTTTGTTTGTGGTTGTGGTGATTGTTGTGGTGCTGTTTGTGGTGCTGTATGTGGTGCTGTTTGTGGTGCTGTTTGTGGTGCTGTTTGTGGTGTTGTTTGTGGTATGGTTGTGGTATGCTTGTGGTGCTGGTTGTGGTGCAATTTGTGGTGCTGGTTGTGGTGGTACTGGTTGTGGTGCTGATTGTGGTGCTGGTTGTGGTGCTGTTTGTGATGCTGGTTGTGGTGCTGGTTGTGGTATGGTTGTGGTATGCTTGTGGTGCTGGTTGTGGTGCTGGTGGTTGTGGTGGTGTTTTTGGTGCTGGTGTTTGTTGTGGTGGTTGTGGTGGTGGTTGTGGTACTGGTGGTTGTGGTGCTGGTTGTGGTGCTGGTTGTGGTGCTGTTTATGGTGCTGGTGTTTGTGGTATTGGTTGTGGTGGTGGTTGTTGTTGTGGTGGTTGTTGTTGTGGTGGTTGTTGTTGTGGTGCTGGTTGTGGTGCTGGTGGTTGTGGTGCTGGTTGTGGTGCTGTTTGTGGTGCTGGTTGTGGTGCTGGTTGTGGTGCTGGTTGTGGTGCTGGTGTTTGTGGTTGTGTTTTTGGTGCTGGTGTTTGTTGTGGTGGTTGTGGTGGTGGTTGTGGTGCTGGTTGTGGTGCTGGTTGTGGTGCTGGTTGTGGTGCTGGTTGTGGTGCTGGTTGTGGTGCTGGTTGTGGTGGTGGTGTTTGTGGTTGTGGTGGTGGTTGTGGTAGTGGTTGTGGTGCTGGTTGTGGTGCTGGTTGTGGTGCTGGTTGTGGTGCTGGTTGTGGTGCTGGTTGTGGTGCTGGTTGTGGTGCTGGTGGTGGTGCTGGTTGTGGTGCTGGTTGTGGTGCTGGTTGTGGTGCTGGTTGTGGTGCTCGTTGTGGTGCTGGTTGTTGTGCTGGTTGTGGTGCTGGTGTTTGTGGTATTGTTTGTGGTGCTGGTTGTGGTGCTGGTTGTGGTGCTGGTTGTGGTGCTGGTTGTCGTGCTGGTTTTTGTGGTGGTGTTTTTGGTGCTGGTGTTTGTTGTGGTGTTTGTTGTTGTGGTGGTGGTTGTGGTGGTGGTTGTGGTGCTGGTTGTGGTGCTGGTTGTGGTGCTGGTTGTGGTGCTGGTTGTGATGCTGGTGTTTGTGGTGGTGTTTGTGGTGGTGTTTGTGGTTGTGGTGGTGGTTGTGGTAGTGGTTGTGGTAGTGGTTGTGGTGCTGGTGTTTGTGGTGGTGTTTGTGGTGCTGGTGTTTGTTGTGGTGGTTGTGGTGGTGGTGGTTGTGGTGGTGGTGGTTGTGGTGCTGGTGGTTGTGGTGCTGGTTGTGGTATGGTTGGGGGTGCTGGTTGTGGTGCTGGTTGTGGTGCTGTTTATGGTGCTGTTGTTTGTGGTATTGGTTGTGGTGGTGATTGTTGTTGTGGTGGTTGTTGTTGTGGTGCTGGTTGTGGTGCTGGTGGTTGTGGTGCTGGTTGTGGTGCTGGTTGTGGTGCTGGTTGTGGTGCTGGTTGTGGTGCTGGTTGTGGTGCTGGTTGTGGTGCTGGTTGTGGTGGTGTTTTTGGTTCTGGTGTTTGTTGTGGTGGTTGTTGTTGTGGTTGTGGTGGTAATTGTTGTGGTATTGGTTGTGATGCTGATTGTGGTGGTGGTGGTTGTGGTGGTGGTGGTGGTTGTGGTTATTGTGGTGGTTGTGGTGGTGGTTGTGGTGGTTGTGGTGGTGGTGATGGTGCTGGTGGTTGTGGTGCTTGTTGTGGTGCTTGTTGTGGTGGTGGTGGGTGTGGTGTTGGTTGTGGTGTGGGTTGTGGTGGTGGTTGTGGTTGTGGTGGTGGTTGTGGTTTTGTTTGTGGTTGTGGTGATTGTTGTGGTGCTGTTTGTGGTGCTGTATGTGGTGCTGTTTGTGGTGCTGTTTGTGGTGCTGTTTGTGGTATGGTTGTGGTATGCTTGTGGTGCTGGTTGTGGTGCAATTTGTGGTGCTGGTTGTGGTGGTACTGGTTGTGGTGCTGATTGTGGTGCTGGTTGTGGTGCTGTTTGTGATGCTGGTTGTGGTGCTGGTTGTGGTATGGTTGTGGTATGCTTGTGGTGCTGGTTGTGGTGCTGGTGGTTGTGGTGGTGTTTTTGGTGCTGGTGTTTGTTGTGGTGGTTGTGGTGGTGGTTGTGGTGCTGGTGGTTGTGGTGGTGTTTTGTTGTGGAAGTTGTGGTGGTGGTTGTGGTGCTGGTTGGCGTGCTGGTTGTGGTGCTGTTTGTTGTGCTGTTTGTGGTGCTGGTGTTTGTGGTGGTGGTTGTGGTTGTGGTGGTGGTGGTGGTGGTTGTGATGGTGGTAATGGTTGTGGTTTTGGTGGTAGTTGTGGTGGTGGTTGTGGTGGTGGTTGTGCTTTTGTTGGTTGTGGTGGTGGTTGTGTTGCTGTTTGTGGTGCTGGGTTTGTGTTGGTGGTTGTGGTGCTGGGTTTGTTTTGGTGGTTGTGGTGCTGGTTGTGGTATGGTTGTGGTGCTGGTTGTGGTGCTGGTTGTGGTGCTGGTTGTGGTGCTGGTTGTGGTGCTGATGGTTGTGGTGGTGGTGTTTGTGGTTGTGGTGGTGTTTGTGGTGCTGGTTGTGGTGCTGGTTGTGGTGCTGGTTGTGGTGCTGGTTGTGGTGCTGGTTGTGGTGCTGGTTGTGGTGCTGGTGTTTGTGGTGCTGGTTGTGGTGCTGGTTGTGGTGCTGGTTGTGGTGCTGGTTGTGGTGCTGGTTGTGGTGGTGGTGTTTTTGGTGCTGGTGTTTGTTGTGGTGTTTGTTGTTGTGGTGGTGGTTGTGGTGCTGGTTGTGGTGCTGGTGGTTGTGGTGCTGGTTGTGGTGCTCTTTGTGGTGCTGGTTGTGGTGCTGGTTGTGGTGCTGGTTGTGGTGCTGGTTGTGGTGCTTGTTGTGGTGCTGATGGTTGTGGTGCTGGTGGTTGTGGTGCTGGTTGTGGTGCTGGTTGTGGTGCTGTTTATGGTGCTGGTGTTTGTGGTATTGGTTGTGGTGGTGATTGTTGTTGTGGTGGTTGTTGTTGTGGTGGTTGTTGTTGTGGTGCTGGTTGTGGTGCTGGTGGTTGTGGTGCTGGTTGTGGTGCTGTTTGTGGTGCTGGTTGTGGTGCTGGTTGTGGTGCTGGTTGTGGTGCTGGTGTTTGTGGTTGTGTTTTTGGTGCTGGTGTTTGTTGTAATGGTTGTGGTGGTGGTTGTGGTGCTGGTGGTTGTGGTGGTGTTTTGTTGTGGAAGTTGTGGTGGTGGTTGTGGTGCTGGTTGGGGTGCTGGTTGTGGTGCTATTTGTGTTGCTGTTTGTGGTGATGGTGTTTGTGGTGGTGGTTGTGGTTGTGGTGGAGGTTGTGGTGGTGGTTGTGGTGGTGGTGGTGATGGTTGTGGTTGTGGTGGTAGTTGTGGTGGTGGTTGTGGTGGTGGTTGTGCTTGTGATGGTGGTTGTGATGGTGGTGATGGTTGTGGTTGTGGTGGTAGTTGTGGTGGTGTTTGTGTTGCTGTTTGTGGTGCTGGGTTTGTGTTGGTGGTTGTGGTGCTGGGTTTGTGTTGGTGGTTGTGGTGCTGGTTGTGGTGCTGGTGGTTGTGGTGGTGTTTTGTTGTGGAAGTTGTGGTGGTGGTTGTGGTGCTGGTTGGCGTGCTGGTTGTGGTGCTGGTGTTTGTTGTGGTGGTTGTGCTTGTGATGGTTGTGGTGGTGGTTGTGATGGTGGTGGTAGTTGTGGTGGTGGTTGTGGTGCTGTTTTTGGTGCTGGGTTTGTGGTGGTGGTTGTGGTAGTGGTGGTTGTGGTGCTGTTTGTGGTGTTTGTGGTGGTGGTGGTTGTGGTGCTGTTTGTGGTGCTGGTTGTTGTTGTGGTGGTTGTGGTGGTGGTTGTTGTACTGGTGCTGGTGGTTGTGATGGTGGTTGTGGTTGTGGTGGTGGTTGTGGTGGTGGTTGTGATGGTGGTGGTAGTTGTGGTGGTGGTTGTGGTGCTGTTTTTGGTGCTGGATTTGTGGTGGTGGTTGTGGTAGTGGTGGTTGTGGTGCTGTTTGTGGTGTTTGTGGTGGTGGTGGTGGTGGTGCTGTTTGTGGTGCTGGTTGTTGTTGTGGTGGTTGTGGTGGTGGTTGTTGTACTGGTGCTGGTGGTTGTGATGGTGGTTGTGGTTGTGGTGGTGGTTGTGGTGGTGGTTGTGGTGCTGGTGTTTGTGGTTGTGGTTGTGGTGGTGGTTGTGGTTGTGATGGTTGTGGTGGTTGTGGTGGTGGTTGTGGTGCTGTTTGTGGTGCTGGGTTTGTGGTGGTGGTTGTGGTGGTGGTAGTGGTGGTTGTGGTGGTGGTGGTTGTGGTGCTGTTTGTGGTGCTGGTGGTTGTATTGCTGGTGGTTGTGGTGCTGGTTGTGGTGCTGGTTGTGGTGCTGGTTGTGGTGCTGGTTGTGTTGCTGGTTGTGTTGCTGGTTGTGGTGCTGGTGTTTGTGGTGGTGTTTTTGGTGCTGGTGTTTGTTGTGGTGGTTGTGGTGGTGGTTGTGGTGCTCGTGGTTGTGGTGGTGTTTTGTTGTGGAAGTTGTGGTGGTGGTTGTGGTGCTAGTTGGCGTGCTGGTTGTGGTGCTGTTTGTGGTGCTGTTTGTGGTGCTGGTGTTTGTGGTGGTGGTTGTGGTTGTGGTGGTGGTGGTGGTGGTTGTGATGGTGGTAATGGTTGTGGTTGTGGTGGTAGTTGTGGTGGTGGTTGTGGTGGTGGTTGTGCTTTTGATGGTTGTGGTGGTGGTTGTGTTGCTGTTTGTGGTGCTGGGTTTGTGTTGGTGGTTGTGGTGCTGGTTGTGGTATGGTTGTGGTATGGTTGTGGTGCTGGTTGTGGTGCTGGTTGTGGTGCTGTTTGTGGTGCTGGTGGTTGTGGTGGTGTTTTGTTGTGGAAGTTGTGGTGGTGGTTGTGGTTGTGGTTGTGGTTGTGATGGTTGTGGTGGTGGTTGTGGTGCTGTTTGTGGTGCTGGATTTGTGGTGGTGTTTGTGGTGGTTGTGGTGCTGTTTGTGGTGTTTGTGGTGGTGGTGGTTGTGGTGCTGTTTGTGGTGCTGGTTGTTGTTGTGTTGGTTGTGGTGGTGGTTGTGGTACTGGTGCTGGTGGTTGTGGTGGTTGTGGTTGTGGTGGTGGTTGTGGTGCTGGTGTTTGTGGTTGTGGTTGTGGTTGTGGTGGTGGTTGTGGTGGTGGTTGTGGTGGTGGTTGTGGTGGTGGTTGTGATGGTGGTGGTGGTTGTGGTGGTGGTTGTGGTTGTGATGGTTGTGGTGGTGGTTGTGGTGCCGTTTGTGGTGCTGGTTGTGGTGCTGGTTGTGGTGCTGGTTGTGGTGCTGGTTGTGGTGGTGTTTTTGGTTCTGGTGTTTGTTGTGGTGGTTGTTGTTGTGGTTGTGGTGGTAATTGTTGTGGTATTGGTTGTGATGCTGATTGTGGTGGTGGTGGTTGTGGTGGTGGTGGTGGTTGTGGTTATTGTGGTGGTTGTGGTGGTGCTTGTGGTGGTTGTGGTGGTGGTGATGGTGCTGGTGGTTGTGGTGCTTGTTGTGGTGCTGGTTGTTGTTGTGGTGGTTGTGGTGGTGGTTGTTGTACTGGTGCTGGTGGTTGTGATGGTGGTTGTGGTTGTGGTGGTGGTTGTGGTGGTGGTTGTGGTCCTGGTGTTTGTGGTTGTGGTTGTGGTTGTGGTGGTGGTTGTGGTGGTGGTTGTGATGGTGGTGGTAGTTGTGGTGGTGGTTGTGGTGGTGGTTGTGGTTGTGATGGTTGTGGTGGTGCTGTTTGTGGTGCTGGGTTTGTGGTGGTGGTTGTGGTGGTGGTAGTGGTGGTTGTGGTGGTGGTGGTTATGGTTGTGGTGCTGTTTGTGGTGCTGTTGGTTGTGGTGATGGTTGTGGTGCTGGTGGTTGTGGTGGTGGTTGTTGTGCTGGTGGTTTTGGTGCTGGCTGTGGTGGTGGTTGTGGTGCTGGTTGTGATGCTGGTTGTGGTGCTGGTTGTGGTGCTGGTTGTGGTGCTGGTTGTGGTGCTGGTTGTGGTGCTGGTTGTGGTGCTGGTTGTGGTGGTGGTGTTTGTGGTTGTGGTGGTGGTTGTGGTAGTGGTTGTGGTGCTGGTTGTGGTGCTGGTTGTGGTGCTGGTTGTGGTGCTGGTTGTGGTGCTGGTTGTGGTGCTGGTTGTGGTGCTGGTTGTGGTGCTGGTTGTGGTGCTGGTTGTGGTGCTGGTTGTGGTGCTGGTTGTGGTGCTCGTTGTGGTGCTGGTTGTGGTGCTGGTTGTGGTGCTGGTGTTTGTGGTATTGTTTGTGGTGCTGGTTGTGGTGCTCGTTGTGGTGCTGGTTGTGGTGCTGGTTGTGGTGCTGGTTGTCGTGCTGGTTTTTGTGGTGGTGTTTTTGGTGCTGGTGTTTGTTGTGGTGTTTGTTGTTGTGGTGGTGGTTGTGGTGGTGGTTGTGGTGCTGGTTGTGGTGCTGGTTGTGGTGCTGGTTGTGGTGCTGGTTGTGATGCTGGTGTTTGTGGTGGTGTTTGTGGTGGTGTTTGTGGTTGTGGTGGTGGTTGTGGTAGTGGTTGTGGTAGTGGTTGTGGTGCTGGTGTTTGTGGTGGTGTTTGTGGTGCTGGTGTTTGTTGTGGTGGTTGTGGTGGTGGTGGTTGTGGTGCTGGTGGTTGTGGTGCTGGTGGTTGTGGTGCTGGTGGTTGTGGTGCTGGTTGTGGTATGGTTGGGGGTGCTGGTTGTGGTGCTGGTTGTGGTGCTGGTTGTGGTGCTGTTTATGGTGCTGTTGTTTGTGGTATTGGTTGTGGTGGTGATTGTTGTTGTGGTGGTTGTTGTTGTGGTGCTGGCGTTGGTGCTGGTGGTTGTGGTGCTGGTTGTGGTGCTGGTTGTGGTGCTGGTTGTGGTGCTGGTTGTGGTGCTGGTTGTGGTGCTGGTTGTGGTGCTGGTTGTGGTGCTGGTTGTGATGGTGTTTTTGGTTCTGGTGTTTGTTGTGGTGGTTGTTGTTGTGGTTGTGGTGGTAATTGTTGTGGTATTGGTTGTGATGCTGATTGTGGTGGTGGTGGTTGTGGTGGTGGTGGTGGTTGTGGTTATTGTGGTGGTTGTGGTGGTGGTTGTGGTGGTTGTGGTGGTGGTGATGGTGCTGGTGGTTGTGGTGCTTGTTGTGGTGCTTGTTGTGGTGGTGGTGGGTGTGGTGTTGGTTGTGGTGTGGGTTGTGGTGGTGGTTGTGGTTGTGGTGGTGGTTGTGGTTTTGTTTGTGGTTGTGGTGATTGTTGTGGTGCTGTTTGTGGTGCTGTATGTGGTGCTGTTTGTGGTGCTGTTTGTGGTGCTGTTTGTGGTGTTGTTTGTGGTATGGTTGTGGTATGCTTGTGGTGCTGGTTGTGGTGCAATTTGTGGTGCTGGTTGTGGTGGTACTGGTTGTGGTGCTGATTGTGGTGCTGGTTGTGGTGCTGTTTGTGATGCTGGTTGTGGTGCTGGTTGTGGTATGGTTGTGGTATGCTTGTGGTGCTGGTTGTGGTGCTGGTGGTTGTGGTGGTGTTTTTGGTGCTGGTGTTTGTTGTGGTGGTTGTGGTGGTGGTTGTGGTACTGGTGGTTGTGGTGCTGGTTGTGGTGCTGGTTGTGGTGCTGTTTATGGTGCTGGTGTTTGTGGTATTGGTTGTGGTGGTGGTTGTTGTTGTGGTGGTTGTTGTTGTGGTGGTTGTTGTTGTGGTGCTGGTTGTGGTGCTGGTGGTTGTGGTGCTGGTTGTGGTGCTGTTTGTGGTGCTGGTTGTGGTGCTGGTTGTGGTGCTGGTTGTGGTGCTGGTGTTTGTGGTTGTGTTTTTGGTGCTGGTGTTTGTTGTGGTGGTTGTGGTGGTGGTTGTGGTGCTGGTTGTGGTGCTGGTTGTGGTGCTGGTTGTGGTGCTGGTTGTGGTGCTGGTTGTGGTGCTGGTTGTGGTGGTGGTGTTTGTGGTTGTGGTGGTGGTTGTGGTAGTGGTTGTGGTGCTGGTTGTGGTGCTGGTTGTGGTGCTGGTTGTGGTGCTGGTTGTGGTGCTGGTTGTGGTGCTGGTTGTGGTGCTGGTGGTGGTGCTGGTTGTGGTGCTGGTTGTGGTGCTGGTTGTGGTGCTGGTTGTGGTGCTCGTTGTGGTGCTGGTTGTTGTGCTGGTTGTGGTGCTGGTGTTTGTGGTATTGTTTGTGGTGCTGGTTGTGGTGCTGGTTGTGGTGCTGGTTGTGGTGCTGGTTGTCGTGCTGGTTTTTGTGGTGGTGTTTTTGGTGCTGGTGTTTGTTGTGGTGTTTGTTGTTGTGGTGGTGGTTGTGGTGGTGGTTGTGGTGCTGGTTGTGGTGCTGGTTGTGGTGCTGGTTGTGGTGCTGGTTGTGATGCTGGTGTTTGTGGTGGTGTTTGTGGTGGTGTTTGTGGTTGTGGTGGTGGTTGTGGTAGTGGTTGTGGTAGTGGTTGTGGTGCTGGTGTTTGTGGTGGTGTTTGTGGTGCTGGTGTTTGTTGTGGTGGTTGTGGTGGTGGTGGTTGTGGTGGTGGTGGTTGTGGTGCTGGTGGTTGTGGTGCTGGTTGTGGTATGGTTGGGGGTGCTGGTTGTGGTGCTGGTTGTGGTGCTGTTTATGGTGCTGTTGTTTGTGGTATTGGTTGTGGTGGTGATTGTTGTTGTGGTGGTTGTTGTTGTGGTGCTGGTTGTGGTGCTGGTGGTTGTGGTGCTGGTTGTGGTGCTGGTTGTGGTGCTGGTTGTGGTGCTGGTTGTGGTGCTGGTTGTGGTGCTGGTTGTGGTGCTGGTTGTGGTGGTGTTTTTGGTTCTGGTGTTTGTTGTGGTGGTTGTTGTTGTGGTTGTGGTGGTAATTGTTGTGGTATTGGTTGTGATGCTGATTGTGGTGGTGGTGGTTGTGGTGGTGGTGGTGGTTGTGGTTATTGTGGTGGTTGTGGTGGTGGTTGTGGTGGTTGTGGTGGTGGTGATGGTGCTGGTGGTTGTGGTGCTTGTTGTGGTGCTTGTTGTGGTGGTGGTGGGTGTGGTGTTGGTTGTGGTGTGGGTTGTGGTGGTGGTTGTGGTTGTGGTGGTGGTTGTGGTTTTGTTTGTGGTTGTGGTGATTGTTGTGGTGCTGTTTGTGGTGCTGTATGTGGTGCTGTTTGTGGTGCTGTTTGTGGTGCTGTTTGTGGTATGGTTGTGGTATGCTTGTGGTGCTGGTTGTGGTGCAATTTGTGGTGCTGGTTGTGGTGGTACTGGTTGTGGTGCTGATTGTGGTGCTGGTTGTGGTGCTGTTTGTGATGCTGGTTGTGGTGCTGGTTGTGGTATGGTTGTGGTATGCTTGTGGTGCTGGTTGTGGTGCTGGTGGTTGTGGTGGTGTTTTTGGTGCTGGTGTTTGTTGTGGTGGTTGTGGTGGTGGTTGTGGTGCTGGTGGTTGTGGTGGTGTTTTGTTGTGGAAGTTGTGGTGGTGGTTGTGGTGCTGGTTGGCGTGCTGGTTGTGGTGCTGTTTGTTGTGCTGTTTGTGGTGCTGGTGTTTGTGGTGGTGGTTGTGGTTGTGGTGGTGGTGGTGGTGGTTGTGATGGTGGTAATGGTTGTGGTTTTGGTGGTAGTTGTGGTGGTGGTTGTGGTGGTGGTTGTGCTTTTGTTGGTTGTGGTGGTGGTTGTGTTGCTGTTTGTGGTGCTGGGTTTGTGTTGGTGGTTGTGGTGCTGGGTTTGTTTTGGTGGTTGTGGTGCTGGTTGTGGTATGGTTGTGGTGCTGGTTGTGGTGCTGGTTGTGGTGCTGGTTGTGGTGCTGGTTGTGGTGCTGGTTGTGGTGCTGATGGTTGTGGTGGTGGTGTTTGTGGTTGTGGTGGTGTTTGTGGTGCTGGTTGTGGTGCTGGTTGTGGTGCTGGTTGTGGTGCTGGTTGTGGTGCTGGTTGTGGTGCTGGTTGTGGTGCTGGTGTTTGTGGTGCTGGTTGTGGTGCTGGTTGTGGTGCTGGTTGTGGTGCTGGTTGTGGTGCTGGTTGTGGTGGTGGTGTTTTTGGTGCTGGTGTTTGTTGTGGTGTTTGTTGTTGTGGTGGTGGTTGTGGTGCTGGTTGTGGTGCTGGTGGTTGTGGTGCTGGTTGTGGTGCTCTTTGTGGTGCTGGTTGTGGTGCTGGTTGTGGTGCTGGTTGTGGTGCTGGTTGTGGTGCTTGTTGTGGTGCTGATGGTTGTGGTGCTGGTGGTTGTGGTGCTGGTTGTGGTGCTGGTTGTGGTGCTGTTTATGGTGCTGGTGTTTGTGGTATTGGTTGTGGTGGTGATTGTTGTTGTGGTGGTTGTTGTTGTGGTGGTTGTTGTTGTGGTGCTGGTTGTGGTGCTGGTGGTTGTGGTGCTGGTTGTGGTGCTGTTTGTGGTGCTGGTTGTGGTGCTGGTTGTGGTGCTGGTTGTGGTGCTGGTGTTTGTGGTTGTGTTTTTGGTGCTGGTGTTTGTTGTAATGGTTGTGGTGGTGGTTGTGGTGCTGGTGGTTGTGGTGGTGTTTTGTTGTGGAAGTTGTGGTGGTGGTTGTGGTGCTGGTTGGGGTGCTGGTTGTGGTGCTATTTGTGTTGCTGTTTGTGGTGATGGTGTTTGTGGTGGTGGTTGTGGTTGTGGTGGAGGTTGTGGTGGTGGTTGTGGTGGTGGTGGTGATGGTTGTGGTTGTGGTGGTAGTTGTGGTGGTGGTTGTGGTGGTGGTTGTGCTTGTGATGGTGGTTGTGATGGTGGTGATGGTTGTGGTTGTGGTGGTAGTTGTGGTGGTGTTTGTGTTGCTGTTTGTGGTGCTGGGTTTGTGTTGGTGGTTGTGGTGCTGGGTTTGTGTTGGTGGTTGTGGTGCTGGTTGTGGTGCTGGTGGTTGTGGTGGTGTTTTGTTGTGGAAGTTGTGGTGGTGGTTGTGGTGCTGGTTGGCGTGCTGGTTGTGGTGCTGGTGTTTGTTGTGGTGGTTGTGCTTGTGATGGTTGTGGTGGTGGTTGTGATGGTGGTGGTAGTTGTGGTGGTGGTTGTGGTGCTGTTTTTGGTGCTGGGTTTGTGGTGGTGGTTGTGGTAGTGGTGGTTGTGGTGCTGTTTGTGGTGTTTGTGGTGGTGGTGGTTGTGGTGCTGTTTGTGGTGCTGGTTGTTGTTGTGGTGGTTGTGGTGGTGGTTGTTGTACTGGTGCTGGTGGTTGTGATGGTGGTTGTGGTTGTGGTGGTGGTTGTGGTGGTGGTTGTGATGGTGGTGGTAGTTGTGGTGGTGGTTGTGGTGCTGTTTTTGGTGCTGGATTTGTGGTGGTGGTTGTGGTAGTGGTGGTTGTGGTGCTGTTTGTGGTGTTTGTGGTGGTGGTGGTGGTGGTGCTGTTTGTGGTGCTGGTTGTTGTTGTGGTGGTTGTGGTGGTGGTTGTTGTACTGGTGCTGGTGGTTGTGATGGTGGTTGTGGTTGTGGTGGTGGTTGTGGTGGTGGTTGTGGTGCTGGTGTTTGTGGTTGTGGTTGTGGTGGTGGTTGTGGTTGTGATGGTTGTGGTGGTTGTGGTGGTGGTTGTGGTGCTGTTTGTGGTGCTGGGTTTGTGGTGGTGGTTGTGGTGGTGGTAGTGGTGGTTGTGGTGGTGGTGGTTGTGGTGCTGTTTGTGGTGCTGGTGGTTGTATTGCTGGTGGTTGTGGTGCTGGTTGTGGTGCTGGTTGTGGTGCTGGTTGTGGTGCTGGTTGTGTTGCTGGTTGTGTTGCTGGTTGTGGTGCTGGTGTTTGTGGTGGTGTTTTTGGTGCTGGTGTTTGTTGTGGTGGTTGTGGTGGTGGTTGTGGTGCTCGTGGTTGTGGTGGTGTTTTGTTGTGGAAGTTGTGGTGGTGGTTGTGGTGCTAGTTGGCGTGCTGGTTGTGGTGCTGTTTGTGGTGCTGTTTGTGGTGCTGGTGTTTGTGGTGGTGGTTGTGGTTGTGGTGGTGGTGGTGGTGGTTGTGATGGTGGTAATGGTTGTGGTTGTGGTGGTAGTTGTGGTGGTGGTTGTGGTGGTGGTTGTGCTTTTGATGGTTGTGGTGGTGGTTGTGTTGCTGTTTGTGGTGCTGGGTTTGTGTTGGTGGTTGTGGTGCTGGTTGTGGTATGGTTGTGGTATGGTTGTGGTGCTGGTTGTGGTGCTGGTTGTGGTGCTGTTTGTGGTGCTGGTGGTTGTGGTGGTGTTTTGTTGTGGAAGTTGTGGTGGTGGTTGTGGTTGTGGTTGTGGTTGTGATGGTTGTGGTGGTGGTTGTGGTGCTGTTTGTGGTGCTGGATTTGTGGTGGTGTTTGTGGTGGTTGTGGTGCTGTTTGTGGTGTTTGTGGTGGTGGTGGTTGTGGTGCTGTTTGTGGTGCTGGTTGTTGTTGTGTTGGTTGTGGTGGTGGTTGTGGTACTGGTGCTGGTGGTTGTGGTGGTTGTGGTTGTGGTGGTGGTTGTGGTGCTGGTGTTTGTGGTTGTGGTTGTGGTTGTGGTGGTGGTTGTGGTGGTGGTTGTGGTGGTGGTTGTGGTGGTGGTTGTGATGGTGGTGGTGGTTGTGGTGGTGGTTGTGGTTGTGATGGTTGTGGTGGTGGTTGTGGTGCCGTTTGTGGTGCTGGGTTTGTGGTGGTGGTTGTGGTGGTGGTAGTGGTGGTTGTGGTGCTGTTTGTGGTGTTTGTGGTGGTGGTGGTTGTGGTTGTGGTGCTGTTTGTGGTGCTGGTTGTTGTTGTGGTGGTGGTTGTGGTGCTGGTGCTGGTGGTTGTGGTTGTGGTGGTGGTTGTTGTGCTGGTGGTTTTGGTGCTGGTTGTGGTGGTGGTTGTGGTGCTGGTTGTGGTGCTGTTTGTGGTGCAATTTGTGGTGCTGGTGGTTGTTGTGGGGCTGGTTGTGGTGCTGGTTGCGATGCTAATTGTGGTGGTTGTGGTGGTGGTTGTGGTAGTGGTTGTGGTGCTGGTGGTTGTGGTGCTGGTTGTGGTGCTGGTTGTGGTGCTGGTTGTGGTGCTGGTTGTGGTGCTGGTTGTGGTGCTGTTTATGGTGCTGTTGTTTGTGGTATTGGTTGTGGTGGTGATTGTTGTTGTGGTAGTTGTTGTTGTGGTGCTGGTTGTGGTGCTGGTGGTTGTGGTGCTGGTTGTGGTGCTGGTTGTGGTGCTGGTTGTGGTGCTGGTTGTGGTGCTGGTTGTGGTGCTGGTTGTGGTGGTGTTTTTGGTGCTGGTGTTTGTTGTGGTGGTTGTTGTTGTGGTTGTGGTGGTAATTGTTGTGGTATTGGTTGTGGTGCTGGTTGTGGTGCTGATTGTGGTGGTGGTGGTTGTGGTGGTGGTGATGGTTGTGGTTATTGTGGTGGTTGTGGTGGTGGTTGTGGTGGTTGTGGTGGTGGTGATGGTGCTGGTGGTTGTGGTGCTTGTTGTGGTGCTTGTTGTGGTGGTGGTGGGTGTGGTGTTGGTTGTGGTGTGGGTTGTGGTGGTGGTTGTGGTTGTGGTGGTGGTTGTGGTTTTGGTGGTGGTTGTGGTTGTGGTGGTGGTTGTGGTGGTGGTTGTGTTTGTGGTGGTGGTTTTGTTTGTGGTTGTGGTGATTGTTGTGGTGCTGTTTGTGGTGCTGTATGTGGTGCTGTTTGTGGTGCTGTTTGTGGTGCTGTTTGTAGTGCTGTTTGTGGTATGGTTGTGGTATGCTTGTGGTGCTGGTTGTGGTGCTGGTTGTGGTGCTGGTTGTGGTGGTACTGGTTTTTGTGCTGATTGTGGTGCTGGTTGTGGTGCTGTTTGTGGTGCTGTTTGTGGTGCTGGTTGTGGTGCTGGTTGTGGTATGCTTGTGGTATGCTTGTGGTGCTGGTTGTGGTGCTGGTGGTTGTGGTGTTGTTTTGTTGTGGAAGATGTGGTGGTGGTTGTGGTGCTGGTTGGGGTGCTGGTTGTGGTGCTGGTGGTTGTGGTGCTGGTTGTGGTGCTGGTTGTGGTGCTGGTGGTTGTGGTGCTGGTTGTGGTGCTGGTTGTGGTTGTTGTGGTGATGCTGGTTGTGGTGCTGGTTGTGGTTGTTGTGGTGGTGCTGGTGATTGTGGTGCTGGTTGTGGTTGTGGTGGTGGTTGGGGTGCTGGTTGTGCTGGTGTTTGTGGTGGTGGTTGTGGTGGTGTTGTGGTGGTGGTTGTGGTGGTGGTTGTGGTGGTGGTGGTTGTGGTGCTGGTTGTGGAGCTGGTTGTGGTGCTGGTTGTGGTGCTGTTTATGGTGCTGGTGTTTGTGGTGGTTGTTGTGGTGGTAGTGGTTGTTGTTGTGGTGGTTGTTGTTGTGGTGCTGGTTGTGGTGCTGGTTGTGGTGCTGGTTGTGGTGCTGGTTGTGGTGCTGGTTGTGGTGCTGGTTGTGGTGCTGGTTGTAGTGCTGGTTGTGGTGCTTGTTGTTGTGCTGGTTGTGGTTCTGGTTGTGGTGCTGGTTGTGGTGCTGGTTTTTGTGGTGGTGTTTTTGGTGCTGTTGTTTGTTGTGGTGGTTGTTGTGGTGGTCGTTGTTGTTGTGGTGCTGGTTGTGGTGCTGGTTGTGGTGCTGGTTGTGGTGCTGGTTGTGGTGCTGGTTGTGGTGCTGGTTGTGGTGCTGGTTGTGGTGCTGGTAGTGGTGCTGGTTGTGGTGGTGGTGTTTGTGGTTGTGGTGGTGGTTGTGGTAGTGGTTGTGGTGCTGGTTGTGGTGCTGGTTGTGGTGCTGGTTGTGGTGCTGGTTGTGGTGCTGGTTGTGGTGCTGGTTGTGGTGCTGGTTGTGGTGCTGGTTGTGGTGCTGGTTGTGGTGCTGGTTGTGGTGCTGGTTGTGGTGCTGGTTGTGGTGCTGGTTGTGGTGCTGGTTGTGGTGCTGGTTGTGGTGCTGGTGTTTGTGGTATTGTTTGTGGTGCTGGTTGTGGTGCTGGTTGTGGTGCTGGTTGTGGTGCTGGTTGTGGTGCTGGTTTTTGTGGTGGTGTTTTTGGTGCTGGTGTTTGTTGTGGTGTTTGTTGTTGTGGTGGTGGTTGTGGTGCTGGTTGTGGTGCTGGTGGTTGAGGTGCTGGTTGTGGTGCTGGTTGTGGTGCTGGTTCTGGTGCTGGTTCTGGTGCTGGTTGTGGTGCTGGTTGTGATGCTGGTGTTTGTGGTGGTGTTTGTGGTGGTGTTTGTGGTTGTGGTGGTGGTTGTGGTAGTGGTTGTGGTAGTGGTTGTGGTGCTGGTGTTTGTGGTGCTGGTGTTTGTTGTGGTGGTTGTGGTGGTGGTTGTGGTGCTGTTGGTTGTGGTGCTGGTGGTTGTGGTGCTGGTTGTGGTGCTGTTGTTTGTGGTATTGGTTGTGGTGGTGATTGTTGTTGTGGTGGTTGTTGTTGTGGTGCTGGTTGTGGTGCTGGTGGTTTTGGTGCTGGTTGTGGTGCTGGTTGTGGTGCTGGTTGTGGTGCTGGTTGTGGTGCTGGTTGTGGTGCTGGTTGTGGTGCTGGTTGTGGTGCTGGTTGTGGTGCTGGTTGTGGTGGTGTTTTTGGTGCTGGTGTTTGTTGTGGTGGTTGTTGTTGTGGTTGTGGTGGTAATTGTTGTGGTATTGGTTGTGGTGCTGGTTGTGGTGCTGATTGTGGTGGTGGTGGTTGTGGTGGTGGTGGTGGTTGTGGTTATTGTGGTGGTTGTGGTGGTGGTTGTGGTGGTTGTGGTGGTGGTGATGGTTGTGGTTTTGGTGGTGGTTGTGGTTGTGGTGGTGGTTGTGGATGTGATTGTGGTTGTGGTGGTGGTTTTGTTTGTGGTTGTGGTGATTGTTGTGGTGCTGTTTGTGGTGCTGTATGTGGTGCTGTTTGTGGTGCTGTTTGTGGTGCTGTTTGTGGTGCTGTTTGTGGTGCTGGTTGTGGTGCTCGTTGTGGTGCTGGTTGTGGTGCTGGTTGTGGTGCTGGTTGTGGTGCTGGTGTTTGTGGTATTGTTTGTGGTGCTGGTTGTGGTGCTGGTTGTGGTGCTGGTTGTGGTGCTGGTTGTAGTGCTGGTTGTGGTGCTGGTTGTGGTGCTGGTTGTGGTGCTGGTTGTGGTGCTGGTTTTTGTGGTTGTGTTTTTGGTGCTGGTGTTTGTTGTGGTGTTTGTTGTTGTGGTGGTGGTTGTGGTGGTGGTTGTGGTGCTGGTTGTGGTGCTGGTGGTTGAGGTGCTGGTTGAGGTGCTGGTTGTGGTGCTGGTTGTGGTGCTGGTTGGGGTGCTGGTTGTGGTGCTGGTGGTTGTGGTGGTGGTTGTGGTGCTGGTTGTGGTGCTGGTGGTTGTGGTGCTGGTGGTTGTGGTGCTGGTTGTGGTGCTGGTTGTGGTTGTTGTGGTGATGCTGGTTGTGGTGCTGGTGTTTGTTGTGGTGGTTGTGGTGGTGGTGGTTGTGGTGCTGGTGGTTGTTGTGCTGGTGGTTGTGGTGCTGGTTGTGGTATGGTTGTGGGTGCTGGTTGTGGTGCTGGTTGTGGTGCTGGTTGTGGTGCTGTTTATGGTGCTGTTGTTTGTGGTATTGGTTGTGGTGGTGATTGTTGTTGTGGTAGTTGTTGTTGTGGTGCTGGTTGTGGTGCTGGTGGTTGTGGTGCTGGTTGTGGTGCTGGTTGTGGTGCTGGTTGTGGTGCTGGTTGTGGTGGTGTTTTTGGTGCTGGTGTTTGTTGTGGTGGTTGTTGTTGTGGTTGTGGTGGTAATTGTTGTGGTATTGGTTGTGGTGCTGGTTGTGGTGCTGATTGTGGTGGTGGTGGTTGTGGTGGTGGTGATGGTTGTGGTTATTGTGGTGGTTGTGGTGGTGGTTGTGGTGGTTGTGGTGGTGGTGATGGTGCTGGTGGTTGTGGTGCTTGTTGTGGTGCTTGTTGTGGTGGTGGTGGGTGTGGTGTTTGTTGTGGTGTGGGTTGTGGTGGTGGTTGTGGTTGTGGTGGTGGTTGTGGTTTTGGTGGTGGTTGTGGTTGTGGTGGTGGTTGTGGTGGTGGTTGTGGTTGTGGTGGTGGTTTTGTTTGTGGTTGTGGTGATTGTTGTGGTGCTGTTTTTGGTGCTGTATGTGGTGCTGTTTGTGGTGCTGTTTGTGGTGCTGTTTGTGGTGCTGTTTGTGGTATGGTTGTGGTATGCTTGTGGTGCTGGTTGTGGTGCTGGTTGTGGTGCTGGTTGTGGTGGTACTGGTTTTTGTGCTGATTGTGGTGCTGGTTGTGGTGCTGTTTGTGGTGCTGTTTGTGGTGCTGTTTGTGGTGCTGGTTGTGGTGCTGGTTTTGGTGCTGGTTGTGGTATGGTTGTGGTATGCTTGTGGTGCTGGTTGTGGTGCTGGTGGTTGTGGTGGTGTTTTGTTGTGGAAGATGAGGTGGTGGTTGTGGTGCTGGTTGGGGTGCTGGTTGTGGTGCTGGTGGTTGTGGTGCTGGTTGTGGTGCTGGTTGTGGTGCTGGTGGTTGTGGTGCTGGTTGTGGTGCTGGTTGTGGTTGTTGTGGTGATGCTGGTTGTGGGGCTGGTTGTGGTGCTGGTTGTGGTGCTGGTTGTGGTGCTGGTTGTGGTTGTGGTGGTGGTTGGGGTGCTGGTTGTGGTGGTGTTTGTGGTGGTGGTTGTGGTGTTGTTGTGGTGGTGGTTGTGGTGGTGGTTGTGGTGGTGGTGGTTGTGGTGCTGGTTGTGGAGCTGGTTGTGGTGCTGTTTATGGTGCTGGTGTTTGTGGTGGTGGTTGTGGTGCTGGTTGTGGTGCTGGTTGTGGTTGTGGTGGTGGTTGTGGATGTGATTGTGATTGTGGTGGTGGTTTTGTTTGTGGTTGTGGTGATTGTTGTGGTGCTGTTTGTGGTGCTGTTTGTGGTGCTGTTTGTGGTGCTGTTTGTGGTATGGTTGTGGTATGCTTGTGGTGCTGGTTGTGGTGCAATTTGTGGTGCTGGTTGTGGTGGTACTGGTTGTGGTGCTGATTGTGGTGCTGGTTGTGGTGCTGGTTGTGGTGCTGTTTGTGGTGCTGTTTGTGGTGCTGGTTGTGGTGCTGGTTGTGGTGCTGGTTGTGGTATGGTTGTGGTATGCTTGTGGTGCTGGTTGTGGTGCTGTTGGTTGTGGTGGTGTTTTGTTGTGGAAGATGAGGTGGTGGTTGGGGTGCTGGTTGTGGTGCTGGTTGTGGTGCTGGTGGTTGTGGTGCTGGTTGTGGTGCTGGTTGTGGTGCTGGTGGTTGTGGTGCTGGTTGTGGTGCTGGTTGTGGTTGTTGTGGTGATGCTGGTTGTGGTGCTTGTTGTGGTTGTTGTGGTGGTGCTGGTGATTGTGGTGCTGGTTGTGGTTGTGGTGGTGGTTGGGGTGCTGGTTGTGGTGGTGTTTGTGATGGTGGTTGTGGTGGTGTTGTGGTGGTGGTTGTGGTGATGGTTGTGGTGGTGGTGCTGGTTGTGGAGCTGGTTGTGGTGCTGTTTATGGTGCTGGTGTTTGTGGTGGTGTTTGTGGTGGTAGTGGTTGTTGTTGTGGTGGTTGTTGTTGTGGTGCTGGTTGTGGTGCTGGTTGTGGTGCTGGTTGTGGTGCTGGTTGTGGTGCTGGTTGTGGTGCTGGTTGTGGTGCTGGTTGTGGTGCTGGTTGTGGTGCTGGTTGTGGTGCTGGTTGTGATGCTGGTTGTGGTGCTGGTTGTGGTGCTGGTTGTGGTGCTGGTTGTGGTGCTGGTTGTGGTGCTGGTTTTTGTGGTGGTGTTTTTGGTGCTGGTGTTTTTTGTGGTGGTCGTTGTTGTTGTGGTGCTGGTTGTGGTGCTGGTTGTGGTGCTGGTTGTGGTGCTGGTTGTGGTGCTGGTTGTGGTGCTGGTTGTGGTGCTGGTTGTGGTGCTGGTTGTGGTGCTGGTTGTGGTGCTGGTTGTGGTGCTGGTTGTGATGCTGGTTGTGGTGCTTGTTGTGGTGCTGGTTGTGGTGCTGGTGGTTGTGGTGCTGGTTGTGGTGCTGGTTGTGGTGCTGTTTATGGTGCTGGTGTTTGTGGTATTGGTTGTGGTGGTGGTTATTGTTGTGGTGGTTGTTGTTGTGGTGGTTGTTGTTGTGGTGCTGGTTGTGGTGCTGGTGGTTGTGGTGCTGGTGGTTGTGGTGCTGGTTGTGGTGCTAGTTGTGGTGCTGGTTGTGGTGATGGTTGTGTTGCTGGTTGTGTTGCTGGTTGTGGTGCTGGTTGTGGTGCTGGTGTTTGTGGTGGTGTTTTTGGTGCTGGTGTTTGTTGTGGTGGTTGTGGTGGTGGTTGTGGTGCTGGTGGTTGTGGTGGTGTTTTGTTGTGGAAGTTGTGGTGGTGGTTGTGGTGCTGGTTGGCGTGCTGGTTGTGGTGCTGTTTGTTGTGCTGTTTGTGGTGCTGGTGTTTGTGGTGGTGGTTGTGGTTGTGGTGGTGGTGGTGGTGGTTGTGATGGTGGTAATCGTTGTGGTTGTGGTGGTAGTTGTGGTGGTGGTTGTGGTGGTGGTTGTGCTTTTGATGGTTGTGGTGGTGGTTGTGTTGCTGTTTGTGGTGCTGGGTTTGTGTTGGTGGTTGTGGTGCTGGTTGTGGTATGGTTGTGGTGGTGGTGTTTGTGGTTGTGGTGGTGTTTGTGGTGCTGGTTGTGGTGCTGGTTGTGGTGCTGGTTGTGGTGCTGGTTGTGGTGCTGGTTGTGGTGCTGGTTGTGGTGCTGGTTGTGGTGCTGGTTGTGGTGCTGGTTGTGGTGCTGGTGTTTGTGGTATTGTTTGTGGTGCTGGTTGTGGTGCTGGTTGTGGTGCTGGTTGTGGTGCTGGTTGTGGTGCTGGTTTTTGTGGTGGTGTTTTTGGTGCTGGTGTTTGTTGTGGTGTTTGTTGTTGTGGTGGTGGTTGTGGTGGTGGTTGTGGTGCCGGTGGTTGTGGTGCTGGTTGTGGTGCTGGTTGTGGTGCTGGTTGTGGTGCTGGTGGTGGTGCTTGTTGTGGTGCTGATGGTTGTGGTGCTGGTGGTTGTGGTGCTGGTTGTGGTGCTGGTTGTGGTGCTGTTTATGGTGCTGGTGTTTGTGGTATTGGTTGTGGTGGTGGTTGTTGTTGTGGTGGTTGTTGTTGTGGTGGTTGTTGTTGTGGTGCTGGTTGTGGTGCTGGTGGTTGTGGTGCTGGTTGTGGTGCTGTTTGTGGTGCTGGTTGTGGTGCTGGTTGTGGTGCTGGTTGTGGTGCTGGTGTTTGTGGTTGTGTTTTTGGTGCTGGTGTTTGTTGTGGTGGTTGTGGTGGTGGTTGTGGTGCTGGTGGTTGTGGTGGTGTTTTGTTGTGGAAGTTGTGGTGGTGGTTGTGGTGCTGGTTGGGGTGCTGGTTGTGGTGCTATTTGTGTTGCTGTTTGTGGTGATGGTGTTTGTGGTGGAGGTTGTGTTGTGGTGGAGGTTGTGGTGGTGGTTGTGGTGGTGGTGGTGATGGTTGTGGTTGTGGTGGTAGTTGTGGTTGTGGTTGTGGTGGTGGTTGTGCTTGTGATGGTGGTTGTGATGGTGGTGATGGTTGTGGTTGTGGTGGTAGTTGTGGTGGTGGATGTGGTGGTGGTTGTGCTTGTGATGGTTGTGGTGGTGGTTGTGATGGTGGTGGTAGTTGTGGTGGTGGTTGTGGTGCTGTTTTTGGTGCTGAGTTTGTGGTGGTGGTTGTGGTGGTGGTAGTGGTGTTTGTGGTGCTGTTTGTGGTGTTTGTGGTGGTGGTGGTTGTGGTGCTGTTTGTGGTGCTGGTTGTTGTTGTGGTGGTTGTGGTGGTGGTTGTTGTACTGGTGCTGGTGGTTGTGATGGTGGTTGTGGTTGTGGTGGTGGTTGTGGTGGTGGTTGTGGTCCTGGTGTTTGTGGTTGTGGTTGTGGTTGTGGTGGTGGTTGTGGTGGTGGTTGTGATGGTGGTGGTAGTTGTGGTGGTGGTTGTGGTGGTGGTTGTGGTTGTGATGGTTGTGGTGGTGGTTGTGGTGCTGTTTGTGGTGCTGGGTTTGTGGTGGTGGTTGTGGTGGTGGTAGTGGTGGTTGTGGTTATGGTTGTGGTGCTGTTTGTGGTGCTGTTGGTTGTGGTGATGGTTGTGGTGCTGGTGGTTGTGGTGGTGGTTGTTGTGCTGGTGGTTTTGGTGCTGGCTGTGGTGGTGGTTGTGGTGCTGGTTGTGATGCTGGTTGTGGTGCTGGTTGTGGTGCTGGTTGTGGTGCTGGTTGTGGTGCTGGTTGTGGTGCTGGTTGTGGTGCTGGTTGTGGTGCTGGTTGTGGTGGTGGTGTTTGTGGTTGTGGTGGTGGTTGTGGTAGTGGTTGTGGTGCTGGTTGTGGTGGTGGTTGTGGTGCTGGTTGTGGTGCTGGTTGTGGTGCTGGTTGTGGTGCTGGTTGTGGTGCTTGTTGTGGTGCTGATGGTTGTGGTGCTGGTGGTTGTGGTGCTGGTTGTGGTGCTCGTTGTGGTGCTGTTTATGGTGCTGGTGTTTGTGGTATTGGTTGTGGTGGTGGTTGTTGTTGTGGTGGTTGTTGTTGTGGTGGTTGTTGTTGTGGTGCTGGTTGTGGTGCTGGTGGTTGTGGTGCTGGTTGTGGTGCTGTTTGTGGTGCTGGTTGTGGTGCTGGTTGTGGTGCTGGTTGTGGTGCTGGTGTTTGTGGTTGTGTTTTTGGTGCTGGTGTTTGTTGTGGTGGTTGTGGTGGTGGTTGTGGTGCTGGTGGTTGTGGTGGTGTTTTGTTGTGGAAGTTGTGGTGGTGGTTGTGGTGCTGGTTGGGGTGCTGGTTGTGGTGCTATTTGTGTTGCTGTTTGTGGTGATGGTGTTTGTGGTGGTGGTTGTGTTGTGGTGGAGGTTGTGGTTGTGGTTGTGGTGGTGGTGGTGGTGGTTGTGATGGTGGTAATGGTTGTGGTTGTGGTGGTAGTTGTGGTGGTGGTTGTGGTGGTGGTTGTGCTTTTGATGGTTGTGGTGGTGGTTGTGTTGCTGTTTGTGGTGCTGGGTTTGTGTTGGTGGTTGTGGTGCTGGTTGTGGTATGGTTGTGGTATGGTTGTGGTGCTGGTTGTGGTGCTGGTTGTGGTGCTGGTGGTTGTGGTGGTGTTTTGTTGTGGAAGTTGTGGTGGTGGTTGTGGTTGTGGTTGTGGTTGTGATGGTTGTGGTGGTGGTTGTGGTGCTGTTTGTGGTGCTGGATTTGTGGTGGTGTTTGTGGTGGTTGTGGTGCTGTTTGTGGTGTTTGTGGTGGTGGTGGTTGTGGTGCTGTTTGTGGTGCTGGTTGTTGTTGTGTTGGTTGTGGTGGTGGTTGTGGTACTGGTGCTGGTGGTTGTGGTGGTTGTGGTTGTGGTGGTGGTTGTGGTGCTGGTGTTTGTGGTTGTGGTTGTGGTTGTGGTGGTGGTTGTGGTGGTGGTTGTGGTGGTGGTTGTGGTGGTGGTTGTGATGGTGGTGGTGGTTGTGGTGGTGGTTGTGGTTGTGATGGTTGTGGTGGTGGTTGTGGTGCCGTTTGTGGTGCTGGGTTTGTGGTGGTGGTTGTGGTGGTGGTAGTGGTGGTTGTGGTGCTGTTTGTGGTGTTTGTGGTGGTGGTGGTTGTGGTTGTGGTGCTGTTTGTGGTGCTGGTTGTTGTTGTGGTGGTGGTTGTGGTGCTGGTGCTGGTGGTTGTGGTTGTGGTGGTGGTTGTTGTGCTGGTGGTTTTGGTGCTGGTTGTGGTGGTGGTTGTGGTGCTGGTTGTGGTGCTGTTTGTGGTGCAATTTGTGGTGCTGGTGGTTGTTGTGGGGCTGGTTGTGGTGCTGGTTGCGATGCTAATTGTGGTGGTTGTGGTGGTGGTTGTGGTAGTGGTTGTGGTGCTGGTGGTTGTGGTGCTGGTTGTGGTGCTGGTTGTGGTGCTGGTTGTGGTGCTGGTTGTGGTGCTGGTTGTGGTGCTGGTTGTGGTGCTGTTGTTTGTGGTATTGGTTGTGGTGGTGATTGTTGTTGTGGTAGTTGTTGTTGTGGTGCTGGTTGTGGTGCTGGTGGTTGTGGTGCTGGTTGTGGTGCTGGTTGTGGTGCTGGTTGTGGTGCTGGTTGTGGTGCTGGTTGTGGTGCTGGTTGTGGTGGTGTTTTTGGTGCTGGTGTTTGTTGTGGTGGTTGTTGTTGTGGTTGTGGTGGTAATTGTTGTGGTATTGGTTGTGGTGCTGGTTGTGGTGCTGATTGTGGTGGTGGTGGTTGTGGTGGTGGTGATGGTTGTGGTTATTGTGGTGGTTGTGGTGGTGGTTGTGGTGGTTGTGGTGGTGGTGATGGTGCTGGTGGTTGTGGTGCTTGTTGTGGTGCTTGTTGTGGTGGTGGTGGGTGTGGTGTTGGTTGTGGTGTGGGTTGTGGTGGTGGTTGTGGTTGTGGTGGTGGTTGTGGTTTTGGTGGTGGTTGTGGTTGTGGTGGTGGTTGTGGTGGTGGTTGTGTTTGTGGTGGTGGTTTTGTTTGTGGTTGTGGTGATTGTTGTGGTGCTGTTTGTGGTGCTGTATGTGGTGCTGTTTGTGGTGCTGTTTGTGGTGATGTTTGTAGTGCTGTTTGTGGTATGGTTGTGGTATGCTTGTGGTGCTGGTTGTGGTGCTGGTTGTGGTGCTGGTTGTGGTGGTACTGGTTTTTGTGCTGATTGTGGTGCTGGTTGTGGTGCTGTTTGTGGTGCTGTTTGTGGTGCTGGTTGTGGTGCTGGTTGTGGTATGCTTGTGGTATGCTTGTGGTGCTGGTTGTGGTGCTGGTGGTTGTGGTGTTGTTTTGTTGTGGAAGATGTGGTGGTGGTTGTGGTGCTGGTTGGGGTGCTGGTTGTGGTGCTGGTGGTTGTGGTGCTGGTTGTGGTGCTGGTTGTGGTGCTGGTGGTTGTGGTGCTGGTTGTGGTGCTGGTTGTGGTTGTTGTGGTGATGCTGGTTGTGGTGCTGGTTGTGGTTGTTGTGGTGGTGCTGGTGATTGTGGTGCTGGTTGTGGTTGTGGTGGTGGTTGGGGTGCTGGTTGTGCTGGTGTTTGTGGTGGTGGTTGTGGTGGTGTTGTGGTGGTGGTTGTGGTGGTGGTTGTGGTGGTGGTGGTTGTGGTGCTGGTTGTGGAGCTGGTTGTGGTGCTGGTTGTGGTGCTGTTTATGGTGCTGGTGTTTGTGGTGGTTGTTGTGGTGGTAGTGGTTGTTGTTGTGGTGGTTGTTGTTGTGGTGCTGGTTGTGGTGCTGGTTGTGGTGCTGGTTGTGGTGCTGGTTGTGGTGCTGGTTGTGGTGCTGGTTGTAGTGCTGGTTGTGGTGCTTGTTGTTGTGCTGGTTGTGGTTCTGGTTGTGGTGCTGGTTGTGGTGCTGGTTTTTGTGGTGGTGTTTTTGGTGCTGTTGTTTGTTGTGGTGGTTGTTGTGGTGGTCGTTGTTGTTGTGGTGCTGGTTGTGGTGCTGGTTGTGGTGCTGGTTGTGGTGCTGGTTGTGGTGCTGGTTGTGGTGCTGGTTGTGGTGCTGGTTGTGGTGCTGGTAGTGGTGCTGGTTGTGGTGGTGGTGTTTGTGGTTGTGGTGGTGGTTGTGGTAGTGGTTGTGGTGCTGGTTGTGGTGCTGGTTGTGGTGCTGGTTGTGGTGCTGGTTGTGGTGCTGGTTGTGGTGCTGGTTGTGGTGCTGGTTGTGGTGCTGGTTGTGGTGCTGGTTGTGGTGCTGGTTGTGGTGCTGGTTGTGGTGCTGGTTGTGGTGCTGGTTGTGGTGCTCGTTGTGGTGCTGGTTGTGGTGCTGGTTGTGGTGCTGGTGTTTGTGGTATTGTTTGTGGTGCTGGTTGTGGTGCTGGTTGTGGTGCTGGTTGTGGTGCTGGTTGTGGTGCTGGTTTTTGTGGTGGTGTTTTTGGTGCTGGTGTTTGTTGTGGTGTTTGTTGTTGTGGTGGTGGTTGTGGTGCTGGTTGTGGTGCTGGTGGTTGAGGTGCTGGTTGTGGTGCTGGTTGTGGTGCTGGTTCTGGTGCTGGTTCTGGTGCTGGTTGTGGTGCTGGTTGTGATGCTGGTGTTTGTGGTGGTGTTTGTGGTGGTGTTTGTGGTTGTGGTGGTGGTTGTGGTAGTGGTTGTGGTAGTGGTTGTGGTGCTGGTGTTTGTGGTGCTGGTGTTTGTTGTGGTGGTTGTGGTGGTGGTTGTGGTGCTGTTGGTTGTGGTGCTGGTGGTTGTGGTGCTGGTTGTGGTGCTGTTGTTTGTGGTATTGGTTGTGGTGGTGATTGTTGTTGTGGTGGTTGTTGTTGTGGTGCTGGTTGTGGTGCTGGTGGTTTTGGTGCTGGTTGTGGTGCTGGTTGTGGTGCTGGTTGTGGTGCTGGTTGTGGTGCTGGTTGTGGTGCTGGTTGTGGTGCTGGTTGTGGTGCTGGTTGTGGTGCTGGTTGTGGTGGTGTTTTTGGTGCTGGTGTTTGTTGTGGTGGTTGTTGTTGTGGTTGTGGTGGTAATTGTTGTGGTATTGGTTGTGGTGCTGGTTGTGGTGCTGATTGTGGTGGTGGTGGTTGTGGTGGTGGTGGTGGTTGTGGTTATTGTGGTGGTTGTGGTGGTGGTTGTGGTGGTTGTGGTGGTGGTGATGGTTGTGGTTTTGGTGGTGGTTGTGGTTGTGGTGGTGGTTGTGGATGTGATTGTGGTTGTGGTGGTGGTTTTGTTTGTGGTTGTGGTGATTGTTGTGGTGCTGTTTGTGGTGCTGTATGTGGTGCTGTTTGTGGTGCTGTTTGTGGTGCTGTTTGTGGTGCTGTTTGTGGTGCTGGTTGTGGTGCTCGTTGTGGTGCTGGTTGTGGTGCTGGTTGTGGTGCTGGTTGTGGTGCTGGTGTTTGTGGTATTGTTTGTGGTGCTGGTTGTGGTGCTGGTTGTGGTGCTGGTTGTGGTGCTGGTTGTAGTGCTGGTTGTGGTGCTGGTTGTGGTGCTGGTTGTGGTGCTGGTTGTGGTGCTGGTTTTTGTGGTTGTGTTTTTGGTGCTGGTGTTTGTTGTGGTGTTTGTTGTTGTGGTGGTGGTTGTGGTGGTGGGTTTGGTGCTGGTTGTGGTGCTGGTGGTTGAGGTGCTGGTTGAGGTGCTGGTTGTGGTGCTGGTTGTGGTGCTGGTTGGGGTGCTGGTTGTGGTGCTGGTGGTTGTGGTGGTGGTTGTGGTGCTGGTTGTGGTGCTGGTGGTTGTGGTGCTGGTGGTTGTGGTGCTGGTTGTGGTGCTGGTTGTGGTTGTTGTGGTGATGCTGGTTGTGGTGCTGGTGTTTGTTGTGGTGGTTGTGGTGGTGGTGGTTGTGGTGCTGGTGGTTGTTGTGCTGGTGGTTGTGGTGCTGGTTGTGGTATGGTTGTGGGTGCTGGTTGTGGTGCTGGTTGTGGTGCTGGTTGTGGTGCTGTTTATGGTGCTGTTGTTTGTGGTATTGGTTGTGGTGGTGATTGTTGTTGTGGTAGTTGTTGTTGTGGTGCTGGTTGTGGTGCTGGTGGTTGTGGTGCTGGTTGTGGTGCTGGTTGTGGTGCTGGTTGTGGTGCTGGTTGTGGTGGTGTTTTTGGTGCTGGTGTTTGTTGTGGTGGTTGTTGTTGTGGTTGTGGTGGTAATTGTTGTGGTATTGGTTGTGGTGCTGGTTGTGGTGCTGATTGTGGTGGTGGTGGTTGTGGTGGTGGTGATGGTTGTGGTTATTGTGGTGGTTGTGGTGGTGGTTGTGGTGGTTGTGGTGGTGGTGATGGTGCTGGTGGTTGTGGTGCTTGTTGTGGTGCTTGTTGTGGTGGTGGTGGGTGTGGTGTTTGTTGTGGTGTGGGTTGTGGTGGTGGTTGTGGTTGTGGTGGTGGTTGTGGTTTTGGTGGTGGTTGTGGTTGTGGTGGTGGTTGTGGTGGTGGTTGTGGTTGTGGTGGTGGTTTTGTTTGTGGTTGTGGTGATTGTTGTGGTGCTGTTTTTGGTGCTGTATGTGGTGCTGTTTGTGGTGCTGTTTGTGGTGCTGTTTGTGGTGCTGTTTGTGGTATGGTTGTGGTATGCTTGTGGTGCTGGTTGTGGTGCTGGTTGTGGTGCTGGTTGTGGTGGTACTGGTTTTTGTGCTGATTGTGGTGCTGGTTGTGGTGCTGTTTGTGGTGCTGTTTGTGGTGCTGTTTGTGGTGCTGGTTGTGGTGCTGGTTTTGGTGCTGGTTGTGGTATGGTTGTGGTATGCTTGTGGTGCTGGTTGTGGTGCTGGTGGTTGTGGTGGTGTTTTGTTGTGGAAGATGAGGTGGTGGTTGTGGTGCTGGTTGGGGTGCTGGTTGTGGTGCTGGTGGTTGTGGTGCTGGTTGTGGTGCTGGTTGTGGTGCTGGTGGTTGTGGTGCTGGTTGTGGTGCTGGTTGTGGTTGTTGTGGTGATGCTGGTTGTGGGGCTGGTTGTGGTGCTGGTTGTGGTGCTGGTTGTGGTGCTGGTTGTGGTTGTGGTGGTGGTTGGGGTGCTGGTTGTGGTGGTGTTTGTGGTGGTGGTTGTGGTGTTGTTGTGGTGGTGGTTGTGGTGGTGGTTGTGGTGGTGGTGGTTGTGGTGCTGGTTGTGGAGCTGGTTGTGGTGCTGTTTATGGTGCTGGTGTTTGTGGTGGTGGTTGTGGTGGTGGTTGTGGTGCTGGTTGTGGTTGTGGTGGTGGTTGTGGATGTGATTGTGATTGTGGTGGTGGTTTTGTTTGTGGTTGTGGTGATTGTTGTGGTGCTGTTTGTGGTGCTGTTTGTGGTGCTGTTTGTGGTGCTGTTTGTGGTATGGTTGTGGTATGCTTGTGGTGCTGGTTGTGGTGCAATTTGTGGTGCTGGTTGTGGTGGTACTGGTTGTGGTGCTGATTGTGGTGCTGGTTGTGGTGCTGGTTGTGGTGCTGTTTGTGGTGCTGTTTGTGGTGCTGGTTGTGGTGCTGGTTGTGGTGCTGGTTGTGGTATGGTTGTGGTATGCTTGTGGTGCTGGTTGTGGTGCTGTTGGTTGTGGTGGTGTTTTGTTGTGGAAGATGAGGTGGTGGTTGGGGTGCTGGTTGTGGTGCTGGTTGTGGTGCTGGTGGTTGTGGTGCTGGTTGTGGTGCTGGTTGTGGTGCTGGTGGTTGTGGTGCTGGTTGTGGTGCTGGTTGTGGTTGTTGTGGTGATGCTGGTTGTGGTGCTTGTTGTGGTTGTTGTGGTGGTGCTGGTGATTGTGGTGCTGGTTGTGGTTGTGGTGGTGGTTGGGGTGCTGGTTGTGGTGGTGTTTGTGATGGTGGTTGTGGTGGTGTTGTGGTGGTGGTTGTGGTGATGGTTGTGGTGGTGGTGCTGGTTGTGGAGCTGGTTGTGGTGCTGTTTATGGTGCTGGTGTTTGTGGTGGTGTTTGTGGTGGTAGTGGTTGTTGTTGTGGTGGTTGTTGTTGTGGTGCTGGTTGTGGTGCTGGTTGTGGTGCTGGTTGTGGTGCTGGTTGTGGTGCTGGTTGTGGTGCTGGTTGTGGTGCTGGTTGTGGTGCTGGTTGTGGTGCTGGTTGTGGTGCTGGTTGTGATGCTGGTTGTGGTGCTGGTTGTGGTGCTGGTTGTGGTGCTGGTTGTGGTGCTGGTTGTGGTGCTGGTTTTTGTGGTGGTGTTTTTGGTGCTGGTGTTTTTTGTGGTGGTCGTTGTTGTTGTGGTGCTGGTTGTGGTGCTGGTTGTGGTGCTGGTTGTGGTGCTGGTTGTGGTGCTGGTTGTGGTGCTGGTTGTGGTGCTGGTTGTGGTGCTGGTTGTGGTGCTGGTTGTGGTGCTGGTTGTGGTGCTGGTTGTGATGCTGGTTGTGGTGCTTGTTGTGGTGCTGGTTGTGGTGCTGGTGGTTGTGGTGCTGGTTGTGGTGCTGGTTGTGGTGCTGTTTATGGTGCTGGTGTTTGTGGTATTGGTTGTGGTGGTGGTTATTGTTGTGGTGGTTGTTGTTGTGGTGGTTGTTGTTGTGGTGCTGGTTGTGGTGCTGGTGGTTGTGGTGCTGGTGGTTGTGGTGCTGGTTGTGGTGCTAGTTGTGGTGCTGGTTGTGGTGATGGTTGTGTTGCTGGTTGTGTTGCTGGTTGTGGTGCTGGTTGTGGTGCTGGTGTTTGTGGTGGTGTTTTTGGTGCTGGTGTTTGTTGTGGTGGTTGTGGTGGTGGTTGTGGTGCTGGTGGTTGTGGTGGTGTTTTGTTGTGGAAGTTGTGGTGGTGGTTGTGGTGCTGGTTGGCGTGCTGGTTGTGGTGCTGTTTGTTGTGCTGTTTGTGGTGCTGGTGTTTGTGGTGGTGGTTGTGGTTGTGGTGGTGGTGGTGGTGGTTGTGATGGTGGTAATCGTTGTGGTTGTGGTGGTAGTTGTGGTGGTGGTTGTGGTGGTGGTTGTGCTTTTGATGGTTGTGGTGGTGGTTGTGTTGCTGTTTGTGGTGCTGGGTTTGTGTTGGTGGTTGTGGTGCTGGTTGTGGTATGGTTGTGGTGGTGGTGTTTGTGGTTGTGGTGGTGTTTGTGGTGCTGGTTGTGGTGCTGGTTGTGGTGCTGGTTGTGGTGCTGGTTGTGGTGCTGGTTGTGGTGCTGGTTGTGGTGCTGGTTGTGGTGCTGGTTGTGGTGCTGGTTGTGGTGCTGGTGTTTGTGGTATTGTTTGTGGTGCTGGTTGTGGTGCTGGTTGTGGTGCTGGTTGTGGTGCTGGTTGTGGTGCTGGTTGTGGTGCTGGTTGTGGTGCTGGTTTTTGTGGTGGTGTTTTTGGTGCTGGTGTTTGTTGTGGTGTTTGTTGTTGTGGTGGTGGTTGTGGTGGTGGTTGTGGTGCCGGTGGTTGTGGTGCTGGTTGTGGTGCTGGTTGTGGTGCTGGTTGTGGTGCTGGTGGTGGTGCTTGTTGTGGTGCTGATGGTTGTGGTGCTGGTGGTTGTGGTGCTGGTTGTGGTGCTGGTTGTGGTGCTGTTTATGGTGCTGGTGTTTGTGGTATTGGTTGTGGTGGTGGTTGTTGTTGTGGTGGTTGTTGTTGTGGTGGTTGTTGTTGTGGTGCTGGTTGTGGTGCTGGTGGTTGTGGTGCTGGTTGTGGTGCTGTTTGTGGTGCTGGTTGTGGTGCTGGTTGTGGTGCTGGTTGTGGTGCTGGTGTTTGTGGTTGTGTTTTTGGTGCTGGTGTTTGTTGTGGTGGTTGTGGTGGTGGTTGTGGTGCTGGTGGTTGTGGTGGTGTTTTGTTGTGAAAGTTGTGGTGGTGGTTGTGGTGCTGGTTGGGGTGCTGGTTGTGGTGCTATTTGTGTTGCTGTTTGTGGTGATGGTGTTTGTGGTGGAGGTTGTGTTGTGGTGGAGGTTGTGGTGGTGGTTGTGGTGGTGGTGGTGATGGTTGTGGTTGTGGTGGTAGTTGTGGTTGTGGTTGTGGTGGTGGTTGTGCTTGTGATGGTGGTTGTGATGGTGGTGATGGTTGTGGTTGTGGTGGTAGTTGTGGTGGTGGATGTGGTGGTGGTTGTGCTTGTGATGGTTGTGGTGGTGGTTGTGATGGTGGTGGTAGTTGTGGTGGTGGTTGTGGTGCTGTTTTTGGTGCTGAGTTTGTGGTGGTGGTTGTGGTGGTGGTAGTGGTGTTTGTGGTGCTGTTTGTGGTGTTTGTGGTGGTGGTGGTTGTGGTGCTGTTTGTGGTGCTGGTTGTTGTTGTGGTGGTTGTGGTGGTGGTTGTTGTACTGGTGCTGGTGGTTGTGATGGTGGTTGTGGTTGTGGTGGTGGTTGTGGTGGTGGTTGTGGTCCTGGTGTTTGTGGTTGTGGTTGTGGTTGTGGTGGTGGTTGTGGTGGTGGTTGTGATGGTGGTGGTAGTTGTGGTGGTGGTTGTGGTGGTGGTTGTGGTTGTGATGGTTGTGGTGGTGGTTGTGGTGCTGTTTGTGGTGCTGGGTTTGTGGTGGTGGTTGTGGTGGTGGTAGTGGTGGTTGTGGTTATGGTTGTGGTGCTGTTTGTGGTGCTGTTGGTTGTGGTGATGGTTGTGGTGCTGGTGGTTGTGGTGGTGGTTGTTGTGCTGGTGGTTTTGGTGCTGGCTGTGGTGGTGGTTGTGGTGCTGGTTGTGATGCTGGTTGTGGTGCTGGTTGTGGTGCTGGTTGTGGTGCTGGTTGTGGTGCTGGTTGTGGTGCTGGTTGTGGTGCTGGTTGTGGTGCTGGTTGTGGTGCTGGTTGTGGTGGTGGTGTTTGTGGTTGTGGTGGTGGTTGTGGTAGTGGTTGTGGTGCTGGTTGTGGTGGTGGTTGTGGTGCTGGTTGTGGTGCTGGTTGTGGTGCTGGTTGTGGTGCTGGTTGTGGTGCTTGTTGTGGTGCTGATGGTTGTGGTGCTGGTGGTTGTGGTGCTGGTTGTGGTGCTCGTTGTGGTGCTGTTTATGGTGCTGGTGTTTGTGGTATTGGTTGTGGTGGTGGTTGTTGTTGTGGTGGTTGTTGTTGTGGTGGTTGTTGTTGTGGTGCTGGTTGTGGTGCTGGTGGTTGTGGTGCTGGTTGTGGTGCTGTTTGTGGTGCTGGTTGTGGTGCTGGTTGTGGTGCTGGTTGTGGTGCTGGTGTTTGTGGTTGTGTTTTTGGTGCTGGTGTTTGTTGTGGTGGTTGTGGTGGTGGTTGTGGTGCTGGTGGTTGTGGTGGTGTTTTGTTGTGGAAGTTGTGGTGGTGGTTGTGGTGCTGGTTGGGGTGCTGGTTGTGGTGCTATTTGTGTTGCTGTTTGTGGTGATGGTGTTTGTGGTGGTGGTTGTGTTGTGGTGGAGGTTGTGGTGGTGGTTGTGGTGGTGGTGGTGATGGTTGTGGTTGTGGTGGTAGTTGTGGTTGTGGTTGTGGTGGTGGTTGTGCTTGTGATGGTGGTTGTGATGGTGGTGATGGTTGTGGTTGTGGTGGTAGTTGTGGTGGTGGTTGTGCTTGTGATGGTTGTGGTGGTGGTTGTGATGGTGGTGGTAGTTGTGGTGGTGGTTGTGGTGCTGTTTTTGGTGCTGAGTTTGTGGTGGTGGTTGTGGTGGTGGTAGTGGTGTTTGTGGTGCTGTTTGTGGTGTTTGTGGTGGTGGTGGTTGTGGTGCTGTTTGTGGTGCTGGTTGTTGTTGTGGTGGTTGTGGTGGTGGTTGTTGTACTGGTGCTGGTGGTTGTGATGGTGGTTGTGGTTGTGGTGGTGGTTGTGGTCCTGGTGTTTGTGGTTGTGGTGGTGGTTGTGGTGGTGGTTGTGATGGTGGTGGTAGTTGTGGTGGTGGTTGTGGTGCTGTTTGTGGTGCTGGGTTTGTGGTGGTGGTTGTGGTGGTGGTAGTGGTGGTTGTGGTGGTGGTGGTTATGGTTGTGGTGCTGTTTGTGGTGCTGTTGGTTGAGGTGATGGTTGTGGTGCTGGTGGTTGTGGTGGTGGTTGTTGTGCTGGTGGTTTTAGTGCTGGCTGTGGTGGTGGTTGTGGTGCTGGTTGTGATGCTGGTTGTGGTGCTGGTTGTGGTGCTGGTTGTGGTGCTGGTTGTGGTGCTGGTTGTGGTGCTGGTTGTGGTGCTGGTTGTGGTGCTGGTTGTGGTGCTGGTTGTGGTGCTGGTTGTGGTGGTGGTGTTTGTGGTTGTGGTGGTGGTTGTGGTAGTGGTTGTGGTGCTGGTTGTGGTGCTGGTTGTGGTGCTGGTTGTGGTGCTGGTTGTGGTGCTGGTTGTGGTGCTGGTTGTGGTGCTGGTTGTGGTGCTGGTTGTGGTGCTGGTTGTGGTGCTGGTTGTGGTGCTGGTTGTGGTGCTGGTTGTGGTGCTGGTTGTGGTGCTGGTGTTTGTGGTATTGTTTGTGGTGCTGGTTGTGGTGCTGGTTGTGGTGCTGGTTGTGGTGCTGGTTGTGGTGCTGGTTGTGGTGCTGGTTGTCGTGCTGGTTTTTGTGGTGGTGTTTTTGGTGCTGGTGTTTGTTGTGGTGTTTGTTGTTGTGGTGGTGGTTGTGGTGCTGGTTGTGGTGCTGGTTGTGGTGCTGGTTGTGGTGCTGGTTGTGGTGCTGGTGTTGATGCTGGTGTTTGTGGTGGTGTTTGTGGTGGTGTTTGTGGTTGTGGTGGTGGTTGTGGTAGTGGTTGTGGTAGTGGTTGTGGTGCTGGTGTTTGTGGTGGTGTTTGTGGTGCTGGTGTTTGTTGTGGTGGTTGTGGTGGTGGTGGTTGTGGTGGTGGTGGTTGTGGTGCTGGTGGTTGTGGTGCTGGTTGTGGTATGGTTGGGGGTGCTGGTTGTGGTGCTGGTTGTGGTGCTGTTTATGGTGCTGTTGTTTGTGGTATTGGTTGTGGTGGTGATTGTTGTTGTGGTGGTTGTTGTTGTGGTGCTGGTTGTGGTGCTGGTGGTTGTGGTGCTGGTTGTGGTGCTGGTTGTGGTGCTGGTTGTGGTGCTGGTTGTGGTGCTGGTTGTGGTGCTGGTTGTGGTGCTGGTTGTGGTGCTGGTTGTGGTGGTGTTTTTGGTTCTGGTGTTTGTTGTGGTGGTTGTTGTTGTGGTTGTGGTGGTAATTGTTGTGGTATTGGTTGTGATGCTGATTGTGGTGGTGGTGGTTGTGGTGGTGGTGGTGGTTGTGGTTATTGTGGTGGTTGTGGTGGTGGTTGTGGTGGTTGTGGTGGTGGTGATGGTGCTGGTGGTTGTGGTGCTTGTTGTGGTGCTGGTTGTTGTTGTGGTGGTTGTGGTGGTGGTTGTTGTACTGGTGCTGGTGGTTGTGATGGTGGTTGTGGTTGTGGTGGTGGTTGTGGTGGTGGTTGTGGTCCTGGTGTTTGTGGTTGTGGTTGTGGTTGTGGTGGTGGTTGTGGTGGTGGTTGTGATGGTGGTGGTAGTTGTGGTGGTGGTTGTGGTGGTGGTTGTGGTTGTGATGGTTGTGGTGGTGCTGTTTGTGGTGCTGGGTTTGTGGTGGTGGTTGTGGTGGTGGTAGTGGTGGTTGTGGTGGTGGTGGTTATGGTTGTGGTGCTGTTTGTGGTGCTGTTGGTTGTGGTGATGGTTGTGGTGCTGGTGGTTGTGGTGGTGGTTGTTGTGCTGGTGGTTTTGGTGCTGGCTGTGGTGGTGGTTGTGGTGCTGGTTGTGATGCTGGTTGTGGTGCTGGTTGTGGTGCTGGTTGTGGTGCTGGTTGTGGTGCTGGTTGTGGTGCTGGTTGTGGTGCTGGTTGTGGTGGTGGTGTTTGTGGTTGTGGTGGTGGTTGTGGTAGTGGTTGTGGTGCTGGTTGTGGTGCTGGTTGTGGTGCTGGTTGTGGTGCTGGTTGTGGTGCTGGTTGTGGTGCTGGTTGTGGTGCTGGTTGTGGTGCTGGTTGTGGTGCTGGTTGTGGTGCTGGTTGTGGTGCTCGTTGTGGTGCTGGTTGTGGTGCTGGTTGTGGTGCTGGTGTTTGTGGTATTGTTTGTGGTGCTGGTTGTGGTGCTGGTTGTGGTGCTGGTTGTGGTGCTGGTTGTGGTGCTGGTTGTGGTGCTGGTTGTCGTGCTGGTTTTTGTGGTGGTGTTTTTGGTGCTGGTGTTTGTTGTGGTGTTTGTTGTTGTGGTGGTGGTTGTGGTGGTGGTTGTGGTGCTGGTTGTGGTGCTGGTTGTGGTGCTGGTTGTGGTGCTGGTTGTGATGCTGGTGTTTGTGGTGGTGTTTGTGGTGGTGTTTGTGGTTGTGGTGGTGGTTGTGGTAGTGGTTGTGGTAGTGGTTGTGGTGCTGGTGTTTGTGGTGGTGTTTGTGGTGCTGGTGTTTGTTGTGGTGGTTGTGGTGGTGGTGGTTGTGGTGCTGGTGGTTGTGGTGCTGGTGGTTGTGGTGCTGGTGGTTGTGGTGCTGGTTGTGGTATGGTTGGGGGTGCTGGTTGTGGTGCTGGTTGTGGTGCTGGTTGTGGTGCTGTTTATGGTGCTGTTGTTTGTGGTATTGGTTGTGGTGGTGATTGTTGTTGTGGTGGTTGTTGTTGTGGTGCTGGCGTTGGTGCTGGTGGTTGTGGTGCTGGTTGTGGTGCTGGTTGTGGTGCTGGTTGTGGTGCTGGTTGTGGTGCTGGTTGTGGTGCTGGTTGTGGTGCTGGTTGTGATGGTGTTTTTGGTTCTGGTGTTTGTTGTGGTGGTTGTTGTTGTGGTTGTGGTGGTAATTGTTGTGGTATTGGTTGTGATGCTGATTGTGGTGGTGGTGGTTGTGGTGGTGGTGGTGGTTGTGGTTATTGTGGTGGTTGTGGTGGTGGTTGTGGTGGTTGTGGTGGTGGTGATGGTGCTGGTGGTTGTGGTGCTTGTTGTGGTGCTTGTTGTGGTGGTGGTGGGTGTGGTGTTGGTTGTGGTGTGGGTTGTGGTGGTGGTTGTGGTTGTGGTGGTGGTTGTGGTTTTGTTTGTGGTTGTGGTGATTGTTGTGGTGCTGTTTGTGGTGCTGTATGTGGTGCTGTTTGTGGTGCTGTTTGTGGTGCTGTTTGTGGTGTTGTTTGTGGTATGGTTGTGGTATGCTTGTGGTGCTGGTTGTGGTGCAATTTGTGGTGCTGGTTGTGGTGGTACTGGTTGTGGTGCTGATTGTGGTGCTGGTTGTGGTGCTGTTTGTGATGCTGGTTGTGGTGCTGGTTGTGGTATGGTTGTGGTATGCTTGTGGTGCTGGTTGTGGTGCTGGTGGTTGTGGTGGTGTTTTTGGTGCTGGTGTTTGTTGTGGTGGTTGTGGTGGTGGTTGTGGTACTGGTGGTTGTGGTGGTTGTGGTGGTGTTTTGTTGTGGAAGTTGTGGTGGTGGTTGTGGTGCTGGTTGGCGTGCTGGTTGTGGTGCTGTTTGTTGTGCTGTTTGTGGTGCTGGTGTTTGTGGTGGTGGTTGTGGTTGTGGTGGTGGTGGTTGTGATGGTGGTAATGGTTGTGGTTTTGGTGGTAGTTGTGGTGGTGGTTGTGGTGGTGGTTGTGCTTTTGTTGGTTGTGTTGGTGGTTGTGTTGCTGTTTGTGGTGCTGGGTTTGTGTTGGTGGTTGTGGTGCTGGTTGTGGTGCTGGTTGTGGTGCTGGTTGTGGTGCTGGTTGTGGTGCTGGTTGTGGTGCTGATGGTTGTGGTGCTGGTGGTTGTGGTGCTGGTTGTGGTGCTGGTTGTGGTGCTGTTTATGGTGCTGGTGTTTGTGGTATTGGTTGTGGTGGTGGTTGTTGTTGTGGTGGTTGTTGTTGTGGTGGTTGTTGTTGTGGTGCTGGTTGTGGTGCTGGTGGTTGTGGTGCTGGTTGTGGTGCTGTTTGTGGTGCTGGTTGTGGTGCTGGTTGTGGTGCTGGTTGTGGTGCTGGTGTTTGTGGTTGTGTTTTTGGTGCTGGTGTTTGTTGTGGTGGTTGTGGTGGTGGTTGTGGTGCTGGTTGTGGTGCTGGTTGTGGTGCTGGTTGTGGTGCTGGTTGTGGTGCTGGTTGTGGTGCTGGTTGTGGTGGTGGTGTTTGTGGTTGTGGTGGTGGTTGTGGTAGTGGTTGTGGTGCTGGTTGTGGTGCTGGTTGTGGTGCTGGTTGTGGTGCTGGTTGTGGTGCTGGTTGTGGTGCTGGTTGTGGTGCTGGTGGTGGTGCTGGTTGTGGTGCTGGTTGTGGTGCTGGTTGTGGTGCTGGTTGTGGTGCTCGTTGTGGTGCTGGTTGTTGTGCTGGTTGTGGTGCTGGTGTTTGTGGTATTGTTTGTGGTGCTGGTTGTGGTGCTGGTTGTGGTGCTGGTTGTGGTGCTGGTTGTCGTGCTGGTTTTTGTGGTGGTGTTTTTGGTGCTGGTGTTTGTTGTGGTGTTTGTTGTTGTGGTGGTGGTTGTGGTGGTGGTTGTGGTGCTGGTTGTGGTGCTGGTTGTGGTGCTGGTTGTGGTGCTGGTTGTGATGCTGGTGTTTGTGGTGGTGTTTGTGGTGGTGTTTGTGGTTGTGGTGGTGGTTGTGGTAGTGGTTGTGGTAGTGGTTGTGGTGCTGGTGTTTGTGGTGGTGTTTGTGGTGCTGGTGTTTGTTGTGGTGGTTGTGGTGGTGGTGGTTGTGGTGGTGGTGGTTGTGGTGCTGGTGGTTGTGGTGCTGGTTGTGGTATGGTTGGGGGTGCTGGTTGTGGTGCTGGTTGTGGTGCTGTTTATGGTGCTGTTGTTTGTGGTATTGGTTGTGGTGGTGATTGTTGTTGTGGTGGTTGTTGTTGTGGTGCTGGTTGTGGTGCTGGTGGTTGTGGTGCTGGTTGTGGTGCTGGTTGTGGTGCTGGTTGTGGTGCTGGTTGTGGTGCTGGTTGTGGTGCTGGTTGTGGTGCTGGTTGTGGTGCTGGTTGTGGTGCTGGTTGTGGTGCTGGTTGTGGTGGTGTTTTTGGTTCTGGTGTTTGTTGTGGTGGTTGTTGTTGTGGTTGTGGTGGTAATTGTTGTGGTATTGGTTGTGATGCTGATTGTGGTGGTGGTGGTTGTGGTGGTGGTGGTGGTTGTGGTTATTGTGGTGGTTGTGGTGGTGGTTGTGGTGGTTGTGGTGGTGGTGATGGTGCTGGTGGTTGTGGTGCTTGTTGTGGTGCTTGTTGTGGTGGTGGTGGGTGTGGTGTTGGTTGTGGTGTGGGTTGTGGTGGTGGTTGTGGTTGTGGTGGTGGTTGTGGTTTTGTTTGTGGTTGTGGTGATTGTTGTGGTGCTGTTTGTGGTGCTGTATGTGGTGCTGTTTGTGGTGCTGTTTGTGGTGCTGTTTGTGGTATGGTTGTGGTATGCTTGTGGTGCTGGTTGTGGTGCAATTTGTGGTGCTGGTTGTGGTGGTACTGGTTGTGGTGCTGATTGTGGTGCTGGTTGTGGTGCTGTTTGTGATGCTGGTTGTGGTGCTGGTTGTGGTATGGTTGTGGTATGCTTGTGGTGCTGGTTGTGGTGCTGGTGGTTGTGGTGGTGTTTTTGGTGCTGGTGTTTGTTGTGGTGGTTGTGGTGGTGGTTGTGGTGCTGGTGGTTGTGGTGGTGTTTTGTTGTGGAAGTTGTGGTGGTGGTTGTGGTGCTGGTTGGCGTGCTGGTTGTGGTGCTGTTTGTTGTGCTGTTTGTGGTGCTGGTGTTTGTGGTGGTGGTTGTGGTTGTGGTGGTGGTGGTGGTGGTTGTGATGGTGGTAATGGTTGTGGTTTTGGTGGTAGTTGTGGTGGTGGTTGTGGTGGTGGTTGTGCTTTTGTTGGTTGTGGTGGTGGTTGTGTTGCTGTTTGTGGTGCTGGGTTTGTGTTGGTGGTTGTGGTGCTGGGTTTGTTTTGGTGGTTGTGGTGCTGGTTGTGGTATGGTTGTGGTGCTGGTTGTGGTGCTGGTTGTGGTGCTGGTTGTGGTGCTGGTTGTGGTGCTGATGGTTGTGGTGGTGGTGTTTGTGGTTGTGGTGGTGTTTGTGGTGCTGGTTGTGGTGCTGGTTGTGGTGCTGGTTGTGGTGCTGGTTGTGGTGCTGGTTGTGGTGCTGGTTGTGGTGCTGGTGTTTGTGGTGCTGGTTGTGGTGCTGGTTGTGGTGCTGGTTGTGGTGCTGGTTGTGGTACTGGTTGTGGTGGTGGTGTTTTTGGTGCTGGTGTTTGTTGTGGTGTTTGTTGTTGTGGTGGTGGTTGTGGTGCTGGTTGTGGTGCTGGTGGTTGTGGTGCTGGTTGTGGTGCTCTTTGTGGTGCTGGTTGTGGTGCTGGTTGTGGTGCTGGTTGTGGTGCTTGTTGTGGTGCTGATGGTTGTGGTGCTGGTGGTTGTGGTGCTGGTTGTGGTGCTGGTTGTGGTGCTGTTTATGGTGCTGGTGTTTGTGGTATTGGTTGTGGTGGTGATTGTTGTTGTGGTGGTTGTTGTTGTGGTGGTTGTTGTTGTGGTGCTGGTTGTGGTGCTGGTGGTTGTGGTGCTGGTTGTGGTGCTGTTTGTGGTGCTGGTTGTGGTGCTGGTTGTGGTGCTGGTTGTGGTGCTGGTGTTTGTGGTTGTGTTTTTGGTGCTGGTGTTTGTTGTAATGGTTGTGGTGGTGGTTGTGGTGCTGGTGGTTGTGGTGGTGTTTTGTTGTGGAAGTTGTGGTGGTGGTTGTGGTGCTGGTTGGGGTGCTGGTTGTGGTGCTATTTGTGTTGCTGTTTGTGGTGATGGTGTTTGTGGTGGTGGTTGTGGTTGTGGTGGAGGTTGTGGTGGTGGTTGTGGTGGTGGTGGTGATGGTTGTGGTTGTGGTGGTAGTTGTGGTGGTGGTTGTGGTGGTGGTTGTGCTTGTGATGGTGGTTGTGATGGTGGTGATGGTTGTGGTTGTGGTGGTAGTTGTGGTGGTGTTTGTGTTGCTGTTTGTGGTGCTGGGTTTGTGTTGGTGGTTGTGGTGCTGGGTTTGTGTTGGTGGTTGTGGTGCTGGTTGTGGTGCTGGTGGTTGTGGTGGTGTTTTGTTGTGGAAGTTGTGGTGGTGGTTGTGGTGCTGGTTGGCGTGCTGGTTGTGGTGCTGGTGTTTGTTGTGGTGGTTGTGCTTGTGATGGTTGTGGTGGTGGTTGTGATGGTGGTGGTAGTTGTGGTGGTGGTTGTGGTGCTGTTTTTGGTGCTGGGTTTGTGGTGGTGGTTGTGGTAGTGGTGGTTGTGGTGCTGTTTGTGGTGTTTGTGGTGGTGGTGGTTGTGGTGCTGTTTGTGGTGCTGGTTGTTGTTGTGGTGGTTGTGGTGGTGGTTGTTGTACTGGTGCTGGTGGTTGTGATGGTGGTTGTGGTTGTGGTGGTGGTTGTGGTGGTGGTTGTGGTGCTGGTGTTTGTGGTTGTGGTTGTGGTGGTGGTTGTGGTGGTGGTTGTGATGGTGGTGGTAGTTGTGGTGGTGGTTGTGGTGCTGTTTTTGGTGCTGGATTTGTGGTGGTGGTTGTGGTAGTGGTGGTTGTGGTGCTGTTTGTGGTGTTTGTGGTGGTGGTGGTGGTGGTGCTGTTTGTGGTGCTGGTTGTTGTTGTGGTGGTTGTGGTGGTGGTTGTTGTACTGGTGCTGGTGGTTGTGATGGTGGTTGTGGTTGTGGTGGTGGTTGTGGTGGTGGTTGTGGTGCTGGTGTTTGTGGTTGTGGTTGTGGTGGTGGTTGTGGTTGTGATGGTTGTGGTGGTTGTGGTGGTGGTTGTGGTGCTGTTTGTGGTGCTGGGTTTGTGGTGGTGGTTGTGGTGGTGGTAGTGGTGGTTGTGGTGGTGGTGGTTGTGGTGCTGTTTGTGGTGCTGGTGGTTGTATTGCTGGTGGTTGTGGTGCTGGTTGTGGTGCTGGTTGTGGTGCTGGTTGTGGTGCTGGTTGTGTTGCTGGTTGTGTTGCTGGTTGTGGTGCTGGTGTTTGTGGTGGTGTTTTTGGTGCTGGTGTTTGTTGTGGTGGTTGTGGTGGTGGTTGTGGTGCTCGTGGTTGTGGTGGTGTTTTGTTGTGGAAGTTGTGGTGGTGGTTGTGGTGCTAGTTGGCGTGCTGGTTGTGGTGCTGTTTGTGGTGCTGTTTGTGGTGCTGGTGTTTGTGGTGGTGGTTGTGGTTGTGGTGGTGGTGGTGGTGGTTGTGATGGTGGTAATGGTTGTGGTTGTGGTGGTAGTTGTGGTGGTGGTTGTGGTGGTGGTTGTGCTTTTGATGGTTGTGGTGGTGGTTGTGTTGCTGTTTGTGGTGCTGGGTTTGTGTTGGTGGTTGTGGTGCTGGTTGTGGTATGGTTGTGGTATGGTTGTGGTGCTGGTTGTGGTGCTGGTTGTGGTGCTGTTTGTGGTGCTGGTGGTTGTGGTGGTGTTTTGTTGTGGAAGTTGTGGTGGTGGTTGTGGTTGTGGTTGTGGTTGTGATGGTTGTGGTGGTGGTTGTGGTGCTGTTTGTGGTGCTGGATTTGTGGTGGTGTTTGTGGTGGTTGTGGTGCTGTTTGTGGTGTTTGTGGTGGTGGTGGTTGTGGTGCTGTTTGTGGTGCTGGTTGTTGTTGTGTTGGTTGTGGTGGTGGTTGTGGTACTGGTGCTGGTGGTTGTGGTGGTTGTGGTTGTGGTGGTGGTTGTGGTGCTGGTGTTTGTGGTTGTGGTTGTGGTTGTGGTGGTGGTTGTGGTGGTGGTTGTGGTGGTGGTTGTGGTGGTGGTTGTGGTGGTGGTTGTGGTGGTGGTTGTGATGGTGGTGGTGGTTGTGGTGGTGGTTGTGGTTGTGATGGTTGTGGTGGTGGTTGTGGTGCCGTTTGTGGTGCTGGGTTTGTGGTGGTGGTTGTGGTGGTGGTAGTGGTGGTTGTGGTGCTGTTTGTGGTGTTTGTGGTGGTGGTGGTTGTGGTTGTGGTGCTGTTTGTGGTGCTGGTTGTTGTTGTGGTGGTGGTTGTGGTGCTGGTGCTGGTGGTTGTGGTTGTGGTGGTGGTTGTTGTGCTGGTGGTTTTGGTGCTGGTTGTGGTGGTGGTTGTGGTGCTGTTTGTGGTGCAATTTGTGGTGCTGGTGGTTGTTGTGGGGCTGGTTGTGGTGCTGGTTGCGATGCTAATTGTGGTGGTTGTGGTGGTGGTTGTGGTAGTGGTTGTGGTGCTGGTGGTTGTGGTGCTGGTTGTGGTGCTGGTTGTGGTGCTGGTTGTGGTGCTGGTTGTGGTGCTGGTGTTTGTTGTGGTGTTTGTGGTGCTGGTGTTTGTTGTGGTGGTTGTGGTGGTGGTGGTTGTGGTGGTGGTTGTGGTGCTGGTGGTTGTGGTGCTGGTTGTGGTGCTGGTTGTGGTATGGTTGTGGTATGGTTGTGGTATGGTTGTGGTGCTGGTTGTGGTGCTGCTTGTGTATGTTTGTGGTATGGTTGTGGTGCTGGTTGTGGTGCTGGTTGTGGTGCTTGTGGTTGTGGTGGTGTTTTGTTGTGAAAGTTGTGGTGGTGGTTGTGGTGGTGGTTGGGGTGCTGTTTGTGGTGGTGGTGGTTGTGGTGGTGGTGGTGGTGGTTGTTGTTGTGGTGGTGGTTGTGGTGCTGGTTGTGGTGCTGGTTGTGGTGCTGGTTGTGGTGCTGTTTGTGGAGGTGGTTGTTGTGGTGGTGGTTGTGGTAGTGGTTGTGGTGCTAATGGTTGTGGTGCTGGTTGTTGTGCTGGTTGTAGTGCTGGTTTTGGTGCTGGTTGTGGTGCTGGTGGTTGTGGTGGTGGTTGTGGTGCTGTTTGTGGTGTTTGTGGTGGTGGTGGTTGTGGTGCTGTTTGTGGTGCTGGTTGTTGTTGTGGTGGTTGTGGTGGTGGTTGTTGTACTGGTGCTGGTGGTTGTGATGGTGGTTGTGGTTGTGGTGGTGGTTGTGGTGGTGGTTGTGGTGCTGGTGTTTGTGGTTGTGGTTGTGGTGGTGGTGGTGGTTGTGGTGGTGGTTGTGATGGTGGTGGTAGTTGTGGTGGTGGTTGTGGTGCTGTTTTTGGTGCTGGGTTTGTGGTGGTGGTTGTGGTAGTGGTGGTTGTGGTGCTGTTTGTGGTGTTTGTGGTGGTGGTGGTGGTGGTGCTGTTTGTGGTGCTGGTTGTTGTTGTGGTGGTTGTGGTGGTGGTTGTTGTACTGGTGCTGGTGGTTGTGATGGTGGTTGTGGTTGTGGTGGTGGTTGTGGTGGTGGTTGTGGTGCTGGTGTTTGTGGTTGTGGTTGTGGTGGTGGTTGTGGTTGTGATGGTTGTGGTGGTGGTTGTGGTGCTGTTTGTGGTGCTGGGTTTGTGGTGGTGGTTGTGGTGGTGGTAGTGGTGGTTGTGGTGGTGGTGGTTGTGGTGCTGTTTGTGGTGCTGGTGGTTGTATTGCTGGTGGTTGTGGTGCTGGTTGTGGTGCTGGTTGTGGTGCTGGTTGTGGTGCTGGTTGTGTTGCTGGTTGTGGTGCTGGTGTTTGTGGTGGTGTTTTTGGTGCTGGTGTTTGTTGTGGTGGTTGTGGTGGTGGTTGTGGTGCTCGTGGTTGTGGTGGTGTTTTGTTGTGGAAGTTGTGGTGGTGGTTGTGGTGCTAGTTGGCGTGCTGGTTGTGGTGCTGTTTGTGGTGCTGTTTGTGGTGCTGGTGTTTGTGGTGGTGGTTGTGGTTGTGGTGGTGGTGGTGGTGGTTGTGATGGTGGTAATGGTTGTGGTTGTGGTGGTAGTTGTGGTGGTGGTTGTGGTGGTGGTTGTGCTTTTGATGGTTGTGGTGGTGGTTGTGTTGCTGTTTGTGGTGCTGGGTTTGTGTTGGTGGTTGTGGTGCTGGTTGTGGTATGGTTGTGGTATGGTTGTGGTGCTGGTTGTGGTGCTGGTTGTGGTGCTGTTTGTGGTGCTGGTGGTTGTGGTGGTGTTTTGTTGTGGAAGTTGTGGTGGTGGTTGTGGTTGTGGTTGTGGTTGTGATGGTTGTGGTGGTGGTTGTGGTGCTGTTTGTGGTGCTGGATTTGTGGTGGTGGTTGTGGTGGTTGTGGTGCTGTTTGTGGTGTTTGTGGTGGTGGTGGTTGTGGTGCTGTTTGTGGTGCTGGTTGTTGTTGTGTTGGTAGTGGTGGTGGTTGTGGTACTGGTGCTGGTGGTTGTGGTGGTTGTGGTTGTGGTGGTGGTTGTGGTGCTGGTGTTTGTGGTTGTGGTTGTGGTGGTGGTTGTGGTGGTGGTTGTGGTGGTGGTTGTGGTGGTGGTTGTGATGGTGGTGGTGGTTGTGGTGGTGGTTGTGGTTGTGATGGTTGTGGTGGTGGTTGTGGTGCCGTTTGTGGTGCTGGGTTTGTGGTGGTGGTTGTGGTGGTGGTAGTGGTGGTTGTGGTGCTGTTTGTGGTGTTTGTGGTGGTGGTGGTTGTGGTTGTGGTGCTGTTTGTGGTGCTGGTTGTTGTTGTGGTGGTGGTTGTGGTGCTGGTGCTGGTGGTTGTGGTTGTGGTGGTGGTTGTTGTGCTGGTGGTTTTGGTGCTGGTTGTGGTGGTGGTTGTGGTGCTGGTTGTGGTGCTGTTTGTGGTGCAATTTGTGGTGCTGGTGGTTGTTGTGGGGCTGGTTGTGGTGCTGGTTGCGATGCTAATTGTGGTGGTTGTGGTGGTGGTTGTGGTAGTGGTTGTGGTGCTGGTGGTTGTGGTGCTGGTTGTGGTGCTGGTTGTGGTGCTGGTTGTGGTGCTGGTTGTGGTGCTGGTTGTGGTGCTGGTTGTGGTGCTGGTTGTGGTGCTGGTGTTTGTTGTGGTGTTTGTGGTGCTGGTGTTTGTTGTGGTGGTTGTGGTGGTGGTGGTTGTGGTGGTGGTTGTGGTGCTGGTGGTTGTGGTGCTGGTTGTGGTGCTGGTTGTGGTGCTGGTTGTGGTATGGTTGTGGTATGGTTGTGGTATGGTTGTGGTGCTGGTTGTGGTGCTGCTTGTGTATGTTTGTGGTATGGTTGTGGTGCTGGTTGTGGTGCTGGTTGTGGTGCTTGTGGTTGTGGTGGTGTTTTGTTGTGAAAGTTGTGGTGGTGGTTGTGGTGGTGGTTGGGGTGCTGTTTGTGGTGGTGGTGGTTGTGGTGGTGGTGGTGGTGGTTGTTGTTGTGGTGGTGGTTGTGGTGCTGGTTGTGGTGCTGGTTGTGGTGCTGTTTGTGGTGGTGGTTGTTGTGGTGGTAATTGTGGTAGTGGTTGTGGTGCTAATGGTTGTGGTGCTGGTTGTTGTGCTGGTTGTAGTGCTGGTTTTGGTGCTGGTTGTGGTGCTGGTGGTTGTGGTGGTGGTTGTGGTGGTGGTTTTGGTGGAGGTTGTGGTGCAATTTGTGGTGCTGCTGGTTGTGGTGGTGGTTGTGGTGGTGGTTTTGGTGGTGGTTGTGATGGTTGTGGTGGTGGTAGTGGTGCTGGTTGTGGTGCTGGTTGTGGTATGGTTGTGGTATGCTTGTGGTGCTGGTTGTGTTGCTGGTTGTGTTGCTGGTTGTGGTGCAGGTTATGGTGCTGGTGGTTGTGGTGGTGTTTTGTTGTGGAAGTTGTGGTGGTGGTTGTGGTGCTGGTGGGGTGCTGGTTGTGGTGCTGGTGGTTGTGGTGCTGGTTGTGATGCTGGGTGTGGTGCTGGGTGTGTTGCTGGTTGTGGTGCTGGTGGTTGTGGTGCTGGTTGTGGTTCTGGTTGTGGTGCTGGTTGTGGTTGTTGTGGTGGTGCTGGTGATTGTGGTGCTGGTTGTGGTTGTGGTGGTGGTTGTTGTGCTGTTTATGGTGCTGGTGTTTGTGGTGGTGGTGGTTGTTGTTGTGGTGGTTGTTGTTGTGGTGGTTGTTGTTGTGGTGATGGTTGTGGTTGTGGTGCTGGTTGTGGTGATGGTTGTGGTGATGGTTGTGGTGATGGTTGTGGTGCTGGTTGTGGTGCTGGTTGTGGTGCTGGTTTTTGTGGTGGTGTTTTTGTGCTGGTGTTTGTTGTGGTGGTTGTTGTTGTGGTTGTGGTGGTGGTTGTTGTTGTGGTGCTGGTTGTGGTGCTGGTGGTTGTGGTGCTGGTTGTGGTGCTGGTTGTGGTGCTGGTTAAGGTACTGGTTGTGGTGCTGGTTGTGGTGCTGGTGGTTGTGGTGCTGGTTGTGGTGCTGGTTGTGGTGCTGGTGTTTGTGGTGGTGTTTGTGGTGCTGGTGTTTGTTGTGGTGGTGGTTGTGGTGCTGGTTGTGGTATGGTTGGGGTGCTGGTTGTGGTGCTGGTTGTGGTGCTGGTTGTGGTGCTGGTTGTGGTGCTGGTTGTGGTGCTGGTTGTTGTGCTGGTTGTGGTGCTGGTTGTGGTGCTGTTTATGGTGCTGGTGTTTGTGGTATTGGTTGTGGTGGTGGTTGTTGTTGTGGTGCTGGTTGTGGTGCTGGTGGTTGTGGTGCTGGTTGTGGTGCTGGTTGTGGTGCTGGTGTTTGTGGTATTGGTTGTGGTGGTGGTTGTTGTTGTGGTGCTGGTTGTGGTTCTGGTTGTGGTGCTGGTTGTGGTATTTGTGGTTGTGGTTCTGGTGCTGGTGATTGTGGTGCTGGTTGTGGTGCTGGTGGTTGTGGTGGTGGTGGTTTTGGTGGTGGTTGTGGTGGTGGTTTTTTGTTGGTGTTTTTTGTGCTGGTGTTTGTTGTGGTGGTTGTTGTTGTGGTTGTGGTGGTGGTTGTTGTTGTGGTGCTGGTTGTGGTGCTGGTGGTTGTGGTGCTGGTTGTGGTGCTGGTTGTGGTGCTGGTTGTGGTGCTGGTTGTGGTGCTGGTGTTTGTTGTGGTGTTTGTGGTGCTGGTGTTTGTTGTGGTGGTTGTGGTGGTGGTGGTTGTGGTGGTGGTTGTGGTGCTGGTGGTTGTGGTGCTGGTTGTGGTGCTGGTTGTGGTATGGTTGTGGTATGGTTGTGGTATGGTTGTGGTGCTGGTTGTGGTGCTGCTTGTGTATGTTTGTGGTATGGTTGTGGTGCTGGTTGTGGTGCTGGTTGTGGTGCTTGTGGTTGTGGTGGTGTTTTGTTGTGAAAGTTGTGGTGGTGGTTGTGGTGGTGGTTGGGGTGCTGTTTGTGGTGGTGGTGGTTGTGGTGGTGGTGGTGGTGGTTGTTGTTGTGGTGGTGGTTGTGGTGCTGGTTGTGGTGCTGGTTGTGGTGCTGGTTGTGGTGCTGTTTGTGGAGGTGGTTGTTGTGGTGGTGGTTGTGGTAGTGGTTGTGGTGCTAATGGTTGTGGTGCTGGTTGTTGTGCTGGTTGTAGTGCTGGTTTTGGTGCTGGTTGTGGTGCTGGTGGTTGTGGTGGTGGTTGTGGTGCTGTTTGTGGTGTTTGTGGTGGTTGTGGTTGTGGTGCTGTTTGTGGTGCTGGTTGTTGTTGTGGTGGTTGTGGTGGTGGTTGTTGTACTGGTGCTGGTGGTTGTGATGGTGGTTGTGGTTGTGGTGGTGGTTGTGGTGGTGGTTGTGGTGCTGGTGTTTGTGGTTGTGGTTGTGGTGGTGGTGGTGGTTGTGGTGGTGGTTGTGATGGTGGTGGTAGTTGTGGTGGTGGTTGTGGTGCTGTTTTTGGTGCTGGGTTTGTGGTGGTGGTTGTGGTAGTGGTGGTTGTGGTGCTGTTTGTGGTGTTTGTGGTGGTGGTGGTGGTGGTGCTGTTTGTGGTGCTGGTTGTTGTTGTGGTGGTTGTGGTGGTGGTTGTTGTACTGGTGCTGGTGGTTGTGATGGTGGTTGTGGTTGTGGTGGTGGTTGTGGTGGTGGTTGTGGTGCTGGTGTTTGTGGTTGTGGTTGTGGTGGTGGTTGTGGTTGTGATGGTTGTGGTGGTGGTTGTGGTGCTGTTTGTGGTGCTGGGTTTGTGGTGGTGGTTGTGGTGGTGGTAGTGGTGGTTGTGGTGGTGGTGGTTGTGGTGCTGTTTGTGGTGCTGGTGGTTGTATTGCTGGTGGTTGTGGTGCTGGTTGTGGTGCTGGTTGTGGTGCTGGTTGTGTTGCTGGTTGTGGTGCTGGTGTTTGTGGTGGTGTTTTTGGTGCTGGTGTTTGTTGTGGTGGTTGTGGTGGTGGTTGTGGTGCTCGTGGTTGTGGTGGTGTTTTGTTGTGGAAGTTGTGGTGGTGGTTGTGGTGCTAGTTGGCGTGCTGGTTGTGGTGCTGTTTGTGGTGCTGTTTGTGGTGCTGGTGTTTGTGGTGGTGGTTGTGGTTGTGGTGGTGGTGGTGGTGGTTGTGATGGTGGTAATGGTTGTGGTTGTGGTGGTAGTTGTGGTGGTGGTTGTGGTGGTGGTTGTGCTTTTGATGGTTGTGGTGGTGGTTGTGTTGCTGTTTGTGGTGCTGGGTTTGTGTTGGTGGTTGTGGTGCTGGTTGTGGTATGGTTGTGGTATGGTTGTGGTGCTGGTTGTGGTGCTGGTTGTGGTGCTGTTTGTGGTGCTGGTGGTTGTGGTGGTGTTTTGTTGTGGAAGTTGTGGTGGTGGTTGTGGTTGTGGTTGTGGTTGTGATGGTTGTGGTGGTGGTTGTGGTGCTGTTTGTGGTGCTGGATTTGTGGTGGTGGTTGTGGTGGTTGTGGTGCTGTTTGTGGTGTTTGTGGTGGTGGTGGTTGTGGTGCTGTTTGTGGTGCTGGTTGTTGTTGTGTTGGTAGTGGTGGTGGTTGTGGTACTGGTGCTGGTGGTTGTGGTGGTTGTGGTTGTGGTGGTGGTTGTGGTGCTGGTGTTTGTGGTTGTGGTTGTGGTGGTGGTTGTGGTGGTGGTTGTGGTGGTGGTTGTGGTGGTGGTTGTGATGGTGGTGGTGGTTGTGGTGGTGGTTGTGGTTGTGATGGTTGTGGTGGTGGTTGTGGTGCCGTTTGTGGTGCTGGGTTTGTGGTGGTGGTTGTGGTGGTGGTAGTGGTGGTTGTGGTGCTGTTTGTGGTGTTTGTGGTGGTGGTGGTTGTGGTTGTGGTGCTGTTTGTGGTGCTGGTTGTTGTTGTGGTGGTGGTTGTGGTGCTGGTGCTGGTGGTTGTGGTTGTGGTGGTGGTTGTTGTGCTGGTGGTTTTGGTGCTGGTTGTGGTGGTGGTTGTGGTGCTGGTTGTGGTGCTGTTTGTGGTGCAATTTGTGGTGCTGGTGGTTGTTGTGGGGCTGGTTGTGGTGCTGGTTGCGATGCTAATTGTGGTGGTTGTGGTGGTGGTTGTGGTAGTGGTTGTGGTGCTGGTGGTTGTGGTGCTGGTTGTGGTGCTGGTTGTGGTGCTGGTTGTGGTGCTGGTTGTGGTGCTGGTTGTGGTGCTGGTTGTGGTGCTGGTTGTGGTGCTGGTGTTTGTTGTGGTGTTTGTGGTGCTGGTGTTTGTTGTGGTGGTTGTGGTGGTGGTGGTTGTGGTGGTGGTTGTGGTGCTGGTGGTTGTGGTGCTGGTTGTGGTGCTGGTTGTGGTGCTGGTTGTGGTATGGTTGTGGTATGGTTGTGGTATGGTTGTGGTGCTGGTTGTGGTGCTGCTTGTGTATGTTTGTGGTATGGTTGTGGTGCTGGTTGTGGTGCTGGTTGTGGTGCTTGTGGTTGTGGTGGTGTTTTGTTGTGAAAGTTGTGGTGGTGGTTGTGGTGGTGGTTGGGGTGCTGTTTGTGGTGGTGGTGGTTGTGGTGGTGGTGGTGGTGGTTGTTGTTGTGGTGGTGGTTGTGGTGCTGGTTGTGGTGCTGGTTGTGGTGCTGTTTGTGGTGGTGGTTGTTGTGGTGGTAATTGTGGTAGTGGTTGTGGTGCTAATGGTTGTGGTGCTGGTTGTTGTGCTGGTTGTAGTGCTGGTTTTGGTGCTGGTTGTGGTGCTGGTGGTTGTGGTGGTGGTTGTGGTGGTGGTTTTGGTGGAGGTTGTGGTGCAATTTGTGGTGCTGCTGGTTGTGGTGGTGGTTGTGGTGGTGGTTTTGGTGGTGGTTGTGATGGTTGTGGTGGTGGTAGTGGTGCTGGTTGTGGTGCTGGTTGTGGTATGGTTGTGGTATGCTTGTGGTGCTGGTTGTGTTGCTGGTTGTGTTGCTGGTTGTGGTGCAGGTTATGGTGCTGGTGGTTGTGGTGGTGTTTTGTTGTGGAAGTTGTGGTGGTGGTTGTGGTGCTGGTGGGGTGCTGGTTGTGGTGCTGGTGGTTGTGGTGCTGGTTGTGATGCTGGGTGTGGTGCTGGGTGTGTTGCTGGTTGTGGTGCTGGTGGTTGTGGTGCTGGTTGTGGTTCTGGTTGTGGTGCTGGTTGTGGTTGTTGTGGTGGTGCTGGTGATTGTGGTGCTGGTTGTGGTTGTGGTGGTGGTTGTTGTGCTGTTTATGGTGCTGGTGTTTGTGGTGGTGGTGGTTGTTGTTGTGGTGGTTGTTGTTGTGGTGGTTGTTGTTGTGGTGATGGTTGTGGTTGTGGTGCTGGTTGTGGTGATGGTTGTGGTGATGGTTGTGGTGATGGTTGTGGTGCTGGTTGTGGTGCTGGTTGTGGTGCTGGTTTTTGTGGTGGTGTTTTTGTGCTGGTGTTTGTTGTGGTGGTTGTTGTTGTGGTTGTGGTGGTGGTTGTTGTTGTGGTGCTGGTTGTGGTGCTGGTGGTTGTGGTGCTGGTTGTGGTGCTGGTTGTGGTGCTGGTTAAGGTACTGGTTGTGGTGCTGGTTGTGGTGCTGGTGGTTGTGGTGCTGGTTGTGGTGCTGGTTGTGGTGCTGGTGTTTGTGGTGGTGTTTGTGGTGCTGGTGTTTGTTGTGGTGGTGGTTGTGGTGCTGGTTGTGGTATGGTTGGGGTGCTGGTTGTGGTGCTGGTTGTGGTGCTGGTTGTGGTGCTGGTTGTGGTGCTGGTTGTGGTGCTGGTTGTTGTGCTGGTTGTGGTGCTGGTTGTGGTGCTGTTTATGGTGCTGGTGTTTGTGGTATTGGTTGTGGTGGTGGTTGTTGTTGTGGTGCTGGTTGTGGTGCTGGTGGTTGTGGTGCTGGTTGTGGTGCTGGTTGTGGTGCTGGTGTTTGTGGTATTGGTTGTGGTGGTGGTTGTTGTTGTGGTGCTGGTTGTGGTTCTGGTTGTGGTGCTGGTTGTGGTATTTGTGGTTGTGGTTCTGGTGCTGGTGATTGTGGTGCTGGTTGTGGTGCTGGTGGTTGTGGTGGTGGTGGTTTTGGTGGTGGTTGTGGTGGTGGTTTTTTGTTGGTGTTTTTTGTGCTGGTGTTTGTTGTGGTGGTTGTTGTTGTGGTTGTGGTGGTGGTTGTTGTTGTGGTGCTGGTTGTGGTGCTGGTGGTTGTGGTGCTGGTTGTGGTGCTGGTTGTGGTGCTGGTTGTGGTGCTGGTTGTAGTGCTGGTTGTGGTGCTGATTGTGGTGGTGGTGGTTGTGGTTATTGTGGTGATTGTGGTGGTGGTTGTGGTGGTGGTTGTGGTGCTGATTGTGGTGCTGGTTGTGGTGCTGTTTGTGGTGCTGTTTGTGGTGCTGGTTGTGGTGCTGGTTGTGGTATGGTTGTGGTATGGTTGTGGTATGCTTGTGGTGCTGGTTGTGGTACTGGTGGTTGTGGTGGTGTTTTGTTGTGGAAGATGAGGTGGTGGTTGTGGTGCTGGTTGGGGTGCTGGTTGTTGTGGTGGTGTTTTGTTGTGGAAGTTGTGGTGGTGGTTGTGGTGCTGGTTGGGGTGCTGGTTGTGGTGCTGTTTGTGTAGCTGTTTGTGGTGCTGGTGTTTGTGGTGGTGGTTGTGGTTGTGGTGGAGGTTGTGGTGGTGGTGGTGATGGTTGTGGTTGTGGTGCTGGTTGTGGTGCTGGTTGTGGTGGTTGTAAGTTATGTTTTATTATTATTAGAATCTCATATTTTAAATATTTCAATTTTATAATGTTTCTAGGTTATCCAAAATTACAATGATTATAAATATGGTTGTGGTTGTAGTGGTTGTGCTGGTTGTGGTACTGGTTATGGTGCTGGTGGTTTTGGTGGTGGTTGTGGTGGTGGTGGTTTTGGTGGTGGTTGGGGTGGTTGTTGTGGTGGTGGTGGTTGTGATGGTGTTTTGTTGTGGAAGTTGTGGTGGTGGTTGTGGTGCTGGTGGGGTGCTGGTTGTGGTGCTGGTGGTTGTGGTGCTGGTTGTGGTGCTGGGTGTGGTGCTGGGTGTGTTGCTGGTTGTGGTGCTGGTGGTTGTGGTGCTGGTTGTGGTTCTGGTTGTGGTGCTGGTTGTGGTTGTTGTGGTGGTGCTGGTGATTGTGGTGCTGGTTGTGGTTGTGGTGGTGGTTGTTGTGCTGTTTATGGTGCTGGTGTTTGTGGTGGTGGTGGTTGTTGTTGTGGTGTTGTTGTTGTGGTGCTGGTTGTGGTTGTGGTGCTGGTTGTGGTGATGGTTGTGGTGATGGTTGTGGTGCTGGTTGTGGTGCTGGTTGTGGTGCTGGTTTTTGTGGTGGTGTTTTTGGTGCTGGTGTTTGTTGTGGTGGTTGTTGTTGTGGTTGTGGTGGTGGTTGTTGTTGTGGTGCTGGTTGTGGTGCTGGTGGTTGTGGTGCTGGTTGTGGTGCTGGTTGTGGTGCTGGTTAAGGTACTGGTTGTGGTGCTGATTGTGGTGCTGGTGGTTGTGGTGCTGGTTGTGGTGCTGGTGTTTGTGGTGGTGTTTGTGGTGCTGGTGTTTGTTGTGGTGGTTGTGGTGGTGGTTGTGGTGCTGGTTGTGGTATGGTTGGGGTGCTGGTTGTGGTGCTGGTTGTGGTGCTGGTTGTGGTGCTGGTTGTGGTGCTGGTTGTGGTGCTGGTTGTGGTGCTGGTTGTGGTGCTGTTTATGGTGCTGGTGTTTGTGGTATTGGTTGTGGTGGTGGTTGTTGTTGTGGTGCTGGTTGTGGTGCTGGTGGTTGTGGTGCTGGTTGTGGTGCTGGTTGTGGTGCTGGTGTTTGTGGTATTGGTTGTGGTGGTGGTTGTTGTTGTGGTGCTGGTTGTGGTTCTGGTTGTGGTGCTGGTTGTGGTATTTGTGGTTGTGGTTCTGGTGCTGGTGATTGTGGTGCTGGTTGTGGTGCTGGTGGTTGTGGTGGTGGTGGTTTTGGTGGTGGTTGTTGTTGTGGTTGTGGTGCTGGTTGTTGTTGTGGTGCTGGTTGTGGTGCTGGTGGTTGTGGTGCTGGTTGTGGTGCTGGTTGTGGTGCTGGTTGTGGTGCTGGTTGTGGTGCTGGTTGTAGTGCTGGTTGTGGTGCTGGTGCTGGTGTTTGTTGTGGTGGTTGTTGTTGTGGTTGTGGTGGTGGTTGTTGTTGTGTTGATGGTTGTGGTGCTGGTGGTTGTGGTGCTGGTTGTGGTGCTGGTTGTGGTGCTGGTTGTGGTGCTGGTTGTGGTGCTGGTTGTGGTGCTGGTTGTGGTGCTGGTTGTGGTGCTGGTTGTGGTGCTGGTTGTGGTGCTGGTTGTGGTGCTGGTTGTGGTGCTGGTTGTGGTGCTGATTGTGGTGGTGGTGGTTGTGGTTATTGTGGTGGTTGTGTGGTGGTTGTGGTGGTGGTGATGGTGCTGGTGGTTGTGGTGCTTGTTGTGGTGCTTGTTGTGGTGGTGGTGGTTGTGGTGTTGGTTTTGGTGTGGGTTGTGGTGGTGGTTGTGGTTGTGGTGGTGGTGGTGATTTTGGTGGTGGTTGTGGTTGTGGTGGTGGTTGTGGATGTGATTGTGGTTGTGGTGGTGGTTTTCTTTGTGGTGTTGGTGTTTGTTGTGGTGCTGGTGGTTGTGGTTGTGGTGGTGGTGGTGGTTTTGGTGGTGTTGTGGTTGTGGTGGTGGTTGTGGTGCTGGTGGTTGTGGTGCTGGTTGTGGTGCTGGTTGTGGTGCTGGTTGTGGTGCTGTTTGTGGTGCTGTTTGTGGTGCTGTTTGTGGTGCTGTTTGTGGTGCTGTTTGTGGTGCTGGTTGTGGTGCTGGTTGTGGTATGGTTGTGGTGCAATTTGTGGTGCTGGTTGTGGTGGTACTGGTTGTGGTGCTGGTTGTGGTGCTGGTTGTGGTGCTGTTTGTGGTGCTGTTTGTGCTGCTGTTTGTGGTGCTGGTTGTGGTGCTGGTTGTGGTATGGTTGTGGTATGTTTGTGGTGCTTGTTGTGGTGCTGGTGGTTGTGGTGGTGTTTTGTTGTGGAAGATGTGGTGGTGGTTGTGGTGGTTGTTGTGGTGGTGGTTGTTGTGGTGGTTGTGGTGGTAATTGTTGTGGTGTTGGTTGTGGTGCTGGTTGTGGTGCTGGTTGTGGTGCTGATTGTGGTGGTGGTGGTTGTGGTGGTGGTGGTTGTGGTTATTGTGGTGGTTGTGGTGTGGGTTGTGGTGGTGGTTGTGGTGCTGGTTGTGGTGCTTGTTGTGTTGGTAATGTTGTGGTGTTGGTTGTGGTGTGGGTTGTGGTGGTGGTTGTGGTTGTGGTGGTGGTTGTGGTGCTGGTGGTTGTGGTGGTGTTTTGTTGTGGTAGATGTGGTGGTGGTTGTGGTGCTGGTTGGGGTCCTGGTTGTGGTGCTGGTGGTTGTGGTGCTGGTTGTGGTGCTGGTTGTGGTGCTGGTGGTTGTGGTGCTGGTGGTTGTGGTGCTGGTTGTGGTGCTGGTTGTGGTTGTTGTGGTGGTGCTGGTGATTGTGGTGCTGGTTGTGGTTGTTGTGGTGGTGCTGGTGATTGTGGTGCTGGTTGTGGTTGTGGTGGTGGTTGGGGTGCTGTTTGTGCTGCTGTTTGTGGTGGTGGTTGTGGTGGTGTTGGTAGTGGTTGTGGTTGTTTTTGTGGTGGTGGTTGTGGTCTTTTTTGTGGTGGTGGTGGTTGTGGTGCTGGTTGTGGAGCTGGTTGTGGTGCTGGTTTTTGTGGTGGTGTTTTTGGTGCTGGTGTTTGTTGTGGTGGTTGTTGTGGTGCTGGTGGTTGTGGTGCTGGTTTTGGTGCTGGTTGTGGTGCTGGTTGTGGTGCTTGTTGTGGGGCTGATGGTTGTGGTGCTGGTGGTTGTGGTGCTGGTTGTGGTGCTGGTTGTGGTGCTGTTTATGGTGCTGGTGTTTGTGGTATTGGTTGTGGTGGTGGTTGTTGTTGTGGTGGTTGTTGTTGTGGTGCTGGTTGTGGTGCTGGTGGTTGTGGTGCTGGTGGTTGTGGTGCTGGTTGTGGTGCTGTTTGTGGTGCTGGTTGTGGTGCTGGTTGTGGTGCTGGTTGTGGTGCTGGTGTTTGTGGTTGTGTTTTTGGTGCTGGTGTTTGTTGTGGTGGTTGTGGTGGTGGTTGTGGTGCTGGTGGTTGTGGTGGTGTTTTGTTGTGGAAGTTGTGGTGGTGGTTGTGGTGCTGGTTGTGGTGCTGGTTGTGGTGCTGTTTGTGGTGCTGTTTGTGGTGCTGGTTGTGGTGCTGTTTGTGGTGCTGTTTGTGGTGCTGGTGGTTGTGGTGGTTGTGGTGGTGGTGGTGGTGGTGGCTGTGGTTGTTGTTGTGGTGGTGGTTGTGGTGCTGGTTGTGGTGCTGTTTGTGGTGGTGGTTGTTGTGGTGGTGGTTGTGGTAGTGGTTGTGGTGCTAATGGTTGTGGTGCTGGTTGTTGTGCTGGTTGTAGTGCTGGTTTTGGTGCTGGTTGTGGTGCTGGTGGTTGTGGTGGTGGTTGTGGTGGTGGTTTTGGTGGTGGTTGTGGTGCAATTTGTGGTGCTGGTGGTTGTGGTGCAATTTGTGGTGCTGGTTGTGGTGGTTGTTGTTGTGGTGCTGGTTGTGGTGCTGGTTGTGGTGCTGGTTGTGGTGCTGGTTGTGGTGCTGTTTGTGGTGCTGTTTGTGGTGCTGGTTGTGGTGCTGGTTGTGGTATGGTTGTGGTATGTTTGTGGTGCTGGTTGTGGTGCTGGTGGTTGTGGTGGTGTTTTGTTGTGGAAGATGTGGTGGTGGTTGTGGTGGTTGTTGTGGTGGTGGTTGTTGTGGTGGTTGTTGTGGTGGTTGTGGTGGTAATTGTTGTGGTGTTGGTTGTGGTGCTGGTTGTGGTGCTGGTTGTGGTGCTGATTGTGGTGGTGGTGGTTGTGGTGGTGGTGGTTGTGGTTATTGTGGTGGTTGTGGTGGTGGTTGTGGTGGTAGTGGTTGTGGTGGTGGTGATGGTGCTGGTGGTTGTGGTGCTTGTTGTGGTGCTTGTTGTGGTGGTGGTGGTTGTGGTGTTGGTTGTGGTATGGGTTGTGGTATGGTTGTGGTATGGTTGTGGTGCTGGTTGTGGTGCTGGTTGTGGTGCTTGTTGTGGTGGTAATGTTGTGGTGTTGGTTGTGGTGTGGGTTGTGGTGGTGGTTGTGGTGCTGGTTGTGGTGCGTGTTGTGGTGGTAATGTTGTGGTGTTGGTTGTGGTGTGGGTTGTGGTGGTGGTTGTGGTTGTGGTGGTGGTTGTGGTGCTGGTGGTTGTGGTGGTGTTTTGTTGTGGTAGATGTGGTGGTGGTTGTGGTGCTGGTTGGGGTGCTGGTTGTGGTGCTGGTGGTTGTGGTGATGGTTGTGGTGCTGGTTGTGGTGCTGGTGGTTGTGGTGCTGGTTGTGGTGCTGGTTGTGGTTGTTGTGGTGGTGCTGGTGATTGTGGTGCTGGTTGTGGTTGTTGTGGTGGTGCTGGTGATTGTGGTGCTGGTTGTGGTTGTGGTGGTGGTTGGGGTGCTGGTTGTGCTGGTGTTTGTGGTGGTGGTTGTGGTGGTGTTGGTGGTGGTTGTGGTTGTGGTGCTAATGGTTGTGGTGCTGGTTGTTGTGCTGGTTGTAGTGCTGGTTTTGGTGCTGGTTGTGGTGCTGGTGGTTGTGGTGGTGGTTGTGGTGGTGGTTTTGGTGGTGGTTGTGGTGCAATTTGTGGTGCTGGTGGTTGTGGTGGTGGTTGTGGTGCTGGTTGTGGTGCTTGTTGTGGTATGGTTGTGGTATGCTTGTGGTGCTGGTTCTGTTTCTTGTTGTGGTGCTGGTTGTGGTGCTGGTTGTGGTGCTAATTGTTGTGGTATTGGTTGTGGTGCTGGTTGTGGTGCTGATTGTGGTGGTGGTGGTTGTGGTGGTGGTGGTGGTTGTGGTTATTGTGGTGGTTGTGGTGGTGGTTGTGGTGGTTGTGGTGGTGGTGATGGTGCTGGTGGTTGTGGTGCTTGTTGTGGTGCTTGTTGTGGTGGTGGTGGGTGTGGTGTTGGTTGTGGTGTGGGTTGTGGTGGTGGTTGTGGTTGTGGTGGTGGTTGTGGTTTTGGTGGTGGTTGTGGTTGTGGTGGTGGTTGTGGATGTGATTGTGGTTGTGGTGGTGGTTTTGTTTGTGGTTGTGGTGATTGTTGTGGTGCTGTTTGTGGTGCTGTATGTGGTGCTGTTTGTGGTGCTGTTTGTGGTGCTGTTTGTGGTGCTGTTTGTGGTATGGTTGTGGTATGCTTGTGGTGCTGGTTGTGGTGCAATTTGTGGTGCTGGTTGTGGTGGTACTGGTTGTGGTGCTGATTGTGGTGCTGGTTGTGGTGCTGTTTGTGGTGCTGGTTGTGGTGCTGGTGGTTGTGGTGGTGTTTTGTTGTGGAAGATGAGGTAGTGGTTGTGGTGCTGGTTGGGGTGCTGGTTGTGGTGCTGGTGGTTGTGGTGCTGGTTGTGGTGCTGGTTGTGGTGCTGGTTGTGGTGCTGGTGGTTGTGGTGCTGGTTGTGGTGCTGGTTGTGGTTGTTGTGGTGATGCTGGTTGTGGTGCTTGTTGTGGTGCTTGTGGTGGTGCTGGTGATTGTGGTGCTGGTTGTGGTTGTGGTGGTGGTTGGGGAGCTGGTTGTGCTGGTGTTTGTGGTGGTGGTTGTGGTGGTGTTGTGGTGGTGGTTGTGGTGCTGGTTGTGGTGCTGGTTGTGGTGCTGGTTGTGGTGCTGGTTGTGGTGCTGGTTGTGGTGCTGGTTGTGGTGCTGGTTTTTGTGGTGGTGTTTTTGGTGCTGGTGTTTGTTGTGGTGGTTGTTGTGGTGGTCGTTGTTGTTGTGGTGCTGGTTGTGGTGCTGGTGGTTGTGGTGCTGGTTGTGGTGCTGGTTGTGGTGCTGGTTGTGATGCTGGTTGTGGTGCTTGTTGTGGTGCTGGTTGTGGTGCTGGTGGTTGTGGTGCTGGTTGTGGTGCTGTTTATGGTGCTGGTGTTTGTGGTATTGGTTGTGGTGGTGGTTATTGTTGTGGTGGTTGTTGTTGTGGTGGTTGTTGTTGTGGTGCTGGCTGTGGTGCTGGTGGTTGTGGTGGTGGTGGTTGTGGTTATTGTGGTGGTTGTGGTGTGGGTTGTGGTGGTGGTTGTGGTGCTGGTTGTGGTGCTTGTTGTGGTGGTAATGTTGTGGTGTTGGTTGTGGTGTGGGTTGTGGTGGTGGTTGTGGTTGTGGTGGTGGTTGTGGTGCTGGTGGTTGTGGTGGTGTTTTGTTGTGGTAGATGTGGTGGTGGTTGTGGTGCTGGTTGGGGTGCTGGTTGTGGTGCTGGTGGTTGTGGTGCTGGTTGTGGTGCTGGTTGTGGTGCTGGTGGTTGTGGTGCTGGTGGTTGTGGTGCTGGTGGTTGTGGTGCTGGTTGTGGTGCTGGTTGTGGTGCTGGTGGTTGTGGTGCTGCTGTTTGTGGTGGTGGTTGTGGTGGTGTTGGTGGTGGTTGTGGTTGTTTTTGTGGTGGTGGTTGTGGTGGTGGTGGTTGTGGTGGTGTTTTTGGTGCTGGTGTTTGTTGTGGTGGTTGTTGTTGTGGTTGTGGTGGTAATTGTTGTGGTATTGGTTGTGGTGCTGGTTGTGGTGCTGATTGTGGTGGTGGTGGTGGTGGTGGTGGTGGTGGTTGTGGTTATTGTGGTGGTTGTGGTGGTGGTTGTGGTGGTTGTGGTGGTGGTGATGGTGCTGGTGGTTGTGGTGCTTGTTGTGGTGCTTGTTGTGGTGGTGGTGGGTGTGGTGTTGGTTGTGGTGTGGGTTGTGGTGGTGGTTGTGGTTGTGGTGGTGGTTGTGGTTTTGGTGGTGGTTGTGGTTGTGGTGCTGATTGTGGTGGTGGTGGTTGTGGTTATTGTGGTGATTGTGGTGGTGGTTGTGGTGGTGGTTGTGGTGGTGGTTGTGGTGCTGATTGTGGTGCTGGTTGTGGTGCTGTTTGTGGTGCTGTTTGTGGTGCTGGTTGTGGTGCTGGTTGTGGTATGGTTGTGGTATGGTTGTGGTATGCTTGTGGTGCTGGTTGTGGTACTGGTGGTTGTGGTGGTGTTTTGTTGTGGAAGATGAGGTGGTGGTTGTGGTGCTGGTTGGGGTGCTGGTTGTTGTGGTGGTGTTTTGTTGTGGAAGTTGTGGTGGTGGTTGTGGTGCTGGTTGGGGTGCTGGTTGTGGTGCTGTTTGTGTAGCTGTTTGTGGTGCTGGTGTTTGTGGTGGTGGTTGTGGTTGTGGTGGAGGTTGTGGTGGTGGTGGTGATGGTTGTGGTTGTGGTGCTGGTTGTGGTGCTGGTTGTGGTGGTTGTAAGTTATGTTTTATTATTATTAGAATCTCATATTTTAAATATTTCAATTTTATAATGTTTCTAGGTTATCCAAAATTACAATGATTATAAATATGGTTGTGGTTGTAGTGGTTGTGCTGGTTGTGGTACTGGTTATGGTGCTGGTGGTTTTGGTGGTGGTTGTGGTGGTGGTGGTTTTGGTGGTGGTTGGGGTGGTTGTTGTGGTGGTGGTGGTTGTGATGGTGTTTTGTTGTAGAAGTTGTGGTGGTGGTTGTGGTGCTGGTGGGGTGCTGGTTATGGTGCTGGTGGTTGTGGTGCTGGTTGTGGTGCTGGGTGTGGTGCTGGGTGTGTTGCTGGTTGTGGTGCTGGTGGTTGTGGTGCTGGTTGTGGTTCTGGTTGTGGTGCTGGTTGTGGTTGTTGTGGTGGTGCTGGTGATTGTGGTGCTGGTTGTGGTTGTGGTGGTTGTTGTTGTGCTGTTTATGGTGCTGGTGTTTGTGGTGGTGGTGGTTGTTGTTGTGGTGGTTGTTGTTGTGGTGCTGGTTGTGGTTGTGGTGCTGGTTGTGGTGATGGTTGTGGTGATGGTTGTGGTGCTGGTTGTGGTGCTGGTTGTGGTGCTGGTTTTTGTGGTGGTGTTTTTGGTGCTGGTGTTTGTTGTGGTGGTTGTTGTTGTGGTTGTGGTGGTGGTTGTTGTTGTGGTGCTGGTTGTGGTGCTGGTGTTTGTGGTGCTGGTTGTGGTGCTGGTTGTGGTGCTGGTTAAGGTACTGGTTGTGGTGCTGGTTGTGGTGCTGGTGGTTGTGGTGCTGGTTGTGGTGCTGGTGTTTGTGGTGGTGTTTGTGGTGCTGGTGTTTGTTGTGGTGGTTGTGGTGGTGGTTGTGGTGCTGGTTGTGGTATGGTTGGGGTGCTGGTTGTGGTGCTGGTTGTGGTGCTGGTTGTGGTGCTGGTTGTGGTGCTGGTTGTGGTGCTGGTTGTGGTGCTGTTTATGGTGCTGGTGTTTGTGGTATTGGTTGTGGTGGTGGTTGTTGTTGTGGTGCTGGTTGTGGTGCTGGTGGTTGTGGTGCTGGTTGTGGTGCTGGTTGTGGTGCTGGTGTTTGTGGTATTGGTTGTGGTGGTGGTTGTTGTTGTGGTGCTGGTTGTGGTTCTGGTTGTGGTGCTGGTTGTGGTATTTGTGGTTGTGGTTCTGGTGCTGGTGATTGTGGTGCTGGTTGTGGTGCTGGTGGTTGTGGTGGTGGTGGTTTTGGTGGTGGTTGTTGTTGTGGTTGTGGTGGTGGTTGTTGTTGTGGTGCTGGTTGTGGTGCTGGTGGTTGTGGTGCTGGTTGTGGTGCTGGTTGTGGTGCTGGTTGTGGTGCTGGTTGTGGTGCTGGTTGTAGTGCTGGTTGTGGTGCTGGTGCTGGTGTTTGTTGTGGTGGTTGTTGTTGTGGTTGTGGTGGTGGTTGTTGTTGTGTTGATGGTTGTGGTGCTGGTGGTTGTGGTGCTGGTTGTGGTGCTGGTTGTGGTGCTGGTTGTGGTGCTGGTTGTGGTGCTGGTTGTGGTGCTGGTTGTGGTGCTGGTTGTGGTGCTGGTTGTGGTGCTGGTTGTGGTGCTGGTTGTGGTGCTGGTTGTGGTGCTGATTGTGGTGGTGGTGGTTGTGGTTATTGTGGTGGTTGTGGTGGTGGTTGTGGTGGTGGTGATGGTGCTGGTGGTTGTGGTGCTTGTTGTGGTGCTTGTTGTGGTGGTGGTGGTTGTGGTGTTGGTTTTGGTGTGGGTTGTGGTGGTGGTTGTGGTTGTGGTGGTGGTGGTGATTTTGGTGGTGGTTGTGGTTGTGGTGGTGGTTGTGGATGTGATTGTGGTTGTGGTGGTGGTTTTCTTTGTGGTGTTGGTGTTTGTTGTGGTGCTGGTGGTTGTGGTTGTGGTGGTGGTGGTGGTTTTGGTGGTGTTGTGGTTGTGGTGGTGGTTGTGGTGCTGGTGGTTGTGGTGCTGGTTGTGGTGCTGGTTGTGGTGCTGGTTGTGGTGCTGTTTGTGGTGCTGTTTGTGGTGCTGTTTGTGGTGCTGTTTGTGGTGCTGTTTGTGGTGCTGTTTGTGGTGCTGGTTGTGGTGCTGGTTGTGGTATGGTTGTGGTGCAATTTGTGGTGCTGGTTGTGGTGGTACTGGTTGTGGTGCTGGTTGTGGTGCTGGTTGTGGTGCTGTTTGTGGTGCTGTTTGTGCTGCTGTTTGTGGTGCTGGTTGTGGTGCTGGTTGTGGTATGGTTGTGGTATGTTTGTGGTGCTTGTTGTGGTGCTGGTGGTTGTGGTGGTGTTTTGTTGTGGAAGATGTGGTGGTGGTTGTGGTGGTTGTTGTGGTGGTGGTTGTTGTGGTGGTTGTGGTGGTAATTGTTGTGGTGTTGGTTGTGGTGCTGGTTGTGGTGCTGGTTGTGGTGCTGATTGTGGTGGTGGTGGTTGTGGTGGTGGTGGTTGTGGTTATTGTGGTGGTTGTGGTGTGGGTTGTGGTGGTGGTTGTGGTGCTGGTTGTGGTGCTTGTTGTGGTGGTAATGTTGTGGTGTTGGTTGTGGTGTGGGTTGTGGTGGTGGTTGTGGTTGTGGTGGTGGTTGTGGTGCTGGTGGTTGTGGTGGTGTTTTGTTGTGGTAGATGTGGTGGTGGTTGTGGTGCTGGTTGGGGTCCTGGTTGTGGTGCTGGTGGTTGTGGTGCTGGTTGTGGTGCTGGTTGTGGTGCTGGTGGTTGTGGTGCTGGTGGTTGTGGTGCTGGTTGTGGTGCTGGTTGTGGTTGTTGTGGTGGTGCTGGTGATTGTGGTGCTGGTTGTGGTTGTTGTGGTGGTGCTGGTGATTGTGGTGCTGGTTGTGGTTGTGGTGGTGGTTGGGGTGCTGTTTGTGCTGCTGTTTGTGGTGGTGGTTGTGGTGGTGTTGGTGGTGGTTGTGGTTGTTTTTGTGGTGGTGGTTGTGGTTGTTTTTCTGGTGGTGGTGGTTGTGGTGCTGGTTGTGGAGCTGGTTGTGGTGCTGGTTTTTGTGGTGGTGTTTTTGGTGCTGGTGTTTGTTGTGGTGGTTGTTGTGGTGCTGGTGGTTGTGGTGCTGGTTTTGGTGCTGGTTGTGGTGCTGGTTGTGGTGCTTGTTGTGGGGCTGATGGTTGTGGTGCTGGTGGTTGTGGTGCTGGTTGTGGTGCTGGTTGTGGTGCTGTTTATGGTGCTGGTGTTTGTAGTATTGGTTGTGGTGGTGGTTGTTGTTGTGGTGGTTGTTGTTGTGGTGCTGGTTGTGGTGCTGGTGGTTGTGGTGCTGGTGGTTGTGGTGCTGGTTGTGGTGCTGTTTGTGGTGCTGGTTGTGGTGCTGGTTGTGGTGCTGGTTGTGGTGCTGGTGTTTGTGGTTGTGTTTTTGGTGCTGGTGTTTGTTGTGGTGGTTGTGGTGGTGGTTGTGGTGCTGGTGGTTGTGGTGGTGTTTTGTTGTGGAAGTTGTGGTGGTGGTTGTGGTGCTGGTTGTGGTGCTGGTTGTGGTGCTGTTTGTGGTGCTGTTTGTGGTGCTGGTGGTTGTGGTGGTGGTGGTGGTGGTGGTGGTGGCTGTGGTTGTTGTTGTGGTGGTGGTTGTGGTGCTGGTTGTGGTGCTGTTTGTGGTGGTGGTTGTTGTGGTGGTGGTTGTGGTAGTGGTTGTGGTGCTAATGGTTGTGGTGCTGGTTGTTGTGCTGGTTGTAGTGCTGGTTTTGGTGCTGGTTGTGGTGCGGGTGGTTGTGGTGGTGGTTGTGGTGGTGGTTTTGGTGGTGGTTGTGGTGCAATTTGTGGTGCTGGTGGTTGTGGTGCAATTTGTGGTGCTGGTTGTGGTGGTTGTTGTTGTGGTGCTGGTTGTGGTGCTGGTTGTGGTGCTGGTTGTGGTGCTGGTTGTGGTGCTGTTTGTGGTGCTGTTTGTGGTGCTGGTTGTGGTGCTGGTTGTGGTATGGTTGTGGTATGTTTGTGGTGCTGGTTGTGGTGCTGGTGGTTGTGGTGGTGTTTTGTTGTGGAAGATGTGGTGGTGGTTGTGGTGGTTGTTGTGGTGGTGGTTGTTGTGGTGGTTGTTGTGGTGGTTGTGGTGGTAATTGTTGTGGTGTTGGTTGTGGTGCTGGTTGTGGTGCTGGTTGTGGTGCTGATTGTGGTGGTGGTGGTTGTGGTGGTGGTGGTTGTGGTTATTGTGGTGGTTGTGGTGGTGGTTGTGGTGGTAGTGGTTGTGGTGGTGGTGATGGTGCTGGTGGTTGTGGTGCTTGTTGTGGTGCTTGTTGTGGTGGTGGTGGTTGTGGTGTTGGTTGTGGTATGGGTTGTGGTATGGTTGTGGTATGGTTGTGGTGCTGGTTGTGGTGCTGGTTGTGGTGCTTGTTGTGGTGGTAATGTTGTGGTGTTGGTTGTGGTGTGGGTTGTGGTGGTGATTGTGGTGCTGGTTGTGGTGCGTGTTGTGGTGGTAATGTTGTGGTGTTGGTTGTGGTGTGGGTTGTGGTGGTGGTTGTGGTTGTGGTGGTGGTTGTGGTGCTGGTGGTTGTGGTGGTGTTTTGTTGTGGTAGATGTGGTGGTGGTTGTGGTGCTGGTTGGGGTGCTGGTTGTGGTGCTGGTGGTTGTGGTGATGGTTGTGGTGCTGGTTGTGGTGCTGGTGGTTGTGGTGCTGGTTGTGGTGCTGGTTGTGGTTGTTGTGGTGGTGCTGGTGATTGTGGTGCTGGTTGTGGTTGTTGTGGTGGTGCTGGTGATTGTGGTGCTGGTTGTGGTTGTGGTGGTGGTTGGGGTGCTGGTTGTGCTGGTGTTTGTGGTGGTGGTTGTGGTGGTGTTGGTGGTGGTTGTGGTAGTGGTTGTGGTGCTAATGGTTGTGGTGCTGGTTGTTGTGCTGGTTGTAGTGCTGGTTTTGGTGCTGGTTGTGGTGCTGGTGGTTGTGGTGGTGGTTGTGGTGGTGGTTTTGGTGGTGGTTGTGGTGCAATTTGTGGTGCTGGTGGTTGTGGTGGTGGTTGTGGTGCTGGTTGTGGTGCTTGTTGTGGTATGGTTGTGGTATGCTTGTGGTGCTGGTTCTGTTTCTTGTTGTGGTGCTGGTTGTGGTGCTGGTTGTGGTGCTAATTGTTGTGGTATTGGTTGTGGTGCTGGTTGTGGTGCTGATTGTGGTGGTGGTGGTTGTGGTGGTGGTGGTGGTTGTGGTTATTGTGGTGGTTGTGGTGGTGGTTGTGGTGGTTGTGGTGGTGGTGATGGTGCTGGTGGTTGTGGTGCTTGTTGTGGTGCTTGTTGTGGTGGTGGTGGGTGTGGTGTTGGTTGTGGTGTGGGTTGTGGTGGTGGTTGTGGTTGTGGTGGTGGTTGTGGTTTTGGTGGTGGTTGTGGTTGTGGTGGTGGTTGTGGATGTGATTGTGGTTGTGGTGGTGGTTTTGTTTGTGGTTGTGGTGATTGTTGTGGTGCTGTTTGTGGTGCTGTATGTGGTGCTGTTTGTGGTGCTGTTTGTGGTGCTGTTTGTGGTGCTGTTTGTGGTATGGTTGTGGTATGCTTGTGGTGCTGGTTGTGGTGCAATTTGTGGTGCTGGTTGTGGTGGTACTGGTTGTGGTGCTGATTGTGGTGCTGGTTGTGGTGCTGTTTGTGGTGCTGGTTGTGGTGCTGGTGGTTGTGGTGGTGTTTTGTTGTGGAAGATGAGGTGGTGGTTGTGGTGCTGGTTGGGGTGCTGGTTGTGGTGCTGGTGGTTGTGGTGCTGGTTGTGGTGCTGGTTGTGGTGCTGGTGGTTGTGGTGCTGGTTGTGGTGCTGGTTGTGGTTGTTGTGGTGATGCTGGTTGTGGTGCTTGTTGTGGTTGTTGTGGTGGTGCTGGTGATTGTGGTGCTGGTTGTTGTTGTGGTGGTGGTTGGGGAGCTGGTTGTGCTGGTGTTTGTGGTTGTTGTGGTGATGCTGGTTGTGGTGCTTGTTGTGGTTGTTGTGGTGGTGCTGGTGATTGTGGTGCTGGTTGTTGTTGTGGTGCTGGTTGTGGTGCTGGTTGTGGTGCTGGTTGTGGTGCTGGTTGTGGTGCTGGTTGTGGTGCTGGTGTTTGTGGTATTGTTTGTGGTGCTGGTTGTGGTGCTGGTTGTGGTGCTGGTTGTGGTGCTGGTTGTGGTGCTGGTTGTGGTGCTGGTGGTTGAGGTGCTGGTTGAGGTGCTGGTTGTGGTGCTGGTTGTGGTGCTGGTTGGGGTGCTGGTTGTGGTGCTGGTGGTTGTGGTGGTGGTTGTGGTGCTGGTTGTGGTTCTGGTGGTTGTGGTGCTGGTTGTGGTGGTGGTTGTGGTTGTTGTGGTGATGCTGGTTGTGGTGCTGGTGTTTGTTGTGGTGGTTGTGGTTGTGGTGGTTGTGGTGCTGGTGGTTGTGGTGCTGGTGGTTGTGGTGCTGGTTGTGGTATGGTTGGGGGTGCTGGTTGTGGTGCTGTTGTTTGTGGTATTGGTTGTGGTGGTGATTGTTGTTGTGGTGGTTGTTGTTGTGGTGCTGGTTGTGGTGCTGGTGGTTGTGGTGCTGGTTGTGGTGCTGGTTGTGGTGCTGGTTGTGGTGCTGGTTGTGGTGCTGGTTGTGGTGGTGTTTTTGGTGCTGGTGTTTGTTGTGGTGGTTGTTGTTGTGGTTGTGGTGGTAATTGTTGTGGTATTGGTTGTGGTGCTGGTTGTGGTGCTGATTGTGGTGGTGGTGGTTGTGGTGGTGGTGATGGTTGTGGTTATTGTGGTGGTTGTGGTGGTGGTTGTGGTGGTTGTGGTGGTGGTGATGGTGCTGGTGGTTGTGGGGCTTGTTGTGGTGCTTGTTGTGGTGGTGGTGGGTGTGGTGTTGGTTGTGGTGTGGGTTGTGGTGGTGGTTGTGGTTGTGGTGGTGGTTGTGGTTTTGGTGGTGGTTGTGGTTGTGGTGGTGGTTGTGGATGTGATTGTGGTTGTGGTGGTGGTTTTGTTTGTGGTTGTGGTGATTGTTGTGGTGCTGTTTGTGGTGCTGTATGTGGTGCTGTTTGTGGTGCTGTTTGTGGTGCTGTTTGTGGTGCTGTTTGTGGTATGGTTGTGATATGCTTGTGGTGCTGGTTGTGGTGCTGGTTGTGGTGCTGGTTGTGGTGGTACTGGTTTTTGTGCTGATTGTGGTGCTGGTTGTGGTGCTGTTTGTGGTGCTGTTTGTGGTGCTGGTTTTGGTGCTGGTTGTGGTATGGTTGTGGTATGCTTGTGGTGCTGGTTGTGGTGCTGGTGGTTGTGGTGGTGTTTTGTTGTGGAAGATGTGGTGGTGGTTGTGGTGGTTGTTGTGGTGGTGGTTGTTGTGGTGGTTGTGGTGGTAATTGTTGTGGTGTTGGTTGTGGTGCTGGTTGTGGTGCTGGTTGTGGTGCTGATTGTGGTGGTGGTGGTTGTGGTGGTGGTGGTTGTGGTTATTGTGGTGGTTGTGGTGTGGGTTGTGGTGGTGGTTGTGGTGCTGGTTGTGGTGCTTGTTGTGGTGGTAATGTTGTGGTGTTGGTTGTGGTGTGGGTTGTGGTGGTGGTTGTGGTTGTGGTGGTGGTTGTGGTGCTGGTGGTTGTGGTGGTGTTTTGTTGTGGTAGATGTGGTGGTGGTTGTGGTGCTGGTTGGGGTCCTGGTTGTGGTGCTGGTGGTTGTGGTGCTGGTTGTGGTGCTGGTTGTGGTGCTGGTGGTTGTGGTGCTGGTGGTTGTGGTGCTGGTTGTGGTGCTGGTTGTGGTTGTTGTGGTGGTGCTGGTGATTGTGGTGCTGGTTGTGGTTGTTGTGGTGGTGCTGGTGATTGTGGTGCTGGTTGTGGTTGTGGTGGTGGTTGGGGTGCTGTTTGTGCTGCTGTTTGTGGTGGTGGTTGTGGTGGTGTTGGTGGTGGTTGTGGTTGTTTTTGTGGTGGTGGTTGTGGTTGTTTTTCTGGTGGTGGTGGTTGTGGTGCTGGTTGTGGAGCTGGTTGTGGTGCTGGTTTTTGTGGTGGTGTTTTTGGTGCTGGTGTTTGTTGTGGTGGTTGTTGTGGTGCTGGTGGTTGTGGTGCTGGTTTTGGTGCTGGTTGTGGTGCTGGTTGTGGTGCTTGTTGTGGGGCTGATGGTTGTGGTGCTGGTGGTTGTGGTGCTGGTTGTGGTGCTGGTTGTGGTGCTGTTTATGGTGCTGGTGTTTGTGGTATTGGTTGTGGTGGTGGTTGTTGTTGTGGTGGTTGTTGTTGTGGTGCTGGTTGTGGTGCTGGTGGTTGTGGTGCTGGTGGTTGTGGTGCTGGTTGTGGTGCTGTTTGTGGTGCTGGTTGTGGTGCTGGTTGTGGTGCTGGTTGTGGTGCTGGTGTTTGTGGTTGTGTTTTTGGTGCTGGTGTTTGTTGTGGTGGTTGTGGTGGTGGTTGTGGTGCTGGTGGTTGTGGTGGTGTTTTGTTGTGGAAGTTGTGGTGGTGGTTGTGGTGCTGGTTGTGGTGCTGGTTGTGGTGCTGTTTGTGGTGCTGTTTGTGGTGCTGGTGGTTGTGGTGGTGGTGGTGGTGGTGGTGGTGGCTGTGGTTGTTGTTGTGGTGGTGGTTGTGGTGCTGGTTGTGGTGCTGTTTGTGGTGGTGGTTGTTGTGGTGGTGGTTGTGGTAGTGGTTGTGGTGCTAATGGTTGTGGTGCTGGTTGTTGTGCTGGTTGTAGTGCTGGTTTTGGTGCTGGTTGTGGTGCGGGTGGTTGTGGTGGTGGTTGTGGTGGTGGTTTTGGTGGTGGTTGTGGTGCAATTTGTGGTGCTGGTGGTTGTGGTGCAATTTGTGGTGCTGGTTGTGGTGGTTGTTGTTGTGGTGCTGGTTGTGGTGCTGGTTGTGGTGCTGGTTGTGGTGCTGGTTGTGGTGCTGTTTGTGGTGCTGTTTGTGGTGCTGGTTGTGGTGCTGGTTGTGGTATGGTTGTGGTATGTTTGTGGTGCTGGTTGTGGTGCTGGTGGTTGTGGTGGTGTTTTGTTGTGGAAGATGTGGTGGTGGTTGTGGTGGTTGTTGTGGTGGTGGTTGTTGTGGTGGTTGTTGTGGTGGTTGTGGTGGTAATTGTTGTGGTGTTGGTTGTGGTGCTGGTTGTGGTGCTGGTTGTGGTGCTGATTGTGGTGGTGGTGGTTGTGGTGGTGGTGGTTGTGGTTATTGTGGTGGTTGTGGTGGTGGTTGTGGTGGTAGTGGTTGTGGTGGTGGTGATGGTGCTGGTGGTTGTGGTGCTTGTTGTGGTGCTTGTTGTGGTGGTGGTGGTTGTGGTGTTGGTTGTGGTATGGGTTGTGGTATGGTTGTGGTATGGTTGTGGTGCTGGTTGTGGTGCTGGTTGTGGTGCTTGTTGTGGTGGTAATGTTGTGGTGTTGGTTGTGGTGTGGGTTGTGGTGGTGATTGTGGTGCTGGTTGTGGTGCGTGTTGTGGTGGTAATGTTGTGGTGTTGGTTGTGGTGTGGGTTGTGGTGGTGGTTGTGGTTGTGGTGGTGGTTGTGGTGCTGGTGGTTGTGGTGGTGTTTTGTTGTGGTAGATGTGGTGGTGGTTGTGGTGCTGGTTGGGGTGCTGGTTGTGGTGCTGGTGGTTGTGGTGATGGTTGTGGTGCTGGTTGTGGTGCTGGTGGTTGTGGTGCTGGTTGTGGTGCTGGTTGTGGTTGTTGTGGTGGTGCTGGTGATTGTGGTGCTGGTTGTGGTTGTTGTGGTGGTGCTGGTGATTGTGGTGCTGGTTGTGGTTGTGGTGGTGGTTGGGGTGCTGGTTGTGCTGGTGTTTGTGGTGGTGGTTGTGGTGGTGTTGGTGGTGGTTGTGGTAGTGGTTGTGGTGCTAATGGTTGTGGTGCTGGTTGTTGTGCTGGTTGTAGTGCTGGTTTTGGTGCTGGTTGTGGTGCTGGTGGTTGTGGTGGTGGTTGTGGTGGTGGTTTTGGTGGTGGTTGTGGTGCAATTTGTGGTGCTGGTGGTTGTGGTGGTGGTTGTGGTGCTGGTTGTGGTGCTTGTTGTGGTATGGTTGTGGTATGCTTGTGGTGCTGGTTCTGTTTCTTGTTGTGGTGCTGGTTGTGGTGCTGGTTGTGGTGCTAATTGTTGTGGTATTGGTTGTGGTGCTGGTTGTGGTGCTGATTGTGGTGGTGGTGGTTGTGGTGGTGGTGGTGGTTGTGGTTATTGTGGTGGTTGTGGTGGTGGTTGTGGTGGTTGTGGTGGTGGTGATGGTGCTGGTGGTTGTGGTGCTTGTTGTGGTGCTTGTTGTGGTGGTGGTGGGTGTGGTGTTGGTTGTGGTGTGGGTTGTGGTGGTGGTTGTGGTTGTGGTGGTGGTTGTGGTTTTGGTGGTGGTTGTGGTTGTGGTGGTGGTTGTGGATGTGATTGTGGTTGTGGTGGTGGTTTTGTTTGTGGTTGTGGTGATTGTTGTGGTGCTGTTTGTGGTGCTGTATGTGGTGCTGTTTGTGGTGCTGTTTGTGGTGCTGTTTGTGGTGCTGTTTGTGGTATGGTTGTGGTATGCTTGTGGTGCTGGTTGTGGTGCAATTTGTGGTGCTGGTTGTGGTGGTACTGGTTGTGGTGCTGATTGTGGTGCTGGTTGTGGTGCTGTTTGTGGTGCTGGTTGTGGTGCTGGTGGTTGTGGTGGTGTTTTGTTGTGGAAGATGAGGTGGTGGTTGTGGTGCTGGTTGGGGTGCTGGTTGTGGTGCTGGTGGTTGTGGTGCTGGTTGTGGTGCTGGTTGTGGTGCTGGTGGTTGTGGTGCTGGTTGTGGTGCTGGTTGTGGTTGTTGTGGTGATGCTGGTTGTGGTGCTTGTTGTGGTTGTTGTGGTGGTGCTGGTGATTGTGGTGCTGGTTGTTGTTGTGGTGGTGGTTGGGGAGCTGGTTGTGCTGGTGTTTGTGGTTGTTGTGGTGATGCTGGTTGTGGTGCTTGTTGTGGTTGTTGTGGTGGTGCTGGTGATTGTGGTGCTGGTTGTTGTTGTGGTGCTGGTTGTGGTGCTGGTTGTGGTGCTGGTTGTGGTGCTGGTTGTGGTGCTGGTTGTGGTGCTGGTGTTTGTGGTATTGTTTGTGGTGCTGGTTGTGGTGCTGGTTGTGGTGCTGGTTGTGGTGCTGGTTGTGGTGCTGGTTGTGGTGCTGGTGGTTGAGGTGCTGGTTGAGGTGCTGGTTGTGGTGCTGGTTGTGGTGCTGGTTGGGGTGCTGGTTGTGGTGCTGGTGGTTGTGGTGGTGGTTGTGGTGCTGGTTGTGGTTCTGGTGGTTGTGGTGCTGGTTGTGGTGGTGGTTGTGGTTGTTGTGGTGATGCTGGTTGTGGTGCTGGTGTTTGTTGTGGTGGTTGTGGTTGTGGTGGTTGTGGTGCTGGTGGTTGTGGTGCTGGTGGTTGTGGTGCTGGTTGTGGTATGGTTGGGGGTGCTGGTTGTGGTGCTGTTGTTTGTGGTATTGGTTGTGGTGGTGATTGTTGTTGTGGTGGTTGTTGTTGTGGTGCTGGTTGTGGTGCTGGTGGTTGTGGTGCTGGTTGTGGTGCTGGTTGTGGTGCTGGTTGTGGTGCTGGTTGTGGTGGTGTTTTTGGTGCTGGTGTTTGTTGTGGTGGTTGTTGTTGTGGTTGTGGTGGTAATTGTTGTGGTATTGGTTGTGGTGCTGGTTGTGGTGCTGATTGTGGTGGTGGTGGTTGTGGTGGTGGTGATGGTTGTGGTTATTGTGGTGGTTGTGGTGGTGGTTGTGGTGGTTGTGGTGGTGGTGATGGTGCTGGTGGTTGTGGGGCTTGTTGTGGTGCTTGTTGTGGTGGTGGTGGGTGTGGTGTTGGTTGTGGTGTGGGTTGTGGTGGTGGTTGTGGTTGTGGTGGTGGTTGTGGTTTTGGTGGTGGTTGTGGTTGTGGTGGTGGTTGTGGATGTGATTGTGGTTGTGGTGGTGGTTTTGTTTGTGGTTGTGGTGATTGTTGTGGTGCTGTTTGTGGTGCTGTATGTGGTGCTGTTTGTGGTGCTGTTTGTGGTGCTGTTTGTGGTGCTGTTTGTGGTATGGTTGTGATATGCTTGTGGTGCTGGTTGTGGTGCTGGTTGTGGTGCTGGTTGTGGTGGTACTGGTTTTTGTGCTGATTGTGGTGCTGGTTGTGGTGCTGTTTGTGGTGCTGTTTGTGGTGCTGGTTTTGGTGCTGGTTGTGGTATGGTTGTGGTATGCTTGTGGTGCTGGTTGTGGTGCTGGTGGTTGTGGTGGTGTTTTGTTGTGGAAGATGAGGTGGTGGTTGTGGTGCTGGTTGGGGTGCTGGTTGTGGTGCTGGTTGTGGTGGTGTTTTTGGTGCTGGTGTTTGTTGTGGTGGTTTTTGTTGTGGTTGTGGTGGTAATTGTTGTGGTATTGGTTGTGGTGCTGGTTGTGGTGCTGATTGTGGTGGTGGTGGTTGTGGTGGTGGTGGTGGTTGTGGTTATTGTGGTGGTTGTGGTGGTGGTTGTGGTGGTTGTGGTGGTGGTGATGGTGCTGGTGGTTGTGGTGCTTGTTGTGGCACTTGTTGTGGTGGTGGTGGGTGTGGTGTTGGTTGTGGTGTGGGTTGTGGTGGTGGTTGTGGTTGTGGTGGTGGTTGTGGTTTTGGTGGTGGTTGTGGTTGTGGTGGTGGTTGTGGATGTGATTGTGGTTGTGGTGGTGGTTTTGTTTGTGGTTGTGGTGATTGTTGTGGTGCTGTTTGTGGTGCTGTATGTGGTGCTGTTTGTGGTGCTGTTTGTGGTGCTGTTTGTGGTGCTGTTTGTGGTATGGTTGTGGTATGCTTGTGGTGCTGGTTGTGGTGCAATTTGTGGTGCTGGTTGTGGTGGTACTGGTTGTGGTGCTGATTGTGGTGCTGGTTGTGGTGCTGTTTGTTGTGCTGGTTGTGGTGCTGGTTGTGGTGCTGGTTGTGGTATGCTTGTGGTGCTGGTTGTGGTGCTGGTGGTTGTGGTGGTGTTTTGTTGTGGAAGATGAGGTGGTGGTTGTGGTGCTGGTTGGGGTGCTGGTTGTGGTGCTGGTGGTTGTGGTGCTGGTTGTGGTGCTGGTTGTGGTGCTGGTTGTGGTGCTGGTGGTTGTGGTGCTGGTTGTGGTGCTGGTTGTGGTTGTTGTGGTGATGCTGGTTGTGGTGCTTGTTGTGGTTGTTGTGGTGGTGCTGGTTTTGGTGCTGGTTGTGGTATGGTTGTGGTATGCTTGTGGTGCTGGTTGTGGTGCTGGTGGTTGTGGTGGTGTTTTGTTGTGGAAGATGAGGTGGTGGTTGTGGTGCTGGTTGGGGTGCTGGTTGTGGTGCTGGTGGTTGTGGTGCTGGTTGTGGTGCTGGTTGTGGTGCTGGTGGTTGTGGTGCTGGTTGTGGTGCTGGTTGTGGTTGTTGTGGTGATGCTGGTTGTGGTGCTGGTTGTGGTGCTGGTTGTGGTGCTGGCTGTGGTGCTGGTTGTGGTGCTGGTTGTGGTTGTGGTAGTGGTTGGGGTGCTGGTTGTGGTGGTGTTTGTGGTGGTGGTTGTGGTGTTGTTGTGGTGGTGGTTGTGGTGGTGGTTGTGGTGGTGGTTGTGGTGGTGGTGGTTGTGGAGCTGGTTGTGGTGCTGTTTATGGTGCTGGTGTTTGTGGTGGTGGTTGTGGTGCTGGCTGTGGTGCTGGTTGTGGTTGTGGTGGTGGTTGTGGATGTGATTGTGGTTGTGGTGGTGGTTTTGTTTGTGGTTGTGGTGATTGTTGTGGTGCTGTTTGTGGTGCTGTATGTGGTGCTGTTTGTGGTGCTGTTTGTGGTGCTGTTTGTGGTGCTGTTTGTGGTATGGTTGTGGTGCTGGTTGTGGTGCAATTTATGGTGCTGGTTGTGGTGGTACTGGTTGTGGTGGTACTGGTTGTGGTGCTGATTGTGGTGCTGGTTGTGGTGCTGTTTGTGGTGCTGTTTGTGGTGCTGTTTGTGGTGCTGGTTGTGGTGCTGGTTGTGGTATGGTTGTGGTATGCTTGTGGTGCTGGTTGTGGTGCTGGTGGTTGTGGTGGTGTTTTGTTGTGGAAGATGAGGTGGTGGTTGTGGTGCTGGTTGGGGTGCTGGTTGTGGTGCTGGTGGTTGTGGTGCTGGTTGTGGTGCTGGTTGTGGTGCTGGTGGTTGTGGTGCTGGTTGTGGTGCTGGTTGTGGTTGTTGTGGTGATGCTGGTTGTGGTGCTTGTTGTGGTTGTTGTGGTGGTGCTGGTGATTGTGGTGCTGGTTGTGGTTGTGGTGGTGGTTAGGGTGCTGGTTGTGGTGGTGTTTGTGGTGGTGGTTGTGGTGGTGTTGTGGTGGTGGTTGTGGTGATGGTTGTGGTGGTGGTGGTTGTGGTGCTGGTTGTGGAGCTGGTTGTGGTGCTGTTTATGGTGCTGGTGTTTGTGGTGGTGGTTGTGGTGGTAGTGGTTGTTGTTGTGGTGGTTGTTGTTGTGGTGGTGGTTGTGGTTATTGTGGTGGTTGTGGTGGTGGTTGTGGTGGTGGTGATGGTGCTGGTGGTTGTGGTGCTTGTTGTGGTGCTTGTTGTGGTGGTGGTGGGTGTGGTGTTGGTTGTGGTGTGGGTTGTGGTGGTGGTTGTGGTTGTGGTGGTGGTTGTGGTTTTGGTGGTTGTTGTGGTTGTGGTGGTGGTTGTGGATGTGATTGTGGTTTTGGTGGTGGTTTTGTTTGTGGTTGTGGTGATTGCTGTGGTGCTGTTTGTGGTGCTGTATGTGGTGCTGTTTGTGGTGCTGTTTGTGATGCTGTTTGTGGTGCTGTTTGTGGTATGGTTGTGGTATGCTTGTGGTGCTGGTTGTGGTGCAATTTGTGGTGCTGGTTGTGGTGGTACTGGTTGTGGTGCTGATTGTGGTGCTGTTTGTGGTGATGTTTGTGGTGCTGGTTGTGGTGCTGGTTGTGGTATGCTTGTGGTGCTGGTGATTGTGGTGTTGTTTTGTTGTGGAAGATGTGGTGGTGGTTGTGGTGCTGGTTGGGGTGCTGGTTGTGGTGCTGGTGGTTGTGGTGCTGGTTGTGGTGCTGGTTGTGGTGCTGGTTGTGGTGCTGGTTGTTGTGCTGGTGGTTGTGGTGCTGGTTGTGGTGCTGGTTGTGGTTGTTGTGGTGATGCTGGTTGTGGTGCTGGTTGTGGTTGTTGTGGTGGTGCTGGTGATTGTGGTGCTGGTTGTGGTTGTGGTGGTGGTTGGGGTGCTGGTTGTGCTGGTGTTTGTGGTGGTGGTTGTGGTGGTGTTGTGGTGGTGGTTGTGGTGGTGGTTGTGGTGGTGGTGGATGTGGTGGTGGTGGTTGTGGTGCTGGTTGTGGAGCTGGTTGTGGTGCTGGTTGTGGTGCTGTTTATGGTGCTGGTGTTTGTGGTGGTTGTGGTGGTAGTGGTTGTTGTTGTGGTGGTTGTTGTTGTGGTGCTGGTTGTGGTGCTTGTTGTTGTGCTGGTTGTGGTGCTGGTTGTGGTGCTGGTTGTGGTGCTGGTTGTGGTGCTGGTTTTTGTGGTGGTGTTTTTGGTGCTGGTGTTTGTTGTGGTGGTTGTTGTGGTGGTCGTTGTTGTTGTGGTGCTGGTTGTGGTGCTGGTTGTGGTGCTGGTTGTGGTGCTGGTTGTGGTGTTGGTTGTGGTGCTGGTTGTGGTGCTGGTTGTGGTGCTGGTAGTGGTGCTGGTTGTGGTGGTGGTGTTTGTGGTTGTGGTGGTGGTTGAGGTAGTGGTTGTGGTGCTGGTTGTGGTGCTGGTTGTGGTGCTGGTTGTGGTGCTGGTTGTGGTGCTGGTTTTTGTAGTGGTGTTTGTTGTGGTGGTTGTTGTGGTGGTCGTTGTTGTTGTGGTGCTGGTTGTGGTGCTGGTTGTGGTGCTGGTTGTGGTGCTGGTTGTGGTGCTGGTTGTGGTGCTGGTTGTGGTGCTGTTTGTGGTATGGTTGTGGTATGCTTGTGGTGCTGGTTGTGGTGCAATTTGTGGTGCTGGTTGGGGTGGTACTGGTTGTGTTGCTGATTGTGGTGCTGGTTGTGGTGCTGTTTGTGGTGCTGTTTGTTGTGCTGGTTGTGGTGCTGGTTGTGGTATGGTTGTGGTATGCTTGTGGTGCTGGTTGTGGTGCTGGTGGTTGTGGTGGTGTTTTGTTGTGGAAGATGAGGTGGTGGTTGTGGTGCTGGTTGGGGTGCTGGTTGTGGTGCTGCTGGTTGTGGTGCTGGTTGTGGTGCTGGTTGTGGTGCTGGTGGTTGTGGTGCTGGTGGTTGTGGTGCTGGTTGTGGTGCTGGTTGTGGTGGTGTTTTTGCTGCTGGTGTTTGTTGTGGTGGTTGTTGTTGTGGTTGTGGTGGTAATTGTTGTGGTATTGGTTGTGGTGCTGGTTGTGGTGCTGATTGTGGTGGTGGTGGTTGTGGAGGTGGTAGTGGTTATTGTGGTGGTTGTGGTGGTTGTGGTGGTGGTGATGGTGCTGGTGGTTGTGGTGCTTGTTGTGGTGCTTGTTGTGGTGGTGGTGGGTGTGGTGTTGGTTGTGGTGTGGGTTGTGGTGGTGGTTGTGGTTGTGGTGGTGGTTGTGGTTTTGGTGGTGGTTGTGGTTGTGGTGGTGGTTGTGGATGTGATTGTGGTTGTGGTGGTGGTTTTGTTTGTGGTTGTGGTGATTGTTGTGGTGCTGTTTGTGGTGCTGTATGTGGTGCTGTTTGTGGTGCTGTTTGTGGTGCTGTTTGTGGTGCTGTTTGTGGTATGGTTGTGGTATGCTTGTGGTGCTGGTTGTGGTGCTGGTTGTGGTGCTGGTTGTGGTGGTACTGGTTGTGGTGCTGATTGTGGTGCTGATTGTGGTGCTGGTTGTGGTGCTGTTTGTGGTGCTGGTTGTGGTGCTGGTTTTGGTGCTGGTTGTGGTATGGTTGTGGTATGCTTGTGGTGCTGGTTGTGGTGCTGGTGGTTGTGGTGCTGGTGGTTGTGGTGGTGTTTTGTTGTGGAAGATGAGGTGGTGGTTGTGGTGCTGGTTGGGGTGCTGGTTGTGGTGCTGGTGGTTGTGGTGCTGGTTGTGGTGCTGGTTGTGGTGCTGGTGGTTGTGGTGCTGGTTGTGGTGCTGGTTGTGGTTGTTGTGGTGATGCTGGTTGTTGTGCTGGTTGTGGTGCTGGTTGTGGTGCTGGTTGTGGTGCTGGTTGTGGTTGTGGTGGTGGTTGGGGTGCTGGTTGTGGTGGTGTTTGTGGTGGTGGTTGTGGTGCTGTTTGTGGTATGGTTGTGGTATGCTTGTGGTGCTGGTTGTGGTGCAATTTGTGGTGCTGATTGTGGTGGTACTGGTTGTGGTGCTGATTGTGGTGCTGGTTGTGGTGCTGTTTGTGGTGCTGTTTGTGGTGCTGGTTGTGGTGCTGGTTGTGGTATGGTTGTGGTATGGTTGTGGTATGCTTGTGGTGCTGGTTGTGGTACTGGTGGTTGTGGTGGTGTTTTGTTGTGGAAGATGAGGTGGTGGTTGTGGTGCTGGTTGGGGTGCTGGTGGTTGTGGTGGTGTTTTGTTGTGGAAGTTGTGGTGGTGGTTGTGGTGCTGGTTGGGGTGCTGGTTGTGGTGCTGTTTGTGGTGCTGTTTGTGGTGCTGGTGTTTGTGGTGGTGGTTGTGGTTGTGGTGGAGGTTGTGGTGGTGGTGGTGATGGTTGTGGTTGTGGTGCTGGTTGTGGTGCTGGTTGTGGTGGTTGTAAGTTATGTTTTATTATTATTAGAATCTCATATTTTAAATATTTCAATTTTATAATGTTTCTAGGTTATCCAAAATTACAATGATTATAAATATGGTTGTGGTTGTAGTGGTTGTGCTGGTTGTGGTACTGGTTATGGTGCTGGTGGTTTTGGTGGTGGTTGTGGTGGTGGTGGTTTTGGTGGTGGTTGGGGTGGTTGTGGTGGTGGTGGTTGTGATGGTGGTTTTGGTGGTTGTGGTGTTGGTTATGGTGCTGGATTTTGTGGTGGTTGTGGTGCTGGTTTTGGTGATGTTTGAGGTGCTCGTTGTGGTGCTGAAGGTTTTGGTGGTTGTGGTGTTGGTTGTGGTGCTGGTTGTTGTGGTGGTTGTGGTGGTGGTGGTTGTTGTGGTGTTGGTTGTGGTGCTGGTTGTGTTGCTTGCTTTGTGGTGGTGGTTGTGGTGGTGGTAGTGGTGGTTGTGGTGCTGTTTGTGGTGTTTTTTGTGGTGGTGGTTGTGGTTGTGGTGCTGTTTGTGGTGCTGTTGGTTGTGGTGATGGTTGTGGTGCTGGTGGTTGTGGTGGTGGTTGTTGTGCTGGTGGTTTTGGTGCTGGTTGTGGTGGTGGTTGTGGTGCTGGTTGTGATGCTGGTTGTGGTGCTGGTTGTGGTGCTGGTTGTGGTGCTGGTTGTGGTGCTGGTTGTGGTGCTGGTTGTGGTGCTGGTTGTGGTGCTGGTTGTGGTGCTGGTTGTGGTGCTGGTTGTGGTGGTGGTGTTTGTGGTTGTGGTGGTGGTTGTGGTAGTGGTTGTGGTGCTGGTTGTGGTGCTGGTTGTGGTGCTGGTTGTGGTGCTGGTTGTGGTGCTGGTTGTGGTGCTGGTTGTGGTGCTGGTTGTGGTGCTGGTTGTGGTGCTGGTTGTGGTGCTGGTGTTTGTGGTATTGTTTGTGGTGCTGGTTGTGGTGCTGGTTGTGGTGCTGGTTGTGGTGCTGGTTGTGGTGCTGGTTGTGGTGCTGGTTGTGGTGCTGGTTTTGGTGCTGGTTGTGGTGCTGGTTTTTGTGGTGGTGTTTTTGGTGCTGGTGTTTGTTGTGGTGTTTGTTGTTGTGGTGGTGGTTGTGGTGCTGGTTGTGGTGCTGGTGGTTGAGGTGCTGGTTGAGGTGCTGGTTGTGGTGCTGGTTGTGGTGCTGGTTGGGGTGCTGGTTGTGGTGCTGGTGGTTGTGGTGGTGGTTGTGGTGCTGGTTGTGGTTCTGGTGGTTGTGGTGCTGGTTGTGGTGCTGGTTGTGGTTGTTGTGGTGATGCTGGTTGTGGTGCTGGTGTTTGTTGTGGTGGTTGTGGTTGTGGTGGTTGTGGTGCTGGTGGTTGTGGTGCTGGTGGTTGTGGTGCTGGTTGTGGTATGGTTGGGGGTGCTGGTTGTGGTGCTGGTTGTGGTGCTGGTTTTGGGGCTGTTTATGGTGCTGTTGTTTGTGGTATTGGTTGTGGTGGTGATTGTTGTTGTGGTGGTTGTTGTTGTGGTGCTGGTTGTGGTGCTGGTGGTTGTGGTGCTGGTTGTGGTGCTGGTTGTGGTGCTGGTTGTGGTGCTGGTTGTGGTGGTGTTTTTGGTGCTGGTGTTTGTTGTGGTGGTTGTTGTTGTGGTTGTGGTGGTAATTGTTGTGGTATTGGTTGTGGTGCTGGTTGTGGTGCTGATTGTGGTGGTGGTGGTTGTGGTGGTGGTGATGGTTGTGGTTATTGTGGTGGTTGTGGTGGTGGTTGTGGTGGTTGTGGTGGTGGTGATGGTGCTGGTGGTTGTGGGGCTTGTTGTGGTGCTTGTTGTGGTGGTGGTGGGTGTGGTGTTGGTTGTGGTGTGGGTTGTGGTGGTGGTTGTGGTTGTGGTGGTGGTTGTGGTTTTGGTGGTGGTTGTGGTTGTGGTGGTGGTTGTGGATGTGATTGTGGTTGTGGTGGTGGTTTTGTTTGTGGTTGTGGTGATTGTTGTGGTGCTGTTTGTGGTGCTGTATGTGGTGCTGTTTGTGGTGCTGTTTGTGGTGCTGTTTGTGGTGCTGTTTGTGGTATGGTTGTGATATGCTTGTGGTGCTGGTTGTGGTGCTGGTTGTGGTGCTGGTTGTGGTGGTACTGGTTTTTGTGCTGATTGTGGTGCTGGTTGTGGTGCTGTTTGTGGTGCTGTTTGTGGTGCTGGTTTTGGTGCTGGTTGTGGTATGGTTGTGGTATGCTTGTGGTGCTGGTTGTGGTGCTGGTGGTTGTGGTGGTGTTTTGTTGTGGAAGATGAGGTGGTGGTTGTGGTGCTGGTTGGGGTGCTGGTTGTGGTGCTGGTTGTGGTGCTGGTTGTGGTGGTGTTTTTGGTGCTGGTGTTTGTTGTGGTGGTTTTTGTTGTGGTTGTGGTGGTAATTGTTGTGGTATTGGTTGTGGTGCTGGTTGTGGTGCTGATTGTGGTGGTGGTGGTTGTGGTGGTGGTGTCGGTTGTGGTTATTGTGGTGGTTGTGGTGGTGGTTGTGGTGGTTGTGGTGGTGGTGATGGTGCTGGTGGTTGTGGTGCTTGTTGTGGCACTTGTTGTGGTGGTGGTGGGTGTGGTGTTGGTTGTGGTGTGGGTTGTGGTGGTGGTTGTGGTTGTGGTGGTGGTTGTGGTTTTGGTGGTGGTTGTGGTTGTGGTGGTGGTTGTGGATGTGATTGTGGTTGTGGTGGTGGTTTTGTTTGTGGTTGTGGTGATTGTTGTGGTGCTGTTTGTGGTGCTGTATGTGGTGCTGTTTGTGGTGCTGTTTGTGGTGCTGTTTGTGGTATGTTTGTGGTATGCTTGTGGTATGCTTGTGGTGCTGGTTGTGGTGCAATTTGTGGTGCTGGTTGTGGTGGTACTGGTTGTGGTGCTGATTGTGGTGCTGGTTGTGGTGCTGTTTGTTGTGCTGGTTGTGGTGCTGGTTGTGGTGCTGGTTGTGGTGCTGGTTGTGGTGCTGGTTGTGGTATGGTTGTGGTATGCTTGTGGTGCTGGTTGTGGTGCTGGTGGTTGTGGTGGTGTTTTGTTGTGGAAGATGAGGTGGTGGTTGTGGTGCTGGTTGGGGTGCTGGTTGTGGTGCTGGTGGTTGTGGTGCTGGTTGTGGTGCTGGTTGTGGTGCTGGTTGTGGTGCTGGTGGTTGTGGTGCTGGTTGTGGTGCTGGTTGTGGTTGTTGTGGTGATGCTGGTTGTGGTGCTTGTTGTGGTTGTTGTGGTGGTGCTGGTTTTGGTGCTGGTTGTGGTATGGTTGTGGTATGCTTGTGGTGCTGGTTGTGGTGCTGGTGGTTGTGGTGGTGTTTTGTTGTGGAAGATGAGGTGGTGGTTGTGGTGCTGGTTGGGGTGCTGGTTGTGGTGCTGGTGGTTGTGGTGCTGGTTGTGGTGCTGGTTGTGGTGCTGGTGGTTGTGGTGCTGGTTGTGGTGCTGGTTGTGGTTGTTGTGGTGATGCTGGTTGTGGTGCTGGTTGTGGTGCTGGTTGTGGTGCTGGCTGTGGTGCTGGTTGTGGTGCTGGTTGTGGTTGTGGTAGTGGTTGGGGTGCTGGTTGTGGTGGTGTTTGTGGTGGTGGTTGTGGTGTTGTTGTGGTGGTGGTTGTGGTGGTGGTGGTTGTGGTGGTGGTGGTTGTGGAGCTGGTTGTGGTGCTGTTTATGGTGCTGGTGTTTGTGGTGGTGGTTGTGGTGCTGGTTGTGGTGCTGGTTGTGGTTGTGGTGGTGGTTGTGGATGTGATTGTGGTTGTGGTGGTGGTTTTGTTTGTGGTTGTGGTGATTGTTGTGGTGCTGTTTGTGGTGCTGTATGTGGTGCTGTTTGTGGTGCTGTTTGTGGTGCTGTTTGTGGTGCTGTTTGTGGTATGGTTGTGGTGCTGGTTGTGGTGCAATTTATGGTGCTGGTTGTGGTGGTACTGGTTGTGGTGGTACTGGTTGTGGTGCTGATTGTGGTGCTGGTTGTGGTGCTGTTTGTGGTGCTGTTTGTGGTGCTGTTTGTGGTGCTGGTTGTGGTGCTGGTTGTGGTATGGTTGTGGTATGCTTGTGGTGCTGGTTGTGGTGCTGGTGGTTGTGGTGGTGTTTTGTTGTGGAAGATGAGGTGGTGGTTGTGGTGCTGGTTGGGGTGCTGGTTGTGGTGCTGGTGGTTGTGGTGCTGGTTGTGGTGCTGGTTGTGGTGCTGGTGGTTGTGGTGCTGGTTGTGGTGCTGGTTGTGGTTGTTGTGGTGATGCTGGTTGTGGTGCTTGTTGTGGTTGTTGTGGTGGTGCTGGTGATTGTGGTGCTGGTTGTGGTTGTGGTGGTGGTTAGGGTGCTGGTTGTGGTGGTGTTTGTGGTGGTGGTTGTGGTGGTGTTGTGGTGGTGGTTGTGGTGATGGTTGTGGTGGTGGTGGTTGTGGTGCTGGTTGTGGAGCTGGTTGTGGTGCTGTTTATGGTGCTGGTGTTTGTGGTGGTGGTTGTGGTGGTAGTGGTTGTTGTTGTGGTGGTTGTTGTTGTGGTGGTGGTTGTGGTTATTGTGGTGGTTGTGGTGGTGGTTGTGGTGGTGGTGATGGTGCTGGTGGTTGTGGTGCTTGTTGTGGTGCTTGTTGTGGTGGTGGTGGGTGTGGTGTTGGTTGTGGTGTGGGTTGTGGTGGTGGTTGTGGTTGTGGTGGTGGTTGTGGTTTTGGTGGTTGTTGTGGTTGTGGTGGTGGTTGTGGATGTGATTGTGGTTTTGGTGGTGGTTTTGTTTGTGGTTGTGGTGATTGCTGTTGTGCTGTTTGTGGTGCTGTATGTGGTGCTGTTTGTGGTGCTGTTTGTGATGCTGTTTGTGGTGCTGTTTGTGGTATGGTTGTGGTATGCTTGTGGTGCTGGTTGTGGTGCAATTTGTGGTGCTGGTTGTGGTGGTACTGGTTGTGGTGCTGATTGTGGTGCTGTTTGTGGTGATGTTTGTGGTGCTGGTTGTGGTGCTGGTTGTGGTATGCTTGTGGTGCTGGTGGTTGTGGTGTTGTTTTGTTGTGGAAGATGTGGTGGTGGTTGTGGTGCTGGTTGGGGTGCTGGTTGTGGTGCTGGTGGTTGTGGTGCTGGTTGTGGTGCTGTTTGTGGTGCTGGTTGTGGTGCTGGTTGTGGTGCTGGTGGTTGTGGTGCTGGTTGGGGTGCTGGTTGTGGTGCTGGTTGTGGTTGTTGTGGTGATGCTGGTTGTGGTGCTGGTTGTGGTTGTTGTGGTGGTGCTGGTGATTGTGGTGCTGGTTGTGGTTGTGGTGGTGGTTGGGGTGCTGGTTGTGCTGGTGTTTGTGGTGGTGGTTGTGGTGGTGTTGTGGTGGTGGTTGTGGTGGTGGTTGTGGTGGTGGTGGATGTGGTGGTGGTGGTTGTGGTGCTGGTTGTGGAGCTGGTTGTGGTGCTGGTTGTGGTGCTGGTTGTGGTGCTGGTAGTGGTGCTGGTTGTGGTGGTGGTGTTTGTGGTTGTGGTGGTGGTTGAGGTAGTGGTTGTGGTGCTGGTTGTGGTGCTGGTTGTGGTGCTGGTTGTGGTGCTGGTTGTGGTGCTGGTTTTTGTAGTGGTGTTTGTTGTGGTGGTTGTTGTGGTGGTCGTTGTTGTTGTGGTGCTGGTTGTGGTGCTGGTTGTGGTGCTGGTTGTGGTGCTGGTTGTGGTGCTGGTTGTGGTGCTGGTTGTGGTGCTGTTTGTGGTATGGTTGTGGTATGCTTGTGGTGCTGGTTGTGGTGCAATTTGTGGTGCTGGTTGGGGTGGTACTGGTTGTGTTGCTGATTGTGGTGCTGGTTGTGGTGCTGTTTGTGGTGCTGTTTGTTGTGCTGGTTGTGGTGCTGGTTGTGGTATGGTTGTGGTATGCTTGTGGTGCTGGTTGTGGTGCTGGTGGTTGTGGTGGTGTTTTGTTGTGGACGATGAGGTGGTGGTTGTGGTGCTGGTTGGGGTGCTGGTTGTGGTGCTGCTGGTTGTGGTGCTGGTTGTGGTGCTGGTTGTGGTGCTGGTGGTTGTGGTGCTGGTGGTTGTGGTGCTGGTTGTGGTGCTGGTTGTGGTGGTGTTTTTGGTGCTGGTGTTTGTTGTGGTGGTTGTTGTTGTGGTTGTGGTGGTAATTGTTGTGGTATTGGTTGTGGTGCTGGTTGTGGTGCTGATTGTGGTGGTGGTGGTTGTGGTGGTGGTAGTGGTTATTGTGGTGGTTGTGGTGGTTGTGGTGGTGGTGATGGTGCTGGTGGTTGTGGTGCTTGTTGTGGTGCTTGTTGTGGTGGTGGTGGGTGTGGTGTTGGTTGTGGTGTGGGTTGTGGTGGTGGTTGTGGTTGTGGTGGTGGTTGTGGTTTTGGTGGTGGTTGTGGTTGTGGTGGTGGTTGTGGATGTGATTGTGGTTGTGGTGGTGGTTTTGTTTGTGGTTGTGGTGATTGTTGTGGTGCTGTTTGTGGTGCTGTATGTGGTGCTGTTTGTGGTGCTGTTTGTGGTGCTGTTTGTGGTGCTGTTTGTGGTATGGTTGTGGTATGCTTGTGGTGCTGGTTGTGGTGCTGGTTGTGGTGCTGGTTGTGGGGGTACTGGTTGTGGTGCTGATTGTGGTGCTGGTTGTGGTGCTGTTTGTGGTGCTGGTTGTGGTGCTGGTTTTGGTGCTGGTTGTGGTATGGTTGTGGTATGCTTGTGGTGCTGGTTGTGGTGCTGGTGGTTGTGGTGCTGGTGGTTGTGGTGGTGTTTTGTTGTGGAAGATGAGGTGGTGGTTGTGGTGCTGGTTGGGGTGCTGGTTGTGGTGCTGGTGGTTGTGGTGCTGGTTGTGGTGCTGGTTGTGGTGCTGGTGGTTGTGGTGCTGGTTGTGGTGCTGGTTGTGGTTGTTGTGGTGATGCTGGTTGTTGTGCTGGTTGTGGTGCTGGTTGTGGTGCTGGTTGTGGTGCTGGTTGTGGTTGTGGTGGTGGTTGGGGTGCTGGTTGTGGTGGTGTTTGTGGTGGTGGTTGTGGTGGTGTTGTGGTGGTGGTTGTGGTGGTGGTTGTGGTGGTGGTGGTTGTGGTGCTGGTTGTGGAGCTGGTTGTGGTGCTGTTTATGGTGCTGGTGTTTGTGGTGGTGGTTGTGGTGCTGGTTGTGGTGCTGGTTGTGGTTGTGGTGGTGGTTGTGGATGTGATTGTGGTTGTGGTGGTGGTTTTGTTTGTGGTTGTGGTGATTGTTGTGGTGCTGTTTGTGGTGTTGTATGTGGTGCTGTTTGTGGTGCTGTTTGTGGTGCTGTTTGTGGTGCTGTTTGTGGTATGGTTGTGGTATGCTTGTGGTGCTGGTTGTGGTGCAATTTGTGGTGCTGATTGTGGTGGTACTGGTTGTGGTGCTGATTGTGGTGCTGGTTGTGGTGCTGTTTGTGGTGCTGTTTATGGTGCTGTTTGTGGTGCTGGTTGTGGTGCTGGTTGTGGTATGGTTGTGGTATGGTTGTGGTATGCTTGTGGTGCTGGTTGTGGTACTGGTGGTTGTGGTGGTGTTTTGTTGTGGAAGATGAGGTGGTGGTTGTGGTGCTGGTTGGGGTGCTGGTGGTTGTGGTGGTGTTTTGTTGTGGAAGTTGTGGTGGTGGTTGTGGTGCTGGTTGGGGTGCTGGTTGTGGTGCTGTTTGTGGTGCTGTTTGTGGTGCTGGTGTTTGTGGTGGTGGTTGTGGTTGTGGTGGAGGTTGTGGTGGTGGTTGTGGTGGTGGTGGTGATGGTTGTGGTTGTGGTGCTGGTTGTGGTGGTTGTAAGTTATGTTTTATTATTATTAGAATCTCATATTTTAAATATTTCAATTTTATAATGTTTCTAGGTTATCCAAAATTACAATGATTATAAATATGGTTGTTGTTGTAGTGGTTGTGCTGGTTGTGGTACTGGTTATGGTGCTGGTGGTTTTGGTGGTGGTTGTGGTGGTGGTGGTTTTGGTGGTGGTTGGGGTGGTTGTGGTGGTGGTGGTTGTGATGGTGGTTTTGGTGCTGATGGTTGTGGTGGTGGTGTTTGTGGTTGTGGTGGTGTTTGTGGTGCTGGTTGTGGTGCTGGTTGTGGTGCTGGTTGTGGTGCTGGTTGTGGTGCTGGTTGTGGTGCTGGTTGTGATGGTGGTTGTGATGGTGGTGATGGTTGTGGTTGTGGTGGTAGTTGTGGTGGTGGATGTGGTGGTGGTTGTGCTTGTGATGGTTGTGGTGGTGGTTGTGATGGTGGTGGTAGTTGTGGTGGTGGTTGTGGTGCTGTTTTTGGTGCTGGGTTTGTGGTGGTGGTTGTGGTGGTGGTAGTGGTGTTTGTGGTGTTGTTTGTGGTGTTTGTGGTGGTGGTGGTTGTGGTGCTGTTTGTGTTGCTGGTTGTTGTTGTGGTGGTTGTGGTGGTGGTTGTTGTACTGGTGCTGGTGGTTGTGATGGTGTTTGTGGTTGTGGTGGTGGTTGTGCTTTTGATGGTTGTGGTGGTGGTTGTGTTGCTGTTTGTGGTGCTGGGTTTGTGTTTATGGTTGTAGTGCTGGTTGTGGTATGGTTGTGGTATGGTTGTGGTGCTGGTTGTGGTGCTGGTTGTGGTGCTGGTTGTGGTGCTGATGGTTGTGGTGGTGGTGTTTGTGGTTGTGGTGGTGTTTGTGGTGCTGGTTGTGGTGCTGGTTGTGGTGCTGGTTGTGGTGCTGGTTGTGGTGCTGGTTGTGGTGCTGGTTGTGGTGCTGGTTGTGGTGCTGGTTGTGGTGCTGGTTGTGGTGCTGGTTGTGGTGCTGGTGTTTGTGGTATTGTTTGTGGTGCTGGTTGTGGTGCTGGTTGTGGTGCTGGTTGTGGTGCTGGTTGTGGTACTGGTTGTGGTGCTGGTTGTGGTGCTGGTTTTTGTGGTGGTGTTTTTGGTGCTGGTGTTTGTTGTGGTGTTTGTTGTTGTGGTGGTGGTTGTGGTAGTGGTTGTGGTGCTGGTGGTTGTGGTGGTGGTTGTGGTGCTGGTTGTGGTGCTGGTTGTGGTGCTGGTTGTGGTGCTGGTTGTGGTGCTTGTTGTGGTGCTGATGGTTGTGGTGCTGGTGGTTGTGGTGCTTGTTGTGGTGCTGGTTGTGGTGCTGTTTATGGTGCTGGTGTTTGTGGTATTGGTTGTGGTGGTGGTTGTTGTTGTGGTGGTTGTTGTTGTGGTGGTTGTTGTTGTGGTGCTGGTTGTGGTGCTGGTGGTTGTGGTGCTGGTTGTGGTGCTGTTTGTGGTGCTGGTTGTGGTGCTGGTTGTGGTGCTGGTTGTGGTGGTGTTGGTGGTGGTTGTGGTAGTGGTTGTGGTGCTAATGGTTGTGGTGCTGGTTGTTGTGCTGGTTGTAGTGCTGGTTTTGGTGCTGGTTGTGGTGCTGGTGGTTGTGGTGGTGGTTGTGGTGGTGGTTTTGGTGGTGGTTGTGGTGCAATTTGTGGTGCTGGTGGTTGTGGTGGTGGTTGTGGTGCTGGTTGTGGTGCTTGTTGTGGTATGGTTGTGGTATGCTTGTGGTGCTGGTTCTGTTTCTTGTTGTGGTGCTGGTTGTGGTGCTGGTTTTTGTAGTGGTGTTTGTTGTGGTGGTTGTTGTGGTGGTCGTTGTTGTTGTGGTGCTGGTTGTGGTGCTGGTTGTGGTGCTGGTTGTGGTGCTGGTTGTGGTGCTGGTTGTGGTGCTGTTTGTGGTATGGTTGTGGTATGCTTGTGGTGCTGGTTGTGGTGCAATTTGTGGTGCTGGTTGGGGTGGTACTGGTTGTGTTGCTGATTGTGGTGCTGGTTGTGGTGCTGTTTGTGGTGCTGTTTGTTGTGCTGGTTGTGGTGCTGGTTGTGGTATGGTTGTGGTATGCTTGTGGTGCTGGTTGTGGTGCTGGTGGTTGTGGTGGTGTTTTGTTGTGGAAGATGAGGTTGTGGTTGTGGTGCTGGTTGGGGTGCTGGTTGTGGTGCTGCTGGTTGTGGTGCTGGTTGTGGTGCTGGTTGTGGTGCTGGTGGTTGTGGTGCTGGTGGTTGTGGTGCTGGTTGTGGTGCTGGTTGTGGTGGTGTTTTTGGTGCTGGTGTTTGTTGTGGTGGTTGTTGTTGTGGTTGTGGTGGTAATTGTTGTGGTATTGGTTGTGGTGCTGGTTGTGGTGCTGATTGTGGTGGTGGTGGTTGTGGAGGTGGTAGTGGTTATTGTGGTGGTTGTGGTGGTTGTGGTGGTGGTGATGGTGCTGGTGGTTGTGGTGCTTGTTGTGGTGCTTGTTGTGGTGGTGGTGGGTGTGGTGTTGGTTGTGGTGTGGGTTGTGGTGGTGGTTGTGGTTGTGGTGGTGGTTGTGGTTTTGGTGGTGGTTGTGGTTGTGGTGGTGGTTGTGGATGTGATTGTGGTTGTGGTGGTGGTTTTGTTTGTGGTTGTGGTGATTGTTGTGGTGCTGTTTGTGGTGCTGTATGTGGTGCTGTTTGTGGTGCTGTTTGTGGTGCTGTTTGTGGTGCTGTTTGTGGTATGGTTGTGGTATGCTTGTGGTGCTGGTTGTGGTGGTGGTTGTGGTTATTGTGGTGGTTGTGGTGGTGGTTGTGGTGGTTGTGGTGGTGGTGATGGTGCTGGTGGTTGTGGTGCTTGTTGTGGTGCTTGTTGTGGTGGTGGTGGGTGTGGTGTTGGTTGTGGTGTGGGTTGTTGTGGTGGTTGTGGTTGTGGTGGTGGTTGTGGTTTTGGTGGTGGTTGTGGTTGTGGTGGTGGTTGTGGATGTGATTGTGGTTGTGGTGGTGGTTTTGTTTGTGGTTGTGGTGATTGTTGTGGTGCTGTTTGTGGTGCTGTATGTGGTGCTGTTTGTGGTGCTGTTTGTGGTGCTGTTTGTGGTGCTGTTTGTGGTATGGTTGTGGTATGCTTGTGGTGCTGGTTGTGGTGCAATTTGTGGTGCTGGTTGTGGTGGTACTGGTTGTGGTGCTGATTGTGGTGCTGGTTGTGGTGCTGTTTGTGGTGCTGGTTGTGGTGCTGGTGGTTGTGGTGGTGTTTTGTTGTGGAAGATGAGGTGGTGGTTGTGGTGCTGGTTGGGGTGCTGGTTGTGGTGCTGGTGGTTGTGGTGCTGGTTGTGGTGCTGGTTGTGGTGCTGGTTGTGGTGCTGGTTGTGGTGCTGGTGGTTGTGGTGCTGGTTGTGGTGCTGGTTGTGGTTGTTGTGGTGATGCTGGTTGTGGTGCTTGTTGTGGTTGTTGTGGTGGTGCTGGTGATTGTGGTGCTGGTTGTGGTTGTGGTGGTGGTTGGGGAGCTGGTTGTGCTGGTGTTTGTGGTGGTGGTTGTGGTGGTGTTGTGGTGGTGGTTGTGGTGCTGGTTGTGGTGCTGGTTGTGGTGCTGGTTGTGGTGCTGGTTGTGGTGCTGGTTGTGGTGCTGGTTGTGGTGCTGGTTTTTGTGGTGGTGTTTTTGGTGCTGGTGTTTGTTGTGGTGGTTGTTGTGGTGGTCGTTGTTGTTGTGGTGCTGGTTGTGGTGCTGGTGGTTGTGGTGCTGGTTGTGGTGCTGGTTGTGGTGCTGGTTGTGATGCTGGTTGTGGTGCTTGTTGTGGTGCTGGTTGTGGTGCTGGTGGTTGTGGTGCTGGTTGTGGTGCTGTTTATGGTGCTGGTGTTTGTGGTATTGGTTGTGGTGGTGGTTATTGTTGTGGTGGTTGTTGTTGTGGTGGTTGTTGTTGTGGTGCTGGCTGTGGTGCTGGTGGTTGTGGTGGTGGTGGTTGTGGTTATTGTGGTGGTTGTGGTGTGGGTTGTGGTGGTGGTTGTGGTGCTGGTTGTGGTGCTTGTTGTGGTGGTAATGTTGTGGTGTTGGTTGTGGTGTGGGTTGTGGTGGTGGTTGTGGTTGTGGTGGTGGTTGTGGTGCTGGTGGTTGTGGTGGTGTTTTGTTGTGGTAGATGTGGTGGTGGTTGTGGTGCTGGTTGGGGTGCTGGTTGTGGTGCTGGTGGTTGTGGTGCTGGTTGTGGTGCTGGTTGTGGTGCTGGTGGTTGTGGTGCTGGTGGTTGTGGTGCTGGTGGTTGTGGTGCTGGTTGTGGTGCTGGTTGTGGTGCTGGTTGTGGTGCTGGTGGTTGTGGTGCTGCTGTTTGTGGTGGTGGTTGTGGTGGTGTTGGTGGTGGTTGTGGTTGTTTTTGTGGTGGTGGTTGTGGTGGTGGTGGTTGTGGTGGTGTTTTTGGTGCTGGTGTTTGTTGTGGTGGTTGTTGTTGTGGTTGTGGTGGTAATTGTTGTGGTATTGGTTGTGGTGCTGGTTGTGGTGCTGATTGTGGTGGTGGTGGTGGTGGTGGTGGTGGTGGTTGTGGTTATTGTGGTGGTTGTGGTGGTGGTTGTGGTTGTTGTGGTGGTGGTGATGGTGCTGGTGGTTGTGGTGCTTGTTGTGGTGCTTGTTGTGGTGGTGGTGGGTGTGGTGTTGGTTGTGGTGTGGGTTGTGGTGGTGGTTGTGGTTTTGGTGGTGGTTGTGGTTGTGGTGCTGATTGTGGTGGTGGTGGTTGTGGTTATTGTGGTGATTGTGGTGGTGGTTGTGGTGGTGGTTGTGGTGCTGATTGTGGTGCTGGTTGTGGTGCTGTTTGTGGTGCTGTTTGTGGTGCTGGTTGTGGTGCTGGTTGTGGTATGGTTGTGGTATGGTTGTGGTATGCTTGTGGTGCTGGTTGTGGTACTGGTGGTTGTGGTGGTGTTTTGTTGTGGAAGATGAGGTGGTGGTTGTGGTGCTGGTTGGGGTGCTGGTTGTTGTGGTGGTGTTTTGTTGTGGAAGTTGTGGTGGTGGTTGTGGTGCTGGTTGGGGTGCTGGTTGTGGTGCTGTTTGTGTAGCTGTTTGTGGTGCTGGTGTTTGTGGTGGTGGTTGTGGTTGTGGTGGAGGTTGTGGTGGTGGTGGTGATGGTTGTGGTTGTGGTGCTGGTTGTGGTGCTGGTTGTGGTGGTTGTAAGTTATGTTTTATTATTATTAGAATCTCATATTTTAAATATTTCAATTTTATAATGTTTCTAGGTTATCCAAAATTACAATGATTATAAATATGGTTGTGGTTGTAGTGGTTGTGCTGGTTGTGGTACTGGTTATGGTGCTGGTGGTTTTGGTGGTGGTGGTTTTGGTGGTGGTTGGGGTGGTTGTTGTGGTGGTGGTGGTTGTGATGGTGTTTTGTTGTGGAAGTTGTGGTGGTGGTTGTGGTGCTGGTGGGGTGCTGGTTGTGGTGCTGGTGGTTGTGGTGCTGGTTGTGGTGCTGGGTGTGGTGCTGGGTGTGTTGCTGGTTGTGGTGCTGGTGGTTGTGGTGCTGGTTGTGGTTCTGGTTGTGGTGCTGGTTGTGGTTGTTGTGGTGGTGCTGGTGATTGTGGTGCTGGTTGTGGTTGTGGTGGTGGTTGTTGTGCTGTTTATGGTGCTGGTGTTTGTGGTGGTGGTGGTTGTTGTTGTGGTGGTTGTTGTTGTGGTGCTGGTTGTGGTTGTGGTGCTGGTTGTGGTGATGGTTGTGGTGATGGTTGTGGTGCTGGTTGTGGTGCTGGTTGTGGTGCTGGTTTTTGTGGTGGTGTTTTTGGTGCTGGTGTTTGTTGTGGTGGTTGTTGTTGTGGTTGTGGTGGTGGTTGTTGTTGTGGTGCTGGTTGTGGTGCTGGTGGTTGTGGTGCTGGTTGTGGTGCTGGTTGTGGTGCTGGTTAAGGTACTGGTTGTGGTGCTGGTTGTGGTGCTGGTGGTTGTGGTGCTGGTTGTGGTGCTGGTGTTTGTGGTGGTGTTTGTGGTGCTGGTGTTTGTTGTGGTGGTTGTGGTGGTGGTTGTGGTGCTGGTTGTGGTATGGTTGGGGTGCTGGTTGTGGTGCTGGTTGTGGTGCTGGTTGTGGTGCTGGTTGTGGTGCTGGTTGTGGTGCTGGTTGTGGTGCTGTTTATGGTGCTGGTGTTTGTGGTATTGGTTGTGGTGGTGGTTGTTGTTGTGGTGCTGGTTGTGGTGCTGGTGGTTGTGGTGCTGGTTGTGGTGCTGGTTGTGGTGCTGGTGTTTGTGGTATTGGTTGTGGTGGTGGTTGTTGTTGTGGTGCTGGTTGTGGTTCTGGTTGTGGTGCTGGTTGTGGTATTTGTGGTTGTGGTTCTGGTGCTGGTGATTGTGGTGCTGGTTGTGGTGCTGGTGGTTGTGGTGGTGGTGGTTTTGGTGGTGGTTGTTGTTGTGGTTGTGGTGGTGGTTGTTGTTGTGGTGCTGGTTGTGGTGCTGGTGGTTGTGGTGCTGGTTGTGGTGCTGGTTGTGGTGCTGGTTGTGGTGCTGGTTGTGGTGCTGGTTGTAGTGCTGGTTGTGGTGCTGGTGCTGGTGTTTGTTGTGGTTGTTGTTGTTGTGGTTGTGGTGGTGGTTGTTGTTGTTGTGGTTGTGGTGGTGGTTGTTGTTGTGTTGATGGTTGTGGTGCTGGTGGTTGTGGTGCTGGTTGTGGTGCTGGTTGTGGTGCTGGTTGTGGTGCTGGTTGTGGTGCTGGTTGTGGTGCTGGTTGTGGTGCTGGTTGTGGTGCTGGTTGTGGTGCTGGTTGTGGTGCTGGTTGTGGTGCTGGTTGTGGTGCTGGTTGTGGTGCTGATTGTGGTGGTGGTGGTTGTGGTTATTGTGGTGGTTGTGGTGGTGGTTGTGGTGGTGGTGATGGTGCTGGTGGTTGTGGTGCTTGTTGTGGTGCTTGTTGTGGTGGTGGTGGTTGTGGTGTTGGTTTTGGTGTGGGTTGTGGTGGTGGTTGTGGTTGTGGTGGTGGTGGTGATTTTGGTGGTGGTTGTGGTTGTGGTGGTGGTTGTGGATGTGATTGTGGTTGTGGTGGTGGTTTTCTTTGTGGTGTTGGTGTTTGTTGTGGTGCTGGTGGTTGTGGTTGTGGTGGTGGTGGTGGTTTTGGTGGTGTTGTGGTTGTGGTGGTGGTTGTGGTGCTGGTGGTTGTGGTGCTGGTTGTGGTGCTGGTTGTGGTGGTGGTTGTGGTTGTGTTGGTGGTGGTTGTGGTTGTTTTTGTGGTGGTGGTTGTGGTTGTTTTTCTGGTGGTGGTGGTTGTGGTGCTGGTTGTGGAGCTGGTTGTGGTGCTGGTTTTTGTGGTGGTGTTTTTGGTGCTGGTGTTTGTTGTGGTGGTTGTTGTGGTGCTGGTGGTTGTGGTGCTGGTTTTGGTGCTGGTTGTGGTGCTGGTTGTGGTGCTTGTTGTGGGGCTGATGGTTGTGGTGCTGGTGGTTGTGGTGCTGGTTGTGGTGCTGGTTGTGGTGCTGTTTATGGTGCTGGTGTTTGTGGTATTGGTTGTGGTGGTGGTTGTTGTTGTGGTGGTTGTTGTTGTGGTGCTGGTTGTGGTGCTGGTGGTTGTGGTGCTGGTGGTTGTGGTGCTGGTTGTGGTGCTGTTTGTGGTGCTGGTTGTGGTGCTGGTTGTGGTGCTGGTTGTGGTGCTGGTGTTTGTGGTTGTGTTTTTGGTGCTGGTGTTTGTTGTGGTGGTTGTGGTGGTGGTTGTGGTGCTGGTGGTTGTGGTGGTGTTTTGTTGTGGAAGTTGTGGTGGTGGTTGTGGTGCTGGTTGTGGTGCTGGTTGTGGTGCTGTTTGTGGTGCTGTTTGTGGTGCTGGTGGTTGTGGTGGTGGTGGTGGTGGTGGCTGTGGTTGTTGTTGTGGTGGTGGTTGTGGTGCTGGTTGTGGTGCTGTTTGTGGTGGTGGTTGTTGTGGTGGTGGTTGTGGTAGTGGTTGTGGTGCTAATGGTTGTGGTGCTGGTTGTTGTGCTGGTTGTAGTGCTGGTTTTGGTGCTGGTTGTGGTGCTGGTGGTTGTGGTGGTGGTTGTGGTGGTGGTTTTGGTGGTGGTTGTGGTGCAATTTGTGGTGCTGGTGGTTGTGGTGCAATTTGTGGTGCTGGTTGTGGTGGTTGTTGTTGTGGTGCTGGTTGTGGTGCTGGTTGTGGTGCTGGTTGTGGTGCTGTTTGTGGTGCTGTTTGTGGTGCTGGTTGTGGTGCTGGTTGTGGTATGGTTGTGGTATGTTTGTGGTGCTGGTTGTGGTGCTGGTGGTTGTGGTGGTGTTTTGTTGTGGAAGATGTGGTGGTGGTTGTGGTGGTTGTTGTGGTGGTGGTTGTTGTCGTGGTTGTTGTGGTGGTTGTGGTGGTAATTGTTGTGGTGTTGGTTGTGGTGCTGGTTGTGGTGCTGGTTGTGGTGCTGATTGTGGTGGTGGTGGTTGTGGTGGTGGTGGTTGTGGTTATTGTGGTGGTTGTGGTGGTGGTTGTGGTGGTAGTGGTTGTGGTGGTGGTGATGGTGCTGGTGGTTGTGGTGCTTGTTGTGGTGCTTGTTGTGGTGGTGGTGGTTGTGGTGTTGGTTGTGGTATGGGTTGTGGTATGGTTGTGGTATGGTTGTGGTGCTGGTTGTGGTGCTGGTTGTGGTGCTTGTTGTGGTGGTAATGTTGTGGTGTTGGTTGTGGTGTGGGTTGTGGTGGTGGTTGTGGTGCTGGTTGTGGTGCGTGTTGTGGTGGTAATGTTGTGGTGTTGGTTGTGGTGTGGGTTGTGGTGGTGGTTGTGGTTGTGGTGGTGGTTGTGGTGCTGGTGGTTGTGGTGGTGTTTTGTTGTGGTAGATGTGGTGGTGGTTGTGGTGCTGGTTGGGGTGCTGGTTGTGGTGCTGGTGGTTGTGGTGATGGTTGTGGTGCTGGTTGTGGTGCTGGTGGTTGTGGTGCTGGTTGTGGTGCTGGTTGTGGTTGTTGTGGTGGTGCTGGTGATTGTGGTGCTGGTTGTGGTTGTTGTGGTGGTGCTGGTGATTGTGGTGCTGGTTGTGGTTGTGGTGGTGGTTGGGGTGCTGGTTGTGCTGGTGTTTGTGGTGGTGGTTGTGGTGGTGTTGGTGGTGGTTGTGGTAGTGGTTGTGGTGCTAATGGTTGTGGTGCTGGTTGTTGTGCTGGTTGTAGTGCTGGTTTTGGTGCTGGTTGTGGTGCTGGTGGTTGTGGTGGTGGTTGTGGTGGTGGTTTTGGTGGTGGTTGTGGTGCAATTTGTGGTGCTGGTGGTTGTGGTGGTGGTTGTGGTGCTGGTTGTGGTGCTTGTTGTGGTATGGTTGTGGTATGCTTGTGGTGCTGGTTCTGTTTCTTGTTGTGGTGCTGGTTGTGGTGCTGGTTGTGGTGCTAATTGTTGTGGTATTGGTTGTGGTGCTGGTTGTGGTGCTGATTGTGGTGGTGGTGGTTGTGGTGGTGGTGGTGGTTGTGGTTATTGTGGTGGTTGTGGTGGTGGTTGTGGTGGTTGTGGTGGTGGTGATGGTGCTGGTGGTTGTGGTGCTTGTTGTGGTGCTTGTTGTGGTGCTTGTTGTGGTGGTGGTGGGTGTGGTGTTGGTTGTGGTGTGGGTTGTGGTGGTGGTTGTGGTTGTGGTGGTGGTTGTGGTTTTGGTGGTGGTTGTGGTTGTGGTGGTGGTTGTGGATGTGATTGTGGTTGTGGTGGTGGTTTTGTTTGTGGTTGTGGTGATTGTTGTGGTGCTGTTTGTGGTGCTGTATGTGGTGCTGTTTGTGGTGCTGTTTGTGGTGCTGTTTGTGGTGCTGTTTGTGGTATGGTTGTGGTATGCTTGTGGTGCTGGTTGTGGTGCTGGTTGTGGTGCTGGTTGTGGTGGTACTGGTTGTGGTGCTGATTGTGGTGCTGGTTGTGGTGCTGTTTGTGGTGCTGGTTGTGGTGCTGGTTTTGGTGCTGGTTGTGGTATGGTTGTGGTATGCTTGTGGTGCTGGTTGTGGTGCTGGTGGTTGTGGTGCTGGTGGTTGTGGTGGTGTTTTGTTGTGGAAGATGAGGTGGTGGTTGTGGTGCTGGTTGGGGTGCTGGTTGTGGTGCTGGTGGTTGTGGTGCTGGTTGTGGTGCTGGTTGTGGTGCTGGTGGTTGTGGTGCTGGTTGTGGTGCTGGTTGTGGTTGTTGTGGTGATGCTGGTTGTGGTGCTGGTTGTGGTGCTGGTTGTGGTGCTGGTTGTGGTTGTGGTGGTGGTTGGGGTGCTGGTTGTGGTGGTGTTTGTGGTGGTGGTTGTGGTGGTGTTGTGGTGGTGGTTGTGGTGGTGGTTGTGGTGGTGGTGGTTGTGGTGCTGGTTGTGGAGCTGGTTGTGGTGCTGTTTATGGTGCTGGTGTTTGTGGTGGTGGTTGTGGTGCTGGTTGTGGTGCTGGTTGTGGTTGTGGTGGTGGTTGTGGATGTGATTGTGGTTGTGGTGGTGGTTTTGTTTGTGGTTGTGGTGATTGTTGTGGTGCTGTTTGTGGTGTTGTATGTGGTGCTGTTTGTGGTGCTGTTTGTGGTGCTGTTTGTGGTGCTGTTTGTGGTATGGTTGTGGTATGCTTGTGGTGCTGGTTGTGGTGCAATTTGTGGTGCTGATTGTGGTGGTACTGGTTGTGGTGCTGATTGTGGTGCTGGTTGTGGTGCTGTTTGTGGTGCTGTTTGTGGTGCTGGTTGTGGTGCTGGTTGTGGTATGGTTGTGGTATGCTTGTGGTGCTGGTTGTGGTACTGGTGGTTGTGGTGGTGTTTTGTTGTGGAAGATGAGGTGGTGGTTGTGGTGCTGGTTGGGGTGCTGGTGGTTGTGGTGGTGTTTTGTTGTGGAAGTTGTGGTGGTGGTTGTGGTGCTGGTTGGGGTGCTGGTTGTGGTGCTGTTTGTGGTGCTGTTTGTGGTGCTGGTGTTTGTGGTGGTGGTTGTGGTTGTGGTGGAGGTTGTGGTGGTGGTTGTGGTGGTGGTGGTGATGGTTGTGGTTGTGGTGCTGGTTGTGGTGCTGGTTGTGGTGGTTGTAAGTTATGTTTTATTATTATTAGAATCTCATATTTTAAATATTTCAATTTTATAATGTTTCTAGGTTATCCAAAATTACAATGATTATAAATATGGTTGTGGTTGTAGTGGTTGTGCTGGTTGTGGTACTGGTTATGGTGCTGGTGGTTTTGGTGGTGGTTGTGGTGGTGGTGGTTTTGGTGGTGGTTGGGGTGGTTGTGGTGGTGGTGGTTGTGATGGTGGTTTTGGTGGTTGTGGTGTTGGTTATGGTGCTGGATTTTGTGGTGGTTGTGGTGCTGGTTTTGGTGATGTTTGAGGTGCTCGTTGTGGTGCTGAAGGTTTTGGTGGTTGTGGTGTTGGTTGTGGTGCTGGTTGTTGTGGTGGTTGTTGTGGTGGTTGTGGTGGTGGTGGTTGTTGTGGTGTTGGTTGTGGTGCTGGTTGTGTTGCTTGCTTTGTGGTGGTGGTTGTGGTGGTGGTAGTGGTGGTTGTGGTGCTGTTTGTGGTGTTTTTTGTGGTGGTGGTTGTGGTTGTGGTGCTGTTTGTGGTGCTGTTGGTTGTGGTGATGGTTGTGGTGCTGGTGGTTGTGGTGGTGGTTGTTGTGCTGGTGGTTTTGGTGCTGGTTGTGGTGGTGGTTGTGGTGCTGGTTGTGATGCTGGTTGTGGTGCTGGTTGTGGTGCTGGTTGTGGTGCTGGTTGTGGTGCTGGTTGTGGTGCTGGTTGTGGTGCTGGTTGTGGTGCTGGTTGTGGTGCTGGTTGTGGTGCTGGTTGTGGTGGTGGTTGTGGTGGTGGTGTTTGTGGTTGTGGTGGTGGTTGTGGTAGTGGTTGTGGTGCTGGTTGTGGTGCTGGTTGTGGTGCTGGTTGTGGTGCTGGTTGTGGTGCTGGTTGTGGTGCTGGTTGTGGTGCTGGTTGTGGTGCTGGTTGTGGTGCTGGTTGTGGTGCTGGTTGTGGTGCTGGTTGTGGTGCTGGTTGTGGTGCTGGTGTTTGTGGTATTGTTTGTGGTGCTGGTTGTGGTGCTGGTTGTGGTGCTGGTTGTGGTGCTGGTTGTGGTGCTGGTTGTGGTGCTGGTTGTGGTGCTGGTGGTTGAGGTGCTGGTTGAGGTGCTGGTTGTGGTGCTGGTTGTGGTGCTGGTTGGGGTGCTGGTTGTGGTGCTGGTGGTTGTGGTGGTGGTTGTGGTGCTGGTTGTGGTTCTGGTGGTTGTGGTGCTGGTTGTGGTGGTGGTTGTGGTTGTTGTGGTGATGCTGGTTGTGGTGCTGGTGTTTGTTGTGGTGGTTGTGGTTGTGGTGGTTGTGGTGCTGGTGGTTGTGGTGCTGGTGGTTGTGGTGCTGGTTGTGGTATGGTTGGGGGTGCTGGTTGTGGTGCTGGTTGTGGTGCTGGTTTTGGGGCTGTTTATGGTGCTGTTGTTTGTGGTATTGGTTGTGGTGGTGATTGTTGTTGTGGTGGTTGTTGTTGTGGTGCTGGTTGTGGTGCTGGTGGTTGTGGTGCTGGTTGTGGTGCTGGTTGTGGTGCTGGTTGTGGTGCTGGTTGTGGTGGTGTTTTTGGTGCTGGTGTTTGTTGTGGTGGTTGTTGTTGTGGTTGTGGTGGTAATTGTTGTGGTATTGTTTGTTGTGCTGGTTGTGGTGCTGATTGTGGTGGTGGTGGTTGTGGTGGTGGTGATGGTTGTGGTTATTGTGGTGGTTGTGGTGGTGGTTGTGGTGGTTGTGGTGGTGGTGATGGTGCTGGTGGTTGTGGGGCTTGTTGTGGTGCTTGTTGTGGTGGTGGTGGGTGTGGTGTTGGTTGTGGTGTGGGTTGTGGTGGTGGTTGTGGTTGTGGTGGTGGTTGTGGTTTTGGTGGTGGTTGTGGTTGTGGTGGTGGTTGTGGATGTGATTGTGGTTGTGGTGGTGGTTTTGTTTGTGGTTGTGGTGATTGTTGTGGTGCTGTTTGTGGTGCTGTATGTGGTGCTGTTTGTGGTGCTGTTTGTGGTGCTGTTTGTGGTGCTGTTTGTGGTATGGTTGTGATATGCTTGTGGTGCTGGTTGTGGTGCTGGTTGTGGTGCTGGTTGTGGTGGTACTGGTTTTTGTGCTGATTGTGGTGCTGGTTGTGGTGCTGTTTGTGGTGCTGTTTGTGGTGCTGGTTTTGGTGCTGGTTGTGGTATGGTTGTGGTATGCTTGTGGTGCTGGTTGTGGTGCTGGTGGTTGTGGTGGTGTTTTGTTGTGGAAGATGAGGTGGTGGTTGTGGTGCTGGTTGGGGTGCTGGTTGTGGTGCTGGTTGTGGTGGTGTTTTTGGTGCTGGTGTTTGTTGTGGTGGTTTTTGTTGTGGTTGTGGTGGTAATTGTTGTGGTATTGGTTGTGGTGCTGGTTGTGGTGCTGATTGTGGTGGTGGTGGTTGTGGTGGTGGTGGTGGTTGTGGTTATTGTGGTGGTTGTGGTGGTGGTTGTGGTGGTTGTGGTGGTGGTGATGGTGCTGGTGGTTGTGGTGCTTGTTGTGGCACTTGTTGTGGTGGTGGTGGGTGTGGTGTTGGTTGTGGTGTGGGTTGTGGTGGTGGTTGTGGTTGTGGTGGTGGTTGTGGTTTTGGTGGTGGTTGTGGTTGTGGTGGTGGTTGTGGATGTGATTGTGGTTGTGGTGGTGGTTTTGTTTGTGGTTGTGGTGATTGTTGTGGTGCTGTTTGTGGTGCTGTATGTGGTGCTGTTTGTGGTGCTGTTTGTGGTGCTGTTTGTGGTGCTGTTTGTGGTATGGTTGTGGTATGCTTGTGGTGCTGGTTGTGGTGCAATTTGTGGTGCTGGTTGTGGTGGTACTGGTTGTGGTGCTGATTGTGGTGCTGGTTGTGGTGCTGTTTGTTGTGCTGGTTGTGGTGCTGGTTGTGGTGCTGGTTGTGGTATGCTTGTGGTGCTGGTTGTGGTGCTGGTGGTTGTGGTGGTGTTTTGTTGTGGAAGATGAGGTGGTGGTTGTGGTGCTGGTTGGGGTGCTGGTTGTGGTGCTGGTGGTTGTGGTGCTGGTTGTGGTGCTGGTTGTGGTGCTGGTTGTGGTGCTGGTGGTTGTGGTGCTGGTTGTGGTGCTGGTTGTGGTTGTTGTGGTGATGCTGGTTGTGGTGCTTGTTGTGGTTGTTGTGGTGGTGCTGGTTTTGGTGCTGGTTGTGGTATGGTTGTGGTATGCTTGTGGTGCTGGTTGTGGTGCTGGTGGTTGTGGTGGTGTTTTGTTGTGGAAGATGAGGTGGTGGTTGTGGTGCTGGTTGGGGTGCTGGTTGTGGTGCTGGTGGTTGTGGTGCTGGTTGTGGTGCTGGTTGTGGTGCTGGTGGTTGTGGTGCTGGTTGTGGTGCTGGTTGTGGTTGTTGTGGTGATGCTGGTTGTGGTGCTGGTTGTGGTGCTGGTTGTGGTGCTGGCTGTGGTGCTGGTTGTGGTGCTGGTTGTGGTTGTGGTAGTGGTTGGGGTGCTGGTTGTGGTGGTGTTTGTGGTGGTGGTTGTGGTGTTGTTGTGGTGGTGGTTGTGGTGGTGGTTGTGGTGGTGGTTGTGGTGGTGGTGGTTGTGGAGCTGGTTGTGGTGCTGTTTATGGTGCTGGTGTTTGTGGTGGTGGTTGTGGTGCTGGCTGTGGTGCTGGTTGTGGTTGTGGTGGTGGTTGTGGATGTGATTGTGGTTGTGGTGGTGGTTTTGTTTGTGGTTGTGGTGATTGTTGTGGTGCTGTTTGTGGTGCTGTATGTGGTGCTGTTTGTGGTGCTGTTTGTGGTGCTGTTTGTGGTGCTGTTTGTGGTATGGTTGTGGTGCTGGTTGTGGTGCAATTTATGGTGCTGGTTGTGGTGGTACTGGTTGTGGTGGTACTGGTTGTGGTGCTGATTGTGGTGCTGGTTGTGGTGCTGTTTGTGGTGCTGTTTGTGGTGCTGTTTGTGGTGCTGGTTGTGGTGCTGGTTGTGGTATGGTTGTGGTATGCTTGTGGTGCTGGTTGTGGTGCTGGTGGTTGTGGTGGTGTTTTGTTGTGGAAGATGAGGTGGTGGTTGTGGTGCTGGTTGGGGTGCTGGTTGTGGTGCTGGTGGTTGTGGTGCTGGTTGTGGTGCTGGTTGTGGTGCTGGTGGTTGTGGTGCTGGTTGTGGTGCTGGTTGTGGTTGTTGTGGTGATGCTGGTTGTGGTGCTTGTTGTGGTTGTTGTGGTGGTGCTGGTGATTGTGGTGCTGGGTGTGGTTGTGGTGGTGGTTAGGGTGCTGGTTGTGGTGGTGTTTGTGGTGGTGGTTGTGGTGGTGTTGTGGTGGTGGTTGTGGTGATGGTTGTGGTGGTGGTGGTTGTGGTGCTGGTTGTGGAGCTGGTTGTGCTGCTGTTTATGGTGCTGGTGTTTGTGGTGGTGGTTGTGGTGGTAGTGGTTGTTGTTGTGGTGGTTGTTGTTGTGGTGGTGGTTGTGGTTATTGTGGTGGTTGTGGTGGTGGTTGTGGTGGTGGTGATGGTGCTGGTGGTTGTGGTGCTTGTTGTGGTGCTTGTTGTGGTGGTGGTGGGTGTGGTGTTGGTTGTGGTGTGGGTTGTGGTGGTGGTTGTGGTTGTGGTGGTGGTTGTGGTTTTGGTGGTTGTTGTGGTTGTGGTGGTGGTTGTGGATGTGATTGTGGTTTTGGTGGTGGTTTTGTTTGTGGTTGTGGTGATTGCTGTGGTGCTGTTTGTGGTGCTGTATGTGGTGCTGTTTGTGGTGCTGTTTGTGATGCTGTTTGTGGTGCTGTTTGTGGTATGGTTGTGGTATGCTTGTGGTGCTGGTTGTGGTGCAATTTGTGGTGCTGGTTGTGGTGGTACTGGTTGTGGTGCTGATTGTGGTGCTGTTTGTGGTGATGTTTGTGGTGCTGGTTGTGGTGCTGGTTGTGGTATGCTTGTGGTGCTGGTGATTGTGGTGTTGTTTTGTTGTGGAAGATGTGGTGGTGGTTGTGGTGCTGGTTGGGGTGCTGGTTGTGGTGCTGGTGGTTGTGGTGCTGGTTGTGGTGCTGGTTGTGGTGCTGGTTGTGGTGCTGGTTGTGGTGCTGGTGGTTGTGGTGCTGGTTGTGGTGCTGGTTGTGGTTGTTGTGGTGATGCTGGTTGTGGTGCTGGTTGTGGTTGTTGTGGTGGTGCTGGTGATTGTGGTGCTGGTTGTGGTTGTGGTGGTGGTTGGGGTGCTGGTTGTGCTGGTGTTTGTGGTGGTGGTTGTGGTGGTGTTGTGGTGGTGGTTGTGGTGGTGGTTGTGGTGGTGGTGGATGTGGTGGTGGTGGTTGTGGTGCTGGTTGTGGAGCTGGGTGTGGTGCTGGTTGTGGTGCTGTTTATGGTGCTGGTGTTTGTGGTGGTTGTGGTGGTAGTGGTTGTTGTTGTGGTGGTTGTTGTTGTGGTGCTGGTTGTGGTGCTTGTTGTTGTGCTGGTTGTGGTGCTGGTTGTGGTGCTGGTTGTGGTGCTGGTTGTGGTGCTGGTTTTTGTGGTGGTGTTTTTGGTGCTGGTGTTTGTTGTGGTGGTTGTTGTGGTGGTCGTTGTTGTTGTGGTGCTGGTTGTGGTGCTGGTTGTGGTGCTGGTTGTGGTGCTGGTTGTGGTGTTGGTTGTGGTGCTGGTTGTGGTGCTGGTTGTGGTGCTGGTAGTGGTGCTGGTTGTGGTGGTGGTGTTTGTGGTTGTGGTGGTGGTTGAGGTAGTGGTTGTGGTGCTGGTTGTGGTGCTGGTTGTGGTGCTGGTTGTGGTGCTGGTTGTGGTGCTGGTTTTTGTAGTGGTGTTTGTTGTGGTGGTTGTTGTGGTGGTCGTTGTTGTTGTGGTGCTGGTTGTGGTGCTGGTTGTGGTGCTGGTTGTGGTGCTGGTTGTGGTGCTGGTTGTGGTGCTGGTTGTGGTGCTGTTTGTGGTATGGTTGTGGTATGCTTGTGGTGCTGGTTGTGGTGCAATTTGTGGTGCTGGTTGGGGTGGTACTGGTTGTGTTGCTGATTGTGGTGCTGGTTGTGGTGCTGTTTGTGGTGCTGTTTGTTGTGCTGGTTGTGGTGCTGGTTGTGGTATGGTTGTGGTATGCTTGTGGTGCTGGTTGTGGTGCTGGTGGTTGTGGTGGTGTTTTGTTGTGGAAGATGAGGTGGTGGTTGTGGTGCTGGTTGGGGTGCTGGTTGTGGTGCTGCTGGTTGTGGTGCTGGTTGTGGTGCTGGTTGTGGTGCTGGTGGTTGTGGTGCTGGTGGTTGTGGTGCTGGTTGTGGTGCTGGTTGTGGTGGTGTTTTTGCTGCTGGTGTTTGTTGTGGTGGTTGTTGTTGTGGTTGTGGTGGTAATTGTTGTGGTATTGGTTGTGGTGCTGGTTGTGGTGCTGATTGTGGTGGTGGTGGTTGTGGAGGTGGTAGTGGTTATTGTGGTGGTTGTGGTGGTTGTGGTGGTGGTGATGGTGCTGGTGGTTGTGGTGCTTGTTGTGGTGCTTGTTGTGGTGGTGGTGGGTGTGGTGTTGGTTGTGGTGTGGGTTGTGGTGGTGGTTGTGGTTGTGGTGGTGGTTGTGGTTTTGGTGGTGGTTGTGGTTGTGGTGGTGGTTGTGGATGTGATTGTGGTTGTGGTGGTGGTTTTGTTTGTGGTTGTGGTGATTGTTGTGGTGCTGTTTGTGGTGCTGTATGTGGTGCTGTTTGTGGTGCTGTTTGTGGTGCTGTTTGTGGTGCTGTTTGTGGTATGGTTGTGGTATGCTTGTGGTGCTGGTTGTGGTGCTGGTTGTGGTGCTGGTTGTGGTGGTACTGGTTGTGGTGCTGATTGTGGTGCTGATTGTGGTGCTGGTTGTGGTGCTGTTTGTGGTGCTGGTTGTGGTGCTGGTTTTGGTGCTGGTTGTGGTATGGTTGTGGTATGCTTGTGGTGCTGGTTGTGGTGCTGGTGGTTGTGGTGCTGGTGGTTGTGGTGGTGTTTTGTTGTGGAAGATGAGGTGGTGGTTGTGGTGCTGGTTGGGGTGCTGGTTGTGGTGCTGGTGGTTGTGGTGCTGGTTGTGGTGCTGGTTGTGGTGCTGGTGGTTGTGGTGCTGGTTGTGGTGCTGGTTGTGGTTGTTGTGGTGATGCTGGTTGTTGTGCTGGTTGTGGTGCTGGTTGTGGTGCTGGTTGTGGTGCTGGTTGTGGTTGTGGTGGTGGTTGGGGTGCTGGTTGTGGTGGTGTTTGTGGTGGTGGTTGTGGTGCTGTTTGTGGTATGGTTGTGGTATGCTTGTGGTGCTGGTTGTGGTGCAATTTGTGGTGCTGATTGTGGTGGTACTGGTTGTGGTGCTGATTGTGGTGCTGGTTGTGGTGCTGTTTGTGGTGCTGTTTGTGGTGCTGGTTGTGGTGCTGGTTGTGGTATGGTTGTGGTATGGTTGTGGTATGCTTGTGGTGCTGGTTGTGGTACTGGTGGTTGTGGTGGTGTTTTGTTGTGGAAGATGAGGTGGTGGTTGTGGTGCTGGTTGGGGTGCTGGTGGTTGTGGTGGTGTTTTGTTGTGGAAGTTGTGGTGGTGGTTGTGGTGCTGGTTGGGGTGCTGGTTGTGGTGCTGTTTGTGGTGCTGTTTGTGGTGCTGGTGTTTGTGGTGGTGGTTGTGGTTGTGGTGGAGGTTGTGGTGGTGGTTGTGGTGGTGGTGGTGATGGTTGTGGTTGTGGTGCTGGTTGTGGTGCTGGTTGTGGTGGTTGTAAGTCATGTTTTATTATTATTAGAATCTCATATTTTAAATATTTCAATTTTATAATGTTTCTAGGTTATCCAAAATTACAATGATTATAAATATGGTTGTGGTTGTAGTGGTTGTGCTGGTTGTGGTACTGGTTATGGTGCTGGTGGTTTTGGTGGTGGTTGTGGTGGTGGTGGTTTTGGTGGTGGTTGGGGTGGTTGTGGTGGTGGTGGTTGTGATGGTGGTTTTGGTGGTTGTGGTGTTGGTTATGGTGCTGGATTTTGTGGTGGTTGTGGTGCTGGTTTTGGTGATGTTTGAGGTGCTCGTTGTGGTGCTGAAGGTTTTGGTGGTTGTGGTGTTGGTTGTGGTGCTGGTTGTTGTGGTGGTTGTTGTGGTGGTTGTGGTGGTGGTGGTTGTTGTGGTGTTGGTTGTGGTGCTGGTTGTGTTGCTTGCTTTGTGGTGGTGGTTGTGGTGGTGGTAGTGGTGGTTGTGGTGCTGTTTGTGGTGTTTTTTGTGGTGGTGGTTGTGGTTGTGGTGCTGTTTGTGGTGCTGTTGGTTGTGGTGATGGTTGTGGTGCTGGTGGTTGTGGTGGTGGTTGTTGTGCTGGTGGTTTTGGTGCTGGTTGTGGTGGTGGTTGTGGTGCTGGTTGTGATGCTGGTTGTGGTGCTGGTTGTGGTGCTGGTTGTGGTGCTGGTTGTGGTGCTGGTTGTGGTGCTGGTTGTGGTGCTGGTTGTGGTGCTGGTTGTGGTGCTGGTTGTGGTGCTGGTTGTGGTGCTGGTTGTGGTGGTGGTGTTTGTGGTTGTGGTGGTGGTTGTGGTAGTGGTTGTGGTGCTGGTTGTGGTGCTGGTTGTGGTGCTGGTTGTGGTGCTGGTTGTGGTGCTGGTTGTGGTGCTGGTTGTGGTGCTGGTTGTGGTGCTGGTTGTGGTGCTGGTTGTGGTGCTGGTGTTTGTGGTATTGTTTGTGGTGCTGGTTGTGGTGCTGGTTGTGGTGCTGGTTGTGGTGCTGGTTGTGGTGCTGGTTGTGGTGCTGGTTGTGGTGCTGGTTTTGGTGCTGGTTGTGGTGCTGGTTTTTGTGGTGGTGTTTTTGGTGCTGGTGTTTGTTGTGGTGTTTGTTGTTGTGGTGGTGGTTGTGGTGCTGGTTGTGGTGCTGGTGGTTGAGGTGCTGGTTGAGGTGCTGGTTGTGGTGCTGGTTGTGGTGCTGGTTGGGGTGCTGGTTGTGGTGCTGGTGGTTGTGGTGGTGGTTGTGGTGCTGGTTGTGGTTCTGGTGGTTGTGGTGCTGGTTGTGGTGCTGGTTGTGGTTGTTGTGGTGATGCTGGTTGTGGTGCTGGTGTTTGTTGTGGTGGTTGTGGTTGTGGTGGTTGTGGTGCTGGTGGTTGTGGTGCTGGTGGTTGTGGTGCTGGTTGTGGTATGGTTGGGGGTGCTGGTTGTGGTATGGTTGGGGGTGCTGGTTGTGGTGCTGGTTGTGGTGCTGGTTTTGGGGCTGTTTATGGTGCTGTTGTTTGTGGTATTGGTTGTGGTGGTGATTGTTGTTGTGGTGGTTGTTGTTGTGGTGCTGGTTGTGGTGCTGGTGGTTGTGGTGCTGGTTGTGGTGCTGGTTGTGGTGCTGGTTGTGGTGCTGGTTGTGGTGGTGTTTTTGGTGCTGGTGTTTGTTGTGGTGGTTGTTGTTGTGGTTGTGGTGGTAATTGTTGTGGTATTGGTTGTGGTGCTGGTTGTGGTGCTGATTGTGGTGGTGGTGGTTGTGGTGGTGGTGATGGTTGTGGTTATTGTGGTGGTTGTGGTGGTGGTTGTGGTGGTTGTGGTGGTGGTGATGGTGCTGGTGGTTGTGGGGCTTGTTGTGGTGCTTGTTGTGGTGGTGGTGGGTGTGGTGTTGGTTGTGGTGTGGGTTGTGGTGGTGGTTGTGGTTGTGGTGGTGGTTGTGGTTTTGGTGGTGGTTGTGGTTGTGGTGGTGGTTGTGGATGTGATTGTGGTTGTGGTGGTGGTTTTGTTTGTGGTTGTGGTGATTGTTGTGGTGCTGTTTGTGGTGCTGTATGTGGTGCTGTTTGTGGTGCTGTTTGTGGTGCTGTTTGTGGTGCTGTTTGTGGTATGGTTGTGATATGCTTGTGGTGCTGGTTGTGGTGCTGGTTGTGGTGCTGGTTGTGGTGGTACTGGTTTTTGTGCTGATTGTGGTGCTGGTTGTGGTGCTGTTTGTGGTGCTGTTTGTGGTGCTGGTTTTGGTGCTGGTTGTGGTATGGTTGTGGTATGCTTGTGGTGCTGGTTGTGGTGCTGGTGGTTGTGGTGGTGTTTTGTTGTGGAAGATGAGGTGGTGGTTGTGGTGCTGGTTGGGGTGCTGGTTGTGGTGCTGGTTGTGGTGCTGGTTGTGGTGGTGTTTTTGGTGCTGGTGTTTGTTGTGGTGGTTTTTGTTGTGGTTGTGGTGGTAATTGTTGTGGTATTGGTTGTGGTGCTGGTTGTGGTGCTGATTGTGGTGGTGGTGGTTGTGGTGGTGGTGGTGGTTGTGGTTATTGTGGTGGTTGTGGTGGTGGTTGTGGTGGTTGTGGTGGTGGTGATGGTGCTGGTGGTTGTGGTGCTTGTTGTGGCACTTGTTGTGGTGGTGGTGGGTGTGGTGTTGGTTGTGGTGTGGGTTGTGGTGGTGGTTGTGGTTGTGGTGGTGGTTGTGGTTTTGGTGGTGGTTGTGGTTGTGGTGGTGGTTGTGGATGTGATTGTGGTTGTGGTGGTGGTTTTGTTTGTGGTTGTGGTGATTGTTGTGGTGCTGTTTGTGGTGCTGTATGTGGTGCTGTTTGTGGTGCTGTTTGTGGTGCTGTTTGTGGTATGTTTGTGGTATGCTTGTGGTATGCTTGTGGTGCTGGTTGTGGTGCAATTTGTGGTGCTGGTTGTGGTGGTACTGGTTGTGGTGCTGATTGTGGTGCTGGTTGTGGTGCTGTTTGTTGTGCTGGTTGTGGTGCTGGTTGTGGTGCTGGTTGTGGTGCTGGTTGTGGTGCTGGTTGTGGTATGGTTGTGGTATGCTTGTGGTGCTGGTTGTGGTGCTGGTGGTTGTGGTGGTGTTTTGTTGTGGAAGATGAGGTGGTGGTTGTGGTGCTGGTTGGGGTGCTGGTTGTGGTGCTGGTGGTTGTGGTGCTGGTTGTGGTGCTGGTTGTGGTGCTGGTGGTTGTGGTGCTGGTTGTGGTGCTGGTTGTGGTTGTTGTGGTGATGCTGGTTGTGGTGCTTGTTGTGGTTGTTGTGGTGGTGCTGGTTTTGGTGCTGGTTGTGGTATGGTTGTGGTATGCTTGTGGTGCTGGTTGTGGTGCTGGTGGTTGTGGTGGTGTTTTGTTGTGGAAGATGAGGTGGTGGTTGTGGTGCTGGTTGGGGTGCTGGTTGTGGTGCTGGTGGTTGTGGTGCTGGTTGTGGTGCTGGTTGTGGTGCTGGTGGTTGTGGTGCTGGTTGTGGTGCTGGTTGTGGTTGTTGTGGTGATGCTGGTTGTGGTGCTGGTTGTGGTGCTGGTTGTGGTGCTGGCTGTGGTGCTGGTTGTGGTGCTGGTTGTGGTTGTGGTAGTGGTTGGGGTGCTGGTTGTGGTGGTGTTTGTGGTGGTGGTTGTGGTGTTGTTGTGGTGGTGGTTGTGGTGGTGGTGGTTGTGGTGGTGGTGGTTGTGGAGCTGGTTGTGGTGCTGTTTATGGTGCTGGTGTTTGTGGTGGTGGTTGTGGTGCTGGTTGTGGTGCTGGTTGTGGTTGTGGTGGTGGTTGTGGATGTGATTGTGGTTGTGGTGGTGGTTTTGTTTGTGGTTGTGGTGATTGTTGTGGTGCTGTTTGTGGTGCTGTATGTGGTGCTGTTTGTGGTGCTGTTTGTGGTGCTGTTTGTGGTGCTGTTTGTGGTGCTGTTTGTGGTGCTGTTTGTGGTATGGTTGTGGTGCTGGTTGTGGTGCAATTTATGGTGCTGGTTGTGGTGGTACTGGTTGTGGTGGTACTGGTTGTGGTGCTGATTGTGGTGCTGGTTGTGGTGCTGTTTGTGGTGCTGTTTGTGGTGCTGTTTGTGGTGCTGGTTGTGGTGCTGGTTGTGGTATGGTTGTGGTATGCTTGTGGTGCTGGTTGTGGTGCTGGTGGTTGTGGTGGTGCTTTGTTGTGGAAGATGAGGTGGTGGTTGTGGTGCTGGTTGGGGTGCTGGTTGTGGTGCTGGTGGTTGTGGTGCTGGTTGTGGTGCTGGTTGTGGTGCTGGTGGTTGTGGTGCTGGTTGTGGTGCTGGTTGTGGTTGTTGTGGTGATGCTGGTTGTGGTGCTTGTTGTGGTTGTTGTGGTGGTGCTGGTGATTGTGGTGCTGGTTGTGGTTGTGGTGGTGGTTAGGGTGCTGGTTGTGGTGGTGTTTGTGGTGGTGGTTGTGGTGGTGTTGTGGTGGTGGTTGTGGTGATGGTTGTGGTGGTGGTGGTTGTGGTGCTGGTTGTGGAGCTGGTTGTGGTGCTGTTTATGGTGCTGGTGTTTGTGGTGGTGGTTGTGGTGGTAGTGGTTGTTGTTGTGGTGGTTGTTGTTGTGGTGGTGGTTGTGGTTATTGTGGTGGTTGTGGTGGTGGTTGTGGTGGTGGTGATGGTGCTGGTGGTTGTGGTGCTTGTTGTGGTGCTTGTTGTGGTGGTGGTGGGTGTGGTGTTGGTTGTGGTGTGGGTTGTGGTGGTGGTTGTGGTTGTGGTGGTGGTTGTGGTTTTGGTGGTTGTTGTGGTTGTGGTGGTGGTTGTGGATGTGATTGTGGTTTTGGTGGTGGTTTTGTTTGTGGTTGTGGTGATTGCTGTTGTGCTGTTTGTGGTTCTGTATGTGGTGCTGTTTGTGGTGCTGTTTGTGATGCTGTTTGTGGTGCTGTTTGTGGTATGGTTGTGGTATGCTTGTGGTGCTGGTTGTGGTGCAATTTGTGGTGCTGGTTGTGGTGGTACTGGTTGTGGTGCTGATTGTGGTGCTGTTTGTGGTGATGTTTGTGGTGCTGGTTGTGGTGCTGGTTGTGGTATGCTTGTGGTATGCTTGTGGTGCTGGTTGTGGTGCTGGTGGTTGTGGTGTTGTTTTGTTGTGGAAGATGTGGTGGTGGTTGTGGTGCTGGTTGGGGTGCTGGTTGTGGTGCTGGTGGTTGTGGTGCTGGTTGTGGTGCTGTTTGTGGTGCTGGTTGTGGTGCTGGTTGTGGTGCTGGTGGTTGTGGTGCTGGTTGGGGTGCTGGTTGTGGTGCTGGTTGTGGTTGTTGTGGTGATGCTGGTTGTGGTGCTGGTTGTGGTTGTTGTGGTGGTGCTGGTGATTGTGGTGCTGGTTGTGGTTGTGGTGGTGGTTGGGGTGCTGGTTGTGCTGGTGTTTGTGGTGGTGGTTGTGGTGGTGTTGTGGTGGTGGTTGTGGTGGTGGTTGTGGTGGTGGTGGATGTGGTGGTGGTGGTTGTGGTGCTGGTTGTGGAGCTGGTTGTGGTGCTGGTTGTGGTGCTGTTTATGGTGCTGGTGTTTGTGGTGGTGGTTGTGGTGGTAGTGGTTGTTGTTGTGGTGGTTGTTGTTGTGGTGCTGGTTGTGGTGCTTGTTGTTGTGCTGGTTGTGGTGCTGGTTGTGGTGCTGGTTGTGGTGCTGGTTGTGGTGCTGGTTTTTGTGGTGGTGTTTTTGGTGCTGGTGTTTGTTGTGGTGGTTGTTGTGGTGGTCGTTGTTGTTGTGGTGCTGGTTGTGGTGCTGGTTGTGGTGCTGGTTGTGGTGCTGGTTGTGGTGCTGGTTGTGGTGCTGGTTGTGGTGCTGGTAGTGGTGCTGGTTGTGGTGGTGGTGTTTGTGGTTGTGGTGGTGGTTGAGGTAGTGGTTGTGGTGCTGGTTGTGGTGCTGGTTGTGGTGCTGGTTGTGGTGCTGGTTGTGGTGCTGGTTTTTGTAGTGGTGTTTGTTGTGGTGGTTGTTGTGGTGGTCGTTGTTGTTGTGGTGCTGGTTGTGGTGCTGGTTGTGGTGCTGGTTGTGGTGCTGGTTGTGGTGCTGGTTGTGGTGCTGGTTGTGGTGCTGTTTGTGGTATGGTTGTGGTATGCTTGTGGTGCTGGTTGTGGTGCAATTTGTGGTGCTGGTTGGGGTGGTACTGGTTGTGTTGCTGATTGTGGTGCTGGTTGTGGTGCTGTTTGTGGTGCTGTTTGTTGTGCTGGTTGTGGTGCTGGTTGTGGTATGGTTGTGGTATGCTTGTGGTGCTGGTTGTGGTGCTGGTGGTTGTGGTGGTGTTTTGTTGTGGACGATGAGGTGGTGGTTGTGGTGCTGGTTGGGGTGCTGGTTGTGGTGCTGCTGGTTGTGGTGCTGGTTGTGGTGCTGGTTGTGGTGCTGGTGGTTGTGGTGCTGGTGGTTGTGGTGCTGGTTGTGGTGCTGGTTGTGGTGGTGTTTTTGGTGCTGGTGTTTGTTGTGGTGGTTGTTGTTGTGGTTGTGGTGGTAATTGTTGTGGTATTGGTTGTGGTGCTGGTTGTGGTGCTGATTGTGGTGGTGGTGGTTGTGGTGGTGGTAGTGGTTATTGTGGTGGTTGTGGTGGTTGTGGTGGTGGTGATGGTGCTGGTGGTTGTGGTGCTTGTTGTGGTGCTTGTTGTGGTGGTGGTGGGTGTGGTGTTGGTTGTGGTGTGGGTTGTGGTGGTGGTTGTGGTTGTGGTGGTGGTTGTGGTTTTGGTGGTGGTTGTGGTTGTGGTGGTGGTTGTGGATGTGATTGTGGTTGTGGTGGTGGTTTTGTTTGTGGTTGTGGTGATTGTTGTGGTGCTGTTTGTGGTGCTGTATGTGGTGCTGTTTGTGGTGCTGTTTGTGGTGCTGTTTGTGGTGCTGTTTGTGGTATGGTTGTGGTATGCTTGTGGTGCTGGTTGTGGTGCTGGTTGTGGTGCTGGTTGTGGGGGTACTGGTTGTGGTGCTGATTGTGGTGCTGGTTGTGGTGCTGTTTGTGGTGCTGGTTGTGGTGCTGGTTTTGGTGCTGGTTGTGGTATGGTTGTGGTATGCTTGTGGTGCTGGTTGTGGTGCTGGTGGTTGTGGTGCTGGTGGTTGTGGTGGTGTTTTGTTGTGGAAGATGAGGTGGTGGTTGTGGTGCTGGTTGGGGTGCTGGTTGTGGTGCTGGTGGTTGTGGTGCTGGTTGTGGTGCTGGTTGTGGTGCTGATGGTTGTGGTGCTGGTTGTGGTGCTGGTTGTGGTTGTTGTGGTGATGCTGGTTGTTGTGCTGGTTGTGGTGCTGGTTGTGGTGCTGGTTGTGGTGCTGGTTGTGGTTGTGGTGGTGGTTGGGGTGCTGGTTGTGGTGGTGTTTGTGGTGGTGGTTGTGGTGGTGTTGTGGTGGTGGTTGTGGTGGTGGTTGTGGTGGTGGTGGTTGTGGTGCTGGTTGTGGAGCTGGTTGTGGTGCTGTTTATGGTGCTGGTGTTTGTGGTGGTGGTTGTGGTGCTGGTTGTGGTGCTGGTTGTGGTTGTGGTGGTGGTTGTGGATGTGATTGTGGTTGTGGTGGTGGTTTTGTTTGTGGTTGTGGTGATTGTTGTGGTGCTGTTTGTGGTGTTGTATGTGGTGCTGTTTGTGGTGCTGTTTGTGGTGCTGTTTGTGGTGCTGTTTGTGGTATGGTTGTGGTATGCTTGTGGTGCTGGTTGTGGTGCAATTTGTGGTGCTGATTGTGGTGGTACTGGTTGTGGTGCTGATTGTGGTGCTGGTTGTGGTGCTGTTTGTGGTGCTGTTTATGGTGCTGTTTGTGGTGCTGGTTGTGGTGCTGGTTGTGGTATGGTTGTGGTATGGTTGTGGTATGCTTGTGGTGCTGGTTGTGGTACTGGTGGTTGTGGTGGTGTTTTGTTGTGGAAGATGAGGTGGTGGTTGTGGTGCTGGTTGGGGTGCTGGTGGTTGTGGTGGTGTTTTGTTGTGGAAGTTGTGGTGGTGGTTGTGGTGCTGGTTGGGGTGCTGGTTGTGGTGCTGTTTGTGGTGCTGTTTGTGGTGCTGGTGTTTGTGGTGGTGGTTGTGGTTGTGGTGGAGGTTGTGGTGGTGGTTGTGGTGGTGGTGGTGATGGTTGTGGTTGTGGTGCTGGTTGTGGTGGTTGTAAGTTATGTTTTATTATTATTAGAATCTCATATTTTAAATATTTCAATTTTATAATGTTTCTAGGTTATCCAAAATTACAATGATTATAAATATGGTTGTTGTTGTAGTGGTTGTGCTGGTTGTGGTACTGGTTATGGTGCTGGTGGTTTTGGTGGTGGTTGTGGTGGTGGTGGTTTTGGTGGTGGTTGGGGTGGTTGTGGTGGTGGTGGTTGTGATGGTGGTTTTGGTGCTGATGGTTGTGGTGGTGGTGTTTGTGGTTGTGGTGGTGTTTGTGGTGCTGGTTGTGGTGCTGGTTGTGGTGCTGGTTGTGGTGCTGGTTGTGGTGCTGGTTGTGGTGCTGGTTGTGATGGTGGTTGTGATGGTGGTGATGGTTGTGGTTGTGGTGGTAGTTGTGGTGGTGGATGTGGTGGTGGTTGTGCTTGTGATGGTTGTGGTGGTGGTTGTGATGGTGGTGGTAGTTGTGGTGGTGGTTGTGGTGCTGTTTTTGGTGCTGGGTTTGTGGTGGTGGTTGTGGTGGTGGTAGTGGTGTTTGTGGTGTTGTTTGTGGTGTTTGTGGTGGTGGTGGTTGTGGTGCTGTTTGTGTTGCTGGTTGTTGTTGTGGTGGTTGTGGTGGTGGTTGTTGTACTGGTGCTGGTGGTTGTGATGGTGTTTGTGGTTGTGGTGGTGGTTGTGCTTTTGATGGTTGTGGTGGTGGTTGTGTTGCTGTTTGTGGTGCTGGGTTTGTGTTTATGGTTGTAGTGCTGGTTGTGGTATGGTTGTGGTATGGTTGTGGTGCTGGTTGTGGTGCTGGTTGTGGTGCTGGTTGTGGTGCTGATGGTTGTGGTGGTGGTGTTTGTGGTTGTGGTGGTGTTTGTGGTGCTGGTTGTGGTGCTGGTTGTGGTGCTGGTTGTGGTGCTGGTTGTGGTGCTGGTTGTGGTGCTGGTTGTGGTGCTGGTTGTGGTGCTGGTTGTGGTGCTGGTTGTGGTGCTGGTGTTTGTGGTATTGTTTGTGGTGCTGGTTGTGGTGCTGGTTGTGGTGCTGGTTGTGGTGCTGGTTGTGGTACTGGTTGTGGTGCTGGTTGTGGTGCTGGTTTTTGTGGTGGTGTTTTTGGTGCTGGTGTTTGTTGTGGTGTTTGTTGTTGTGGTGGTGGTTGTGGTAGTGGTTGTGGTGCTGGTGGTTGTGGTGGTGGTTGTGGTGCTGGTTGTGGTGCTGGTTGTGGTGCTGGTTGTGGTGCTGGTTGTGGTGCTTGTTGTGGTGCTGATGGTTGTGGTGCTGGTGGTTGTGGTGCTGGTTGTGGTGCTGGTTGTGGTGCTGTTTATGGTGCTGGTGTTTGTGGTATTGGTTGTGGTGGTGGTTGTTGTTGTGGTGGTTGTTGTTGTGGTGGTTGTTGTTGTGGTGCTGGTTGTGGTGCTGGTGGTTGTGGTGCTGGTTGTGGTGCTGTTTGTGGTGCTGGTTGTGGTGCTGGTTGTGGTGCTGGTTGTGGTGGTGTTGGTGGTGGTTGTGGTAGTGGTTGTGGTGCTAATGGTTGTGGTGCTGGTTGTTGTGCTGGTTGTAGTGCTGGTTTTGGTGCTGGTTGTGGTGCTGGTGGTTGTGGTGGTGGTTGTGGTGGTGGTTTTGGTGGTGGTTGTGGTGCAATTTGTGGTGCTGGTGGTTGTGGTGGTGGTTGTGGTGCTGGTTGTGGTGCTTGTTGTGGTATGGTTGTGGTATGCTTGTGGTGCTGGTTCTGTTTCTTGTTGTGGTGCTGGTTGTGGTGCTGGTTTTTGTAGTGGTGTTTGTTGTGGTGGTTGTTGTGGTGGTCGTTGTTGTTGTGGTGCTGGTTGTGGTGCTGGTTGTGGTGCTGGTTGTGGTGCTGGTTGTGGTGCTGGTTGTGGTGCTGGTTGTGGTGCTGTTTGTGGTATGGTTGTGGTATGCTTGTGGTGCTGGTTGTGGTGCAATTTGTGGTGCTGGTTGGGGTGGTACTGGTTGTGTTGCTGATTGTGGTGCTGGTTGTGGTGCTGTTTGTGGTGCTGTTTGTTGTGCTGGTTGTGGTGCTGGTTGTGGTATGGTTGTGGTATGCTTGTGGTGCTGGTTGTGGTGCTGGTGGTTGTGGTGGTGTTTTGTTGTGGAAGATGAGGTGGTGGTTGTGGTGCTGGTTGGGGTGCTGGTTGTGGTGCTGCTGGTTGTGGTGCTGGTTGTGGTGCTGGTTGTGGTGCTGGTGGTTGTGGTGCTGGTGGTTGTGGTGCTGGTTGTGGTGCTGGTTGTGGTGGTGTTTTTGGTGCTGGTGTTTGTTGTGGTGGTTGTTGTTGTGGTTGTGGTGGTAATTGTTGTGGTATTGGTTGTGGTGCTGGTTGTGGTGCTGATTGTGGTGGTGGTGGTTGTGGAGGTGGTAGTGGTTATTGTGGTGGTTGTGGTGGTTGTGGTGGTGGTGATGGTGCTGGTGGTTGTGGTGCTTGTTGTGGTGCTTGTTGTGGTGGTGGTGGGTGTGGTGTTGGTTGTGGTGTGGGTTGTGGTGGTGGTTGTGGTTGTGGTGGTGGTTGTGGTTTTGGTGGTGGTTGTGGTTGTGGTGGTGGTTGTGGATGTGATTGTGGTTGTGGTGGTGGTTTTGTTTGTGGTTGTGGTGATTGTTGTGGTGCTGTTTGTGGTGCTGTATGTGGTGCTGTTTGTGGTGCTGTTTGTGGTGCTGTTTGTGGTGCTGTTTGTGGTATGGTTGTGGTATGCTTGTGGTGCTGGTTGTGGTGCTGGTTGTGGTGCTGGTTGTGGTGGTACTGGTTGTGGTGCTGATTGTGGTGCTGGTTGTGGTGCTGTTTGTGGTGCTGGTTGTGGTGCTGGTTTTGGTGCTGGTTGTGGTATGGTTGTGGTATGCTTGTGGTGCTGGTTGTGGTGCTGGTGGTTGTGGTGCTGGTGGTTGTGGTGGTGTTTTGTTGTGGAAGATGAGGTGGTGGTTGTGGTGCTGGTTGGGGTGCTGGTTGTGGTGCTGGTGGTTGTGGTGCTGGTTGTGGTGCTGGTTGTGGTGCTGGTGGTTGTGGTGCTGGTTGTGGTGCTGGTTGTGGTTGTTGTGGTGATGCTGGTTGTTGTGCTGGTTGTGGTGCTGGTTGTGGTGCTGGTTGTGGTGCTGGTTGTGGTTGTGGTGGTGGTTGGGGTGCTGGTTGTGGTGGTGTTTGTGGTGGTGGTTGTGGTGCTGTTTGTGGTATGGTTGTGGTATGCTTGTGGTGCTGGTTGTGGTGCAATTTGTGGTGCTGATTGTGGTGGTACTGGTTGTGGTGCTGATTGTGGTGCTGGTTGTGGTGCTGTTTGTGGTGCTGTTTGTGGTGCTGGTTGTGGTGCTGGTTGTGGTATGGTTGTGGTATGGTTGTGGTATGCTTGTGGTGCTGGTTGTGGTACTGGTGGTTGTGGTGGTGTTTTGTTGTGGAAGATGAGGTGGTGGTTGTGGTGCTGGTTGGGGTGCTGGTGGTTGTGGTGGTGTTTTGTTGTGGAAGTTGTGGTGGTGGTTGTGGTGCTGGTTGGGGTGCTGGTTGTGGTGCTGTTTGTGGTGCTGTTTGTGGTGCTGGTGTTTGTGGTGGTGGTTGTGGTTGTGGTGGAGGTTGTGGTGGTGGTTGTGGTGGTGGTGGTGATGGTTGTGGTTGTGGTGCTGGTTGTGGTGGTTGTAAGTTATGTTTTATTATTATTAGAATCTCATATTTTAAATATTTCAATTTTATAATGTTTCTAGGTTATCCAAAATTACAATGATTATAAATATGGTTGTTGTTGTAGTGGTTGTGCTGGTTGTGGTACTGGTTATGGTGCTGGTGGTTTTGGTGGTGGTTGTGGTGGTGGTGGTTTTGGTGGTGGTTGGGGTGGTTGTGGTGGTGGTGGTTGTGATGGTGGTTTTGGTGCTGATGGTTGTGGTGGTGGTGTTTGTGGTTGTGGTGGTGTTTGTGGTGCTGGTTGTGGTGCTGGTTGTGGTGCTGGTTGTGGTGCTGGTTGTGGTGCTGGTTGTGGTGCTGGTTGTGATGGTGGTTGTGATGGTGGTGATGGTTGTGGTTGTGGTGGTAGTTGTGGTGGTGGATGTGGTGGTGGTTGTGCTTGTGATGGTTGTGGTGGTGGTTGTGATGGTGGTGGTAGTTGTGGTGGTGGTTGTGGTGCTGTTTTTGGTGCTGGGTTTGTGGTGGTGGTTGTGGTGGTGGTAGTGGTGTTTGTGGTGTTGTTTGTGGTGTTTGTGGTGGTGGTGGTTGTGGTGCTGTTTGTGTTGCTGGTTGTTGTTGTGGTGGTTGTGGTGGTGGTTGTTGTACTGGTGCTGGTGGTTGTGATGGTGTTTGTGGTTGTGGTGGTGGTTGTGCTTTTGATGGTTGTGGTGGTGGTTGTGTTGCTGTTTGTGGTGCTGGGTTTGTGTTTATGGTTGTAGTGCTGGTTGTGGTATGGTTGTGGTATGGTTGTGGTGCTGGTTGTGGTGCTGGTTGTGGTGCTGGTTGTGGTGCTGATGGTTGTGGTGGTGGTGTTTGTGGTTGTGGTGGTGTTTGTGGTGCTGGTTGTGGTGCTGGTTGTGGTGCTGGTTGTGGTGCTGGTTGTGGTGCTGGTTGTGGTGCTGGTTGTGGTGCTGGTTGTGGTGCTGGTTGTGGTGCTGGTTGTGGTGCTGGTGTTTGTGGTATTGTTTGTGGTGCTGGTTGTGGTGCTGGTTGTGGTGCTGGTTGTGGTGCTGGTTGTGGTACTGGTTGTGGTGCTGGTTGTGGTGCTGGTTTTTGTGGTGGTGTTTTTGGTGCTGGTGTTTGTTGTGGTGTTTGTTGTTGTGGTGGTGGTTGTGGTAGTGGTTGTGGTGCTGGTGGTTGTGGTGGTGGTTGTGGTGCTGGTTGTGGTGCTGGTTGTGGTGCTGGTTGTGGTGCTGGTTGTGGTGCTTGTTGTGGTGCTGATGGTTGTGGTGCTGGTGGTTGTGGTGCTGGTTGTGGTGCTGGTTGTGGTGCTGTTTATGGTGCTGGTGTTTGTGGTATTGGTTGTGGTGGTGGTTGTTGTTGTGGTGGTTGTTGTTGTGGTGGTTGTTGTTGTGGTGCTGGTTGTGGTGCTGGTGGTTGTGGTGCTGGTTGTGGTGCTGTTTGTGGTGCTGGTTGTGGTGCTGGTTGTGGTGCTGGTTGTGGTGGTGTTGGTGGTGGTTGTGGTAGTGGTTGTGGTGCTAATGGTTGTGGTGCTGGTTGTTGTGCTGGTTGTAGTGCTGGTTTTGGTGCTGGTTGTGGTGCTGGTGGTTGTGGTGGTGGTTGTGGTGGTGGTTTTGGTGGTGGTTGTGGTGCAATTTGTGGTGCTGGTGGTTGTGGTGGTGGTTGTGGTGCTGGTTGTGGTGCTTGTTGTGGTATGGTTGTGGTATGCTTGTGGTGCTGGTTCTGTTTCTTGTTGTGGTGCTGGTTGTGGTGCTGGTTTTTGTAGTGGTGTTTGTTGTGGTGGTTGTTGTGGTGGTCGTTGTTGTTGTGGTGCTGGTTGTGGTGCTGGTTGTGGTGCTGGTTGTGGTGCTGGTTGTGGTGCTGGTTGTGGTGCTGGTTGTGGTGCTGTTTGTGGTATGGTTGTGGTATGCTTGTGGTGCTGGTTGTGGTGCAATTTGTGGTGCTGGTTGGGGTGGTACTGGTTGTGTTGCTGATTGTGGTGCTGGTTGTGGTGCTGTTTGTGGTGCTGTTTGTTGTGCTGGTTGTGGTGCTGGTTGTGGTATGGTTGTGGTATGCTTGTGGTGCTGGTTGTGGTGCTGGTGGTTGTGGTGGTGTTTTGTTGTGGAAGATGAGGTGGTGGTTGTGGTGCTGGTTGGGGTGCTGGTTGTGGTGCTGCTGGTTGTGGTGCTGGTTGTGGTGCTGGTTGTGGTGCTGGTGGTTGTGGTGCTGGTGGTTGTGGTGCTGGTTGTGGTGCTGGTTGTGGTGGTGTTTTTGGTGCTGGTGTTTGTTGTGGTGGTTGTTGTTGTGGTTGTGGTGGTAATTGTTGTGGTATTGGTTGTGGTGCTGGTTGTGGTGCTGATTGTGGTGGTGGTGGTTGTGGAGGTGGTAGTGGTTATTGTGGTGGTTGTGGTGGTTGTGGTGGTGGTGATGGTGCTGGTGGTTGTGGTGCTTGTTGTGGTGCTTGTTGTGGTGGTGGTGGGTGTGGTGTTGGTTGTGGTGTGGGTTGTGGTGGTGGTTGTGGTTGTGGTGGTGGTTGTGGTTTTGGTGGTGGTTGTGGTTGTGGTGGTGGTTGTGGATGTGATTGTGGTTGTGGTGGTGGTTTTGTTTGTGGTTGTGGTGATTGTTGTGGTGCTGTTTGTGGTGCTGTATGTGGTGCTGTTTGTGGTGCTGTTTGTGGTGCTGTTTGTGGTGCTGTTTGTGGTATGGTTGTGGTATGCTTGTGGTGCTGGTTGTGGTGCTGGTTGTGGTGCTGGTTGTGGTGGTACTGGTTGTGGTGCTGATTGTGGTGCTGGTTGTGGTGCTGTTTGTGGTGCTGGTTGTGGTGCTGGTTTTGGTGCTGGTTGTGGTATGGTTGTGGTATGCTTGTGGTGCTGGTTGTGGTGCTGGTGGTTGTGGTGCTGGTGGTTGTGGTGGTGTTTTGTTGTGGAAGATGAGGTGGTGGTTGTGGTGCTGGTTGGGGTGCTGGTTGTGGTGCTGGTGGTTGTGGTGCTGGTTGTGGTGCTGGTTGTGGTGCTGGTGGTTGTGGTGCTGGTTGTGGTGCTGGTTGTGGTTGTTGTGGTGATGCTGGTTGTTGTGCTGGTTGTGGTGCTGGTTGTGGTGCTGGTTGTGGTGCTGGTTGTGGTTGTGGTGGTGGTTGGGGTGCTGGTTGTGGTGGTGTTTGTGGTGGTGGTTGTGGTGCTGTTTGTGGTATGGTTGTGGTATGCTTGTGGTGCTGGTTGTGGTGCAATTTGTGGTGCTGATTGTGGTGGTACTGGTTGTGGTGCTGATTGTGGTGCTGGTTGTGGTGCTGTTTGTGGTGCTGTTTGTGGTGCTGGTTGTGGTGCTGGTTGTGGTATGGTTGTGGTATGGTTGTGGTATGCTTGTGGTGCTGGTTGTGGTACTGGTGGTTGTGGTGGTGTTTTGTTGTGGAAGATGAGGTGGTGGTTGTGGTGCTGGTTGGGGTGCTGGTGGTTGTGGTGGTGTTTTGTTGTGGAAGTTGTGGTGGTGGTTGTGGTGCTGGTTGGGGTGCTGGTTGTGGTGCTGTTTGTGGTGCTGTTTGTGGTGCTGGTGTTTGTGGTGGTGGTTGTGGTTGTGGTGGAGGTTGTGGTGGTGGTTGTGGTGGTGGTGGTGATGGTTGTGGTTGTGGTGCTGGTTGTGGTGCTGGTTGTGGTGGTTGTAAGTTATGTTTTATTATTATTAGAATCTCATATTTTAAATATTTCAATTTTATAATGTTTCTAGGTTATCCAAAATTACAATGATTATAAATATGGTTGTGGTTGTAGTGGTTGTGCTGGTTGTGGTACTGGTTATGGTGCTGGTGGTTTTGGTGGTGGTTGTGGTGGTGGTGGTTTTGGTGGTGGTTGGGGTGGTTGTGGTGGTGGTGGTTGTGATGGTGGTTTTGGTGGTTGTGGTGTTGGTTATGGTGCTGGATTTTGTGGTGGTTGTGGTGCTGGTTTTGGTGATGTTTGAGGTGCTCGTTGTGGTGCTGAAGGTTTTGGTGGTTGTGGTGTTGGTTGTGGTGCTGGTTGTTGTGGTGGTTGTTGTGGTGGTTGTGGTGGTGGTGGTTGTTGTGGTGTTGGTTGTGGTGCTGGTTGTGTTGCTTGCTTTGTGGTGGTGGTTGTGGTGGTGGTAGTGGTGGTTGTGGTGCTGTTTGTGGTGTTTTTTGTGGTGGTGGTTGTGGTTGTGGTGCTGTTTGTGGTGCTGTTGGTTGTGGTGATGGTTGTGGTGCTGGTGGTTGTGGTGGTGGTTGTTGTGCTGGTGGTTTTGGTGCTGGTTGTGGTGGTGGTTTTGGTGCTGGTTGTGATGCTGGTTGTGGTGCTGGTTGTGATGCTGGTTGTGGTGCTGGTTGTGGTGCTGGTTGTGGTGCTGGTTGTGGTGCTGGTTGTGGTGCTGGTTGTGGTGCTGGTTGTGGTGCTGGTTGTGGTGGTGGTGTTTGTGGTTGTGGTGGTGGTTGTGGTAGTGGTTGTGGTGCTGGTTGTGGTGCTGGTTGTGGTGCTGGTTGTGGTGCTGGTTGTGGTGCTGGTTGTGGTGCTGGTTGTGGTGCTGGTTGTGGTGCTGGTTGTGGTGCTGGTTGTGGTGCTGGTTGTGGTGCTGGTTGTGGTGCTGGTTGTGGTGCTGGTGTTTGTGGTATTGTTTGTGGTGCTGGTTGTGGTGCTGGTTGTGGTGCTGGTTGTGGTGCTGGTTGTGGTGCTGGTTGTGGTGCTGGTTGTGGTGCTGGTTTTGGTGCTGGTTGTGGTGCTGGTTTTTGTGGTGGTGTTTTTGGTGCTGGTGTTTGTTGTGGTGTTTGTTGTTGTGGTGGTGGTTGTGGTGCTGGTTGTGGTGCTGGTGGTTGAGGTGCTGGTTGAGGTGCTGGTTGTGGTGCTGGTTGTGGTGCTGGTTGGGGTGCTGGTTGTGGTGCTGGTGGTTGTGGTGGTGGTTGTGGTGCTGGTTGTGGTTCTGGTGGTTGTGGTGCTGGTTGTGGTGCTGGTTGTGGTTGTTGTGGTGATGCTGGTTGTGGTGCTGGTGTTTGTTGTGGTGGTTGTGGTTGTGGTGGTTGTGGTGCTGGTGGTTGTGGTGCTGGTGGTTGTGGTGCTGGTTGTGGTATGGTTGGGGGTGCTGGTTGTGGTGCTGGTTGTGGTGCTGGTTTTGGGGCTGTTTATGGTGCTGTTGTTTGTGGTATTGGTTGTGGTGGTGATTGTTGTTGTGGTGGTTGTTGTTGTGGTGCTGGTGGTTGTGGTGCTGGTTGTGGTGCTGGTTGTGGTGCTGGTTGTGGTGCTGGTTGTGGTGGTGTTTTTGGTGCTGGTGTTTGTTGTGGTGGTTGTTGTTGTGGTTGTGGTGGTAATTGTTGTGGTATTGGTTGTGGTGCTGGTTGTGGTGCTGATTGTGGTGGTGGTGGTTGTGGTGGTGGTGATGGTTGTGGTTATTGTGGTGGTTGTGGTGGTGGTTGTGGTGGTTGTGGTGGTGGTGATGGTGCTGGTGGTTGTGGGGCTTGTTGTGGTGCTTGTTGTGGTGGTGGTGGGTGTGGTGTTGGTTGTGGTGTGGGTTGTGGTGGTGCTGGTTGTGGTGCTGTTTGTGGTGCTGTTTGTGGTGCTGGTTGTGGTGCTGGTTGTGGTATGGTTGTGGTATGGTTGTGGTATGCTTGTGGTGCTGGTTGTGGTACTGGTGGTTGTGGTGGTGTTTTGTTGTGGAAGATGAGGTGGTGGTTGTGGTGCTGGTTGGGGTGCTGGTGGTTGTGGTGGTGTTTTGTTGTGGAAGTTGTGGTGGTGGTTGTGGTGCTGGTTGGGGTGCTGGTTGTGGTGCTGTTTGTGGTGCTGTTTGTGGTGCTGGTGTTTGTGGTGGTGGTTGTGGTTGTGGTGGAGGTTGTGGTGGTGGTTGTGGTGGTGGTGGTGATGGTTGTGGTTGTGGTGCTGGTTGTGGTGCTGGTTGTGGTGGTTGTAAGTTATGTTTTATTATTATTAGAATCTCATATTTTAAATATTTCAATTTTATAATGTTTCTAGGTTATCCAAAATTACAATGATTATAAATATGGTTGTGGTTGTAGTGGTTGTGCTGGTTGTGGTACTGGTTATGGTGCTGGTGGTTTTGGTGGTGGTTGTGGTGGTGGTGGTTTTGGTGGTGGTTGGGGTGGTTGTGGTGGTGGTGGTTGTGATGGTGGTTTTGGTGGTTGTGGTGTTGGTTATGGTGCTGGATTTTGTGGTGGTTGTGGTGCTGGTTTTGGTGATGTTTGAGGTGCTCGTTGTGGTGCTGAAGGTTTTGGTGGTTGTGGTGTTGGTTGTGGTGCTGGTTGTTGTGGTGGTTGTTGTGGTGGTTGTGGTGGTGGTGGTTGTTGTGGTGTTGGTTGTGGTGCTGGTTGTGTTGCTTGCTTTGTGGTGGTGGTTGTGGTGCTGTTTGTGGTGCTGTTGGTTGTGGTGATGGTTGTGGTGCTGGTGGTTGTGGTGGTGGTTGTTGTGCTGGTGGTTTTGGTGCTGGTTGTGGTGGTGGTTGTGGTGCTGGTTGTGATGCTGGTTGTGGTGCTGGTTGTGGTGCTGGTTGTGGTGCTGGTTGTGGTGCTGGTTGTGGTGCTGGTTGTGGTGCTGGTTGTGGTGGTGGTGTTTGTGGTTGTGGTGGTGGTTGTGGTAGTGGTTGTGGTGCTGGTTGTGGTGCTGGTTGTGGTGCTGGTTGTGGTGCTGGTTGTGGTGCTGGTTGTGGTGCTGGTTGTGGTGCTGGTTGTGGTGCTGGTGTTTGTGGTATTGTTTGTGGTGCTGGTTGTGGTGCTGGTTGTGGTGCTGGTTGTGGTGCTGGTTGTGGTGCTGGTTGTGGTGCTGGTTGTGGTGCTGGTTTTGGTGCTGGTTGTGGTGCTGGTTTTTGTGGTGGTGTTTTTGGTGCTGGTGTTTGTTGTGGTGTTTGTTGTTGTGGTGGTGGTTGTGGTGCTGGTTGTGGTGCTGGTGGTTGAGGTGCTGGTTGAGGTGCTGGTTGTGGTGCTGGTTGTGGTGCTGGTTGGGGTGCTGGTTGTGGTGCTGGTGGTTGTGGTGGTGGTTGTGGTGCTGGTTGTGGTTCTGGTGGTTGTGGTGCTGGTTGTGGTGCTGGTTGTGGTTGTTGTGGTGATGCTGGTTGTGGTGCTGGTGTTTGTTGTGGTGGTTGTGGTTGTGGTGGTTGTGGTGCTGGTGGTTGTGGTGCTGGTGGTTGTGGTGCTGGTTGTGGTATGGTTGGGGGTGCTGGTTGTGGTGCTGGTTGTGGTGCTGGTTTTGGGGCTGTTTATGGTGCTGTTGTTTGTGGTATTGGTTGTGGTGGTGATTGTTGTTGTGGTGGTTGTTGTTGTGGTGCTGGTTGTGGTGCTGGTGGTTGTGGTGCTGGTTGTGGTGCTGGTTGTGGTGCTGGTTGTGGTGCTGGTTGTGGTGGTGTTTTTGGTGCTGGTGTTTGTTGTGGTGGTTGTTGTTGTGGTTGTGGTGGTAATTGTTGTGGTATTGGTTGTGGTGCTGGTTGTGGTGCTGATTGTGGTGGTGGTGGTTGTGGTGGTGGTGATGGTTGTGGTTATTGTGGTGGTTGTGGTGGTGGTTGTGGTGGTTGTGGTGGTGGTGATGGTGCTGGTGGTTGTGGGGCTTGTTGTGGTGCTTGTTGTGGTGGTGGTGGGTGTGGTGTTGGTTGTGGTGTGGGTTGTGGTGGTGGTTGTGGTTGTGGTGGTGGTTGTGGTTTTGGTGGTGGTTGTGGTTGTGGTGGTGGTTGTGGATGTGATTGTGGTTGTGGTGGTGGTTTTGTTTGTGGTTGTGGTGATTGTTGTGGTGCTGTTTGTGGTGCTGTATGTGGTGCTGTTTGTGGTGCTGTTTGTGGTGCTGTTTGTGGTGCTGTTTGTGGTATGGTTGTGATATGCTTGTGGTGCTGGTTGTGGTGCTGGTTGTGGTGCTGGTTGTGGTGGTACTGGTTTTTGTGCTGATTGTGGTGCTGGTTGTGGTGCTGTTTGTGGTGCTGTTTGTGGTGCTGGTTTTGGTGCTGGTTGTGGTATGGTTGTGGTATGCTTGTGGTGCTGGTTGTGGTGCTGGTGGTTGTGGTGGTGTTTTGTTGTGGAAGATGAGGTGGTGGTTGTGGTGCTGGTTGGGGTGCTGGTTGTGGTGCTGGTTGTGGTGCTGGTTGTGGTGGTGTTTTTGGTGCTGGTGTTTGTTGTGGTGGTTTTTGTTGTGGTTGTGGTGGTAATTGTTGTGGTATTGGTTGTGGTGCTGGTTGTGGTGCTGATTGTGGTGGTGGTGGTTGTGGTGGTGGTGGTGGTTGTGGTTATTGTGGTGGTTGTGGTGGTGGTTGTGGTGGTTGTGGTGGTGGTGATGGTGCTGGTGGTTGTGGTGCTTGTTGTGGCACTTGTTGTGGTGGTGGTGGGTGTGGTATTGGTTGTGGTGTGGGTTGTGGTGGTGGTTGTGGTTGTGGTGGTGGTTGTGGTTTTGGTGGTGGTTGTGGTTGTGGTGGTGGTTGTGGATGTGATTGTGGTTGTGGTGGTGGTTTTGTTTGTGGTTGTGGTGATTGTTGTGGTGCTGTTTGTGGTGCTGTATGTGGTGCTGTTTGTGGTGCTGTTTGTGGTGCTGTTTGTGGTGCTGTTTGTGGTATGGTTGTGGTATGCTTGTGGTGCTGGTTGTGGTGCAATTTGTGGTGCTGGTTGTGGTGGTACTGGTTGTGGTGCTGATTGTGGTGCTGGTTGTGGTGCTGTTTGTTGTGCTGGTTGTGGTGCTGGTTGTGGTGCTGGTTGTGGTGCTGGTTGTGGTATGGTTGTGGTATGCTTGTGGTGCTGGTTGTGGTGCTGGTGGTTGTGGTGGTGTTTTGTTGTGGAAGATGAGGTGGTGGTTGTGGTGCTGGTTGGGGTGCTGGTTGTGGTGCTGGTGGTTGTGGTGCTGGTTGTGGTGCTGGTTGTGGTGCTGGTTGTGGTGCTGGTGGTTGTGGTGCTGGTTGTGGTGCTGGTTGTGGTTGTTGTGGTGATGCTGGTTGTGGTGCTTGTTGTGGTTGTTGTGGTGGTGCTGGTTTTGGTGCTGGTTGTGGTATGGTTGTGGTATGCTTGTGGTGCTGGTTGTGGTGCTGGTGGTTGTGGTGGTGTTTTGTTGTGGAAGATGAGGTGGTGGTTGTGGTGCTGGTTGGGGTGCTGGTTGTGGTGCTGGTGGTTGTGGTGCTGGTTGTGGTGCTGGTTGTGGTGCTGGTGGTTGTGGTGCTGGTTGTGGTGCTGGTTGTGGTTGTTGTGGTGATGCTGGTTGTGGTGCTGGTTGTGGTGCTGGTTGTGGTGCTGGCTGTGGTGCTGGTTGTGGTGCTGGTTGTGGTTGTGGTAGTGGTTGGGGTGCTGGTTGTGGTGGTGTTTGTGGTGGTGGTTGTGGTGTTGTTGTGGTGGTGGTTGTGGTGGTGGTTGTGGTGGTGGTTGTGGTGGTGGTGGTTGTGGAGCTGGTTGTGGTGCTGTTTATGGTGCTGGTGTTTGTGGTGGTGGTTGTGGTGCTGGTTGTGGTGCTGGTTGTGGTTGTGGTGGTGGTTGTGGATGTGATTGTGGTTGTGGTGGTGGTTTTGTTTGTGGTTGTGGTGATTGTTGTGGTGCTGTTTGTGGTGCTGTATGTGGTGCTGTTTGTGGTGCTGTTTGTGGTGCTGTTTGTGGTGCTGTTTGTGGTATGGTTGTGGTGCTGGTTGTGGTGCAATTTATGGTGCTGGTTGTGGTGGTACTGGTTGTGGTGGTACTGGTTGTGGTGCTGATTGTGGTGCTGGTTGTGGTGCTGTTTGTGGTGCTGTTTGTGGTGCTGTTTGTGGTGCTGGTTGTGGTGCTGGTTGTGGTATGGTTGTGGTATGCTTGTGGTGCTGGTTGTGGTGCTGGTGGTTGTGGTGGTGTTTTGTTGTGGAAGATGAGGTGGTGGTTGTGGTGCTGGTTGGGGTGCTGGTTGTGGTGCTGGTGGTTGTGGTGCTGGTTGTGGTGCTGGTTGTGGTGCTGGTGGTTGTGGTGCTGGTTGTGGTGCTGGTTGTGGTTGTTGTGGTGATGCTGGTTGTGGTGCTTGTTGTGGTTGTTGTGGTGGTGCTGGTGATTGTGGTGCTGGTTGTGGTTGTGGTGGTGGTTAGGGTGCTGGTTGTGGTGGTGTTTGTGGTGGTGGTTGTGGTGGTGTTGTGGTGGTGGTTGTGGTGATGGTTGTGGTGGTGGTGGTTGTGGTGCTGGTTGTGGAGCTGGTTGTGGTGCTGTTTATGGTGCTGGTGTTTGTGGTGGTGGTTGTGGTGGTAGTGGTTGTTGTTGTGGTGGTTGTTGTTGTGGTGGTGGTTGTGGTTATTGTGGTGGTTGTGGTGGTGGTGATGGTGCTGGTGGTTGTGGTGCTTGTTGTGGTGCTTGTTGTGGTGGTGGTGGGTGTGGTGTTGGTTGTGGTGTGGGTTGTGGTGGTGGTTGTGGTTGTGGTGGTGGTTGTGGTTTTGGTGGTTGTTGTGGTTGTGGTGGTGGTTGTGGATGTGATTGTGGTTTTGGTGGTGGTTTTGTTTGTGGTTGTGGTGATTGCTGTGGTGCTGTTTGTGGTGCTGTATGTGGTGCTGTTTGTGGTGCTGTTTGTGATGCTGTTTGTGGTGCTGTTTGTGGTATGGTTGTGGTATGCTTGTGGTGCTGGTTGTGGTGCAATTTGTGGTGCTGGTTGTGGTGGTACTGGTTGTGGTGCTGATTGTGGTGCTGTTTGTGGTGATGTTTGTGGTGCTGGTTGTGGTGCTGGTTGTGGTATGCTTGTGGTGCTGGTGGTTGTGGTGTTGTTTTGTTGTGGAAGATGTGGTGGTGGTTGTGGTGCTGGTTGGGGTGCTGGTTGTGGTGCTGGTGGTTGTGGTGCTGGTTGTGGTGCTGGTTGTGGTGCTGGTTGTGGTGCTGGTTGTGGTGCTGGTGGTTGTGGTGCTGGTTGTGGTGCTGGTTGTGGTTGTTGTGGTGATGCTGGTTGTGGTGCTGGTTGTGGTTGTTGTGGTGGTGCTGGTGATTGTGGTGCTGGTTGTGGTTGTGGTGGTGGTTGGGGTGCTGGTTGTGCTGGTGTTTGTGGTGGTGGTTGTGGTGGTGTTGTGGTGGTGGTTGTGGTGGTGGTTGTGGTGGTGGTGGATGTGGTGGTGGTGGTTGTGGTGCTGGTTGTGGAGCTGGTTGTGGTGCTGGTTGTGGTGCTGTTTATGGTGCTGGTGTTTGTGGTGGTGGTTGTGGTGGTAGTGGTTGTTGTTGTGGTGGTTGTTGTTGTGGTGCTGGTTGTGGTGCTTGTTGTTGTGCTGGTTGTGGTGCTGGTTGTGGTGCTGGTTTTTGTGGTGGTGTTTTTGGTGCTGGTGTTTGTTGTGGTGGTTGTTGTGGTGGTCGTTGTTGTTGTGGTGCTGGTTGTGGTGCTGGTTGTGGTGCTGGTTGTGGTGCTGGTTGTGGTGCTGGTTGTGGTGCTGGTTGTGGTGCTGGTTGTGGTGCTGGTAGTGGTGCTGGTTGTGGTGGTGGTGTTTGTGGTTGTGGTGGTGGTTGAGGTAGTGGTTGTGGTGCTGGTTGTGGTGCTGGTTGTGGTGCTGGTTGTGGTGCTGGTTGTGGTGCTGGTTTTTGTAGTGGTGTTTGTTGTGGTGGTTGTTGTGGTGGTCGTTGTTGTTGTGGTGCTGGTTGTGGTGCTGGTTGTGGTGCTGGTTGTGGTGCTGGTTGTGGTGCTGGTTGTGGTGCTGGTTGTGGTGCTGTTTGTGGTATGGTTGTGGTATGCTTGTGGTGCTGGTTGTGGTGCAATTTGTGGTGCTGGTTGGGGTGGTACTGGTTGTGTTGCTGATTGTGGTGCTGGTTGTGGTGCTGTTTGTGGTGCTGTTTGTTGTGCTGGTTGTGGTGCTGGTTGTGGTATGGTTGTGGTATGCTTGTGGTGCTGGTTGTGGTGCTGGTGGTTGTGGTGGTGTTTTGTTGTGGAAGATGAGGTGGTGGTTGTGGTGCTGGTTGGGGTGCTGGTTGTGGTGCTGCTGGTTGTGGTGCTGGTTGTGGTGCTGGTTGTGGTGCTGGTGGTTGTGGTGCTGGTGGTTGTGGTGCTGGTTGTGGTGCTGGTTGTGGTGGTGTTTTTGGTGCTGGTGTTTGTTGTGGTGGTTGTTGTTGTGGTTGTGGTGGTAATTGTTGTGGTATTGGTTGTGGTGCTGGTTGTGGTGCTGATTGTGGTGGTGGTGGTTGTGGTGGTGGTAGTGGTTATTGTGGTGGTTGTGGTGGTTGTGGTGGTGGTGATGGTGCTGGTGGTTGTGGTGCTTGTTGTGGTGCTTGTTGTGGTGGTGGTGGGTGTGGTGTTGGTTGTGGTGTGGGTTGTGGTGGTGGTTGTGGTTGTGGTGGTGGTTGTGGTTTTGGTGGTGGTTGTGGTTGTGGTGGTGGTTGTGGATGTGATTGTGGTTGTGGTGGTGGTTTTGTTTGTGGTTGTGGTGATTGTTGTGGTGCTGTTTGTGGTGCTGTATGTGGTGCTGTTTGTGGTGCTGTTTGTGGTGCTGTTTGTGGTGCTGTTTGTGGTATGGTTGTGGTATGCTTGTGGTGCTGGTTGTGGTGCTGGTTGTGGTGCTGGTTGTGGTGGTACTGGTTGTGGTGCTGATTGTGGTGCTGGTTGTGGTGCTGTTTGTGGTGCTGGTTGTGGTGCTGGTTTTGGTGCTGGTTGTGGTATGGTTGTGGTATGCTTGTGGTGCTGGTTGTGGTGCTGGTGGTTGTGGTGCTGGTGGTTGTGGTGGTGTTTTGTTGTGGAAGATGAGGTGGTGGTTGTGGTGCTGGTTGGGGTGCTGGTTGTGGTGCTGGTGGTTGTGGTGCTGGTTGTGGTGCTGGTTGTGGTGCTGGTGGTTGTGGTGCTGGTTGTGGTGCTGGTTGTGGTTGTTGTGGTGATGCTGGTTGTTGTGCTGGTTGTGGTGCTGGTTGTGGTGCTGGTTGTGGTGCTGGTTGTGGTTGTGGTGGTGGTTGGGGTGCTGGTTGTGGTGGTGTTTGTGGTGGTGGTTGTGGTGGTGTTGTGGTGGTGGTTGTGGTGGTGGTTGTGGTGGTGGTGGTTGTGGTGCTGGTTGTGGAGCTGGTTGTGGTGCTGTTTATGGTGCTGGTGTTTGTGGTGGTGGTTGTGGTGCTGGTTGTGGTGCTGGTTGTGGTTGTGGTGGTGGTTGTGGATGTGATTGTGGTTGTGGTGGTGGTTTTGTTTGTGGTTGTGGTGATTGTTGTGGTGCTGTTTGTGGTGTTGTATGTGGTGCTGTTTGTGGTGCTGTTTGTGGTGCTGTTTGTGGTGCTGTTTGTGGTATGGTTGTGGTATGCTTGTGGTGCTGGTTGTGGTGCAATTTGTGGTGCTGATTGTGGTGGTACTGGTTGTGGTGCTGATTGTGGTGCTGGTTGTGGTGCTGTTTGTGGTGCTGTTTATGGTGCTGTTTGTGGTGCTGGTTGTGGTGCTGGTTGTGGTATGGTTGTGGTATGGTTGTGGTATGCTTGTGGTGCTGGTTGTGGTACTGGTGGTTGTGGTGGTGTTTTGTTGTGGAAGATGAGGTGGTGGTTGTGGTGCTGGTTGGGGTGCTGGTGGTTGTGGTGGTGTTTTGTTGTGGAAGTTGTGGTGGTGGTTGTGGTGCTGGTTGGGGTGCTGGTTGTGGTGCTGTTTGTGGTTCTGTTTGTGGTGCTGGTGTTTGTGGTGGTGGTTGTGGTTGTGGTGGAGGTTGTGGTGGTGGTTGTGGTGGTGGTGGTGATGGTTGTGGTTGTGGTGCTGGTTGTGGTGGTTGTAAGTTATGTTTTATTATTATTAGAATCTCATATTTTAAATATTTCAATTTTATAATGTTTCTAGGTTATCCAAAATTACAATGATTATAAATATGGTTGTTGTTGTAGTGGTTGTGCTGGTTGTGGTACTGGTTATGGTGCTGGTGGTTTTGGTGGTGGTTGTGGTGTGGGTTGTGGTGGTGGTTGTGGTTGTGGTGGTGGTTGTGGTTTTGGTGGTTGTTGTGGTTGTGGTGGTGGTTGTGGATGTGATTGTGGTTTTGGTGGTGGTTTTGTTTGTGGTTGTGGTGATTGCTGTGGTGCTGTTTGTGGTGCTGTATGTGGTGCTGTTTGTGGTGCTGTTTGTGATGCTGTTTGTGGTGCTGTTTGTGGTATGGTTGTGGTATGCTTGTGGTGCTGGTTGTGGTGCAATTTGTGGTGCTGGTTGTGGTGGTACTGGTTGTGGTGCTGATTGTGGTGCTGTTTGTGGTGATGTTTGTGGTGCTGGTTGTGGTGCTGGTTGTGGTATGCTTGTGGTGCTGGTGATTGTGGTGTTGTTTTGTTGTGGAAGATGTGGTGGTGGTTGTGGTGCTGGTTGGGGTGCTGGTTGTGGTGCTGGTGGTTGTGGTGCTGGTTGTGGTGCTGGTTGTGGTGCTGGTTGTGGTGCTGGTTGTGGTGCTGGTGGTTGTGGTGCTGGTTGTGGTGCTGGTTGTGGTTGTTGTGGTGATGCTGGTTGTGGTGCTGGTTGTGGTTGTTGTGGTGGTGCTGGTGATTGTGGTGCTGGTTGTGGTTGTGGTGGTGGTTGGGGTGCTGGTTGTGCTGGTGTTTGTGGTGGTGGTTGTGGTGGTGTTGTGGTGGTGGTTGTGGTGGTGGTTGTGGTGGTGGTGGATGTGGTGGTGGTGGTTGTGGTGCTGGTTGTGGAGCTGGTTGTGGTGCTGGTTGTGGTGCTGTTTATGGTGCTGGTGTTTGTGGTGGTTGTGGTGGTAGTGGTTGTTGTTGTGGTGGTTGTTGTTGTGGTGCTGGTTGTGGTGCTTGTTGTTGTGCTGGTTGTGGTGCTGGTTGTGGTGCTGGTTGTGGTGCTGGTTGTGGTGCTGGTTTTTGTGGTGGTGTTTTTGGTGCTGGTGTTTGTTGTGGTGGTTGTTGTGGTGGTCGTTGTTGTTGTGGTGCTGGTTGTGGTGCTGGTTGTGGTGCTGGTTGTGGTGCTGGTTGTGGTGTTGGTTGTGGTGCTGGTTGTGGTGCTGGTTGTGGTGCTGGTAGTGGTGCTGGTTGTGGTGGTGGTGTTTGTGGTTGTGGTGGTGGTTGAGGTAGTGGTTGTGGTGCTGGTTGTGGTGCTGGTTGTGGTGCTGGTTGTGGTGCTGGTTGTGGTGCTGGTTTTTGTAGTGGTGTTTGTTGTGGTGGTTGTTGTGGTGGTCGTTGTTGTTGTGGTGCTGGTTGTGGTGCTGGTTGTGGTGCTGGTTGTGGTGCTGGTTGTGGTGCTGGTTGTGGTGCTGGTTGTGGTGCTGTTTGTGGTATGGTTGTGGTATGCTTGTGGTGCTGGTTGTGGTGCAATTTGTGGTGCTGGTTGGGGTGGTACTGGTTGTGTTGCTGATTGTGGTGCTGGTTGTGGTGCTGTTTGTGGTGCTGTTTGTTGTGCTGGTTGTGGTGCTGGTTGTGGTATGGTTGTGGTATGCTTGTGGTGCTGGTTGTGGTGCTGGTGGTTGTGGTGGTGTTTTGTTGTGGAAGATGAGGTGGTGGTTGTGGTGCTGGTTGGGGTGCTGGTTGTGGTGCTGCTGGTTGTGGTGCTGGTTGTGGTGCTGGTTGTGGTGCTGGTGGTTGTGGTGCTGGTGGTTGTGGTGCTGGTTGTGGTGCTGGTTGTGGTGGTGTTTTTGCTGCTGGTGTTTGTTGTGGTGGTTGTTGTTGTGGTTGTGGTGGTAATTGTTGTGGTATTGGTTGTGGTGCTGGTTGTGGTGCTGATTGTGGTGGTGGTGGTTGTGGAGGTGGTAGTGGTTATTGTGGTGGTTGTGGTGGTTGTGGTGGTGGTGATGGTGCTGGTGGTTGTGGTGCTTGTTGTGGTGCTTGTTGTGGTGGTGGTGGGTGTGGTGTTGGTTGTGGTGTGGGTTGTGGTGGTGGTTGTGGTTGTGGTGGTGGTTGTGGTTTTGGTGGTGGTTGTGGTTGTGGTGGTGGTTGTGGATGTGATTGTGGTTGTGGTGGTGGTTTTGTTTGTGGTTGTGGTGATTGTTGTGGTGCTGTTTGTGGTGCTGTATGTGGTGCTGTTTGTGGTGCTGTTTGTGGTGCTGTTTGTGGTGCTGTTTGTGGTATGGTTGTGGTATGCTTGTGGTGCTGGTTGTGGTGCTGGTTGTGGTGCTGGTTGTGGTGGTACTGGTTGTGGTGCTGATTGTGGTGCTGATTGTGGTGCTGGTTGTGGTGCTGTTTGTGGTGCTGGTTGTGGTGCTGGTTTTGGTGCTGGTTGTGGTATGGTTGTGGTATGCTTGTGGTGCTGGTTGTGGTGCTGGTGGTTGTGGTGCTGGTGGTTGTGGTGGTGTTTTGTTGTGGAAGATGAGGTGGTGGTTGTGGTGCTGGTTGGGGTGCTGGTTGTGGTGCTGGTGGTTGTGGTGCTGGTTGTGGTGCTGGTTGTGGTGCTGGTGGTTGTGGTGCTGGTTGTGGTGCTGGTTGTGGTTGTTGTGGTGATGCTGGTTGTTGTGCTGGTTGTGGTGCTGGTTGTGGTGCTGGTTGTGGTGCTGGTTGTGGTTGTGGTGGTGGTTGGGGTGCTGGTTGTGGTGGTGTTTGTGGTGGTGGTTGTGGTGCTGTTTGTGGTATGGTTGTGGTATGCTTGTGGTGCTGGTTGTGGTGCAATTTGTGGTGCTGATTGTGGTGGTACTGGTTGTGGTGCTGATTGTGGTGCTGGTTGTGGTGCTGTTTGTGGTGCTGTTTGTGGTGCTGGTTGTGGTGCTGGTTGTGGTATGGTTGTGGTATGGTTGTGGTATGCTTGTGGTGCTGGTTGTGGTACTGGTGGTTGTGGTGGTGTTTTGTTGTGGAAGATGAGGTGGTGGTTGTGGTGCTGGTTGGGGTGCTGGTGGTTGTGGTGGTGTTTTGTTGTGGAAGTTGTGGTGGTGGTTGTGGTGCTGGTTGGGGTGCTGGTTGTGGTGCTGTTTGTGGTGCTGTTTGTGGTGCTGGTGTTTGTGGTGGTGGTTGTGGTTGTGGTGGAGGTTGTGGTGGTGGTTGTGGTGGTGGTGGTGATGGTTGTGGTTGTGGTGCTGGTTGTGGTGCTGGTTGTGGTGGTTGTAAGTTATGTTTTATTATTATTAGAATCTCATATTTTAAATATTTCAATTTTATAATGTTTCTAGGTTATCCAAAATTACAATGATTATAAATATGGTTGTGGTTGTAGTGGTTGTGCTGGTTGTGGTACTGGTTATGGTGCTGGTGGTTATGGTGGTGGTTGTGGTGGTGGTGGTTTTGGTGGTGGTTGGGGTGGTTGTGGTGGTGGTGGTTGTGATGGTGGTTTTGGTGGTTGTGGTGTTGGTTATGGTGCTGGATTTTGTGGTGGTTGTGGTGCTGGTTTTGGTGATGTTTGAGGTGCTCGTTGTGGTGCTGAAGGTTTTGGTGGTTGTGGTGTTGGTTGTGGTGCTGGTTGTTGTGGTGGTTGTTGTGGTGGTTGTGGTGGTGGTGGTTGTTGTGGTGTTGGTTGTGGTGCTGGTTGTGTTGCTTGCTTTGTGGTGGTGGTTGTGGTGGTGGTAGTGGTGGTTGTGGTGCTGTTTGTGGTGTTTTTTGTGGTGGTGGTTGTGGTTGTGGTGCTGTTTGTGGTGCTGTTGGTTGTGGTGATGGTTGTGGTGCTGGTGGTTGTGGTGGTGGTTGTTGTGCTGGTGGTTTTGGTGCTGGTTGTGGTGGTGGTTGTGGTGCTGGTTGTGATGCTGGTTGTGGTGCTGGTTGTGGTGCTGGTTGTGGTGCTGGTTGTGGTGCTGGTTGTGGTGCTGGTTGTGGTGCTGGTTGTGGTGCTGGTTGTGGTGCTGGTTGTGGTGCTGGTTGTGGTGGTGGTGTTTGTGGTTGTGGTGGTGGTTGTGGTAGTGGTTGTGGTGCTGGTTGTGGTGCTGGTTGTGGTGCTGGTTGTGGTGCTGGTTGTGGTGCTGGTTGTGGTGCTGGTTGTGGTGCTGGTTGTGGTGCTGGTTGTGGTGCTGGTTGTGGTGCTGGTGTTTGTGGTATTGTTTGTGGTGCTGGTTGTGGTGCTGGTTGTGGTGCTGGTTGTGGTGCTGGTTGTGGTGCTGGTTGTGGTGCTGGTTGTGGTGCTGGTTTTGGTGCTGGTTGTGGTGCTGGTTTTTGTGGTGGTGTTTTTGGTGCTGGTGTTTGTTGTGGTGTTTGTTGTTGTGGTGGTGGTTGTGGTGCTGGTTGTGGTGCTGGTGGTTGAGGTGCTGGTTGAGGTGCTGGTTGTGGTGCTGGTTGTGGTGCTGGTTGGGGTGCTGGTTGTGGTGCTGGTGGTTGTGGTGGTGGTTGTGGTGCTGGTTGTGGTTCTGGTGGTTGTGGTGCTGGTTGTGGTGCTGGTTGTGGTTGTTGTGGTGATGCTGGTTGTGGTGCTGGTGTTTGTTGTGGTGGTTGTGGTTGTGGTGGTTGTGGTGCTGGTGGTTGTGGTGCTGGTGGTTGTGGTGCTGGTTGTGGTATGGTTGGGGGTGCTGGTTGTGGTATGGTTGGGGGTGCTGGTTGTGGTGCTGGTTGTGGTGCTGGTTTTTGGGCTGTTTATGGTGCTGTTGTTTGTGGTATTGGTTGTGGTGGTGATTGTTGTTGTGGTGGTTGTTGTTGTGGTGCTGGTTGTGGTGCTGGTGGTTGTGGTGCTGGTTGTGGTGCTGGTTGTGGTGCTGGTTGTGGTGCTGGTTGTGGTGGTGTTTTTGGTGCTGGTGTTTGTTGTGGTGGTTGTTGTTGTGGTTGTGGTGGTAATTGTTGTGGTATTGGTTGTGGTGCTGGTTGTGGTGCTGATTGTGGTGGTGGTGGTTGTGGTGGTGGTGATGGTTGTGGTTATTGTGGTGGTTGTGGTGGTGGTTGTGGTGGTTGTGGTGGTGGTGATGGTGCTGGTGGTTGTGGGGCTTGTTGTGGTGCTTGTTGTGGTGGTGGTGGGTGTGGTGTTGGTTGTGGTGTGGGTTGTGGTGGTGGTTGTGGTTGTGGTGGTGGTTGTGGTTTTGGTGGTGGTTGTGGTTGTGGTGGTGGTTGTGGATGTGATTGTGGTTGTGGTGGTGGTTTTGTTTGTGGTTGTGGTGATTGTTGTGGTGCTGTTTGTGGTGCTGTATGTGGTGCTGTTTGTGGTGCTGTTTGTGGTGCTGTTTGTGGTGCTGTTTGTGGTATGGTTGTGATATGCTTGTGGTGCTGGTTGTGGTGCTGGTTGTGGTGCTGGTTGTGGTGGTACTGGTTTTTGTGCTGATTGTGGTGCTGGTTGTGGTGCTGTTTGTGGTGCTGTTTGTGGTGCTGGTTTTGGTGCTGGTTGTGGTATGGTTGTGGTATGCTTGTGGTGCTGGTTGTGGTGCTGGTGGTTGTGGTGGTGTTTTGTTGTGGAAGATGAGGTGGTGGTTGTGGTGCTGGTTGGGGTGCTGGTTGTGGTGCTGGTTGTGGTGCTGGTTGTGGTGGTGTTTTTGGTGCTGGTGTTTGTTGTGGTGGTTTTTGTTGTGGTTGTGGTGGTAATTGTTGTGGTATTGGTTGTGGTGCTGGTTGTGGTGCTGATTGTGGTGGTGGTGGTTGTGGTGGTGGTGGTGGTTGTGGTTATTGTGGTGGTTGTGGTGGTGGTTGTGGTGGTTGTGGTGGTGGTGATGGTGCTGGTGGTTGTGGTGCTTGTTGTGGCACTTGTTGTGGTGGTGGTGGGTGTGGTGTTGGTTGTGGTGTGGGTTGTGGTGGTGGTTGTGGTTGTGGTGGTGGTTGTGGTTTTGGTGGTGGTTGTGGTTGTGGTGGTGGTTGTGGATGTGATTGTGGTTGTGGTGGTGGTTTTGTTTGTGGTTGTGGTGATTGTTGTGGTGCTGTTTGTGGTGCTGTATGTGGTGCTGTTTGTGGTGCTGTTTGTGGTGCTGTTTGTGGTATGTTTGTGGTATGCTTGTGGTATGCTTGTGGTGCTGGTTGTGGTGCAATTTGTGGTGCTGGTTGTGGTGGTACTGGTTGTGGTGCTGATTGTGGTGCTGGTTGTGGTGCTGTTTGTTGTGCTGGTTGTGGTGCTGGTTGTGGTGCTGGTTGTGGTGCTGGTTGTGGTGCTGGTTGTGGTATGGTTGTGGTATGCTTGTGGTGCTGGTTGTGGTGCTGGTGGTTGTGGTGGTGTTTTGTTGTGGAAGATGAGGTGGTGGTTGTGGTGCTGGTTGGGGTGCTGGTTGTGGTGCTGGTGGTTGTGGTGCTGGTTGTGGTGCTGGTTGTGGTGCTGGTGGTTGTGGTGCTGGTTGTGGTGCTGGTTGTGGTTGTTGTGGTGATGCTGGTTGTGGTGCTTGTTGTGGTTGTTGTGGTGGTGCTGGTTTTGGTGCTGGTTGTGGTATGGTTGTGGTATGCTTGTGGTGCTGGTTGTGGTGCTGGTGGTTGTGGTGGTGTTTTGTTGTGGAAGATGAGGTGGTGGTTGTGGTGCTGGTTGGGGTGCTGGTTGTGGTGCTGGTGGTTGTGGTGCTGGTTGTGGTGCTGGTTGTGGTGCTGGTGGTTGTGGTGCTGGTTGTGGTGCTGGTTGTGGTTGTTGTGGTGATGCTGGTTGTGGTGCTGGTTGTGGTGCTGGTTGTGGTGCTGGCTGTGGTGCTGGTTGTGGTGCTGGTTGTGGTTGTGGTAGTGGTTGGGGTGCTGGTTGTGGTGGTGTTTGTGGTGGTGGTTGTGGTGTTGTTGTGGTGGTGGTTGTGGTGGTGGTGGTTGTGGTGGTGGTGGTTGTGGAGCTGGTTGTGGTGCTGTTTATGGTGCTGGTGTTTGTGGTGGTGGTTGTGGTGCTGGTTGTGGTGCTGGTTGTGGTTGTGGTGGTGGTTGTGGATGTGATTGTGGTTGTGGTGGTGGTTTTGTTTGTGGTTGTGGTGATTGTTGTGGTGCTGTTTGTGGTGCTGTATGTGGTGCTGTTTGTGGTGCTGTTTGTGGTGCTGTTTGTGGTGCTGTTTGTGGTATGGTTGTGGTGCTGGTTGTGGTGCAATTTATGGTGCTGGTTGTGGTGGTACTGGTTGTGGTGGTACTGGTTGTGGTGCTGATTGTGGTGCTGGTTGTGGTGCTGTTTGTGGTGCTGTTTGTGGTGCTGTTTGTGGTGCTGGTTGTGGTGCTGGTTGTGGTATGGTTGTGATATGCTTGTGCTGGTGGTTGTGGTGGTGCTTTGTTGTGGAAGATGAGGTGGTGGTTGTGGTGCTGGTTGGGGTGCTGGTTGTGGTGCTGGTGGTTGTGGTGCTGGTTGTGGTGCTGGTTGTGGTGCTGGTGGTTGTGGTGCTGGTTGTGGTGCTGGTTGTGGTTGTTGTGGTGATGCTGGTTGTGGTGCTTGTTGTGGTTGTTGTGGTGGTGCTGGTGATTGTGGTGCTGGTTGTGGTTGTGGTGGTGGTTAGGGTGCTGGTTGTGGTGGTGTTTGTGGTGGTGGTTGTGGTGGTGTTGTGGTGGTGGTTGTGGTGATGGTTGTGGTGTTGGTGGTTGTGGTGCTGGTTGTGGAGCTGGTTGTGGTGCTGTTTATGGTGCTGGTGTTTGTGGTGGTGGTTGTGGTGGTAGTGGTTGTTGTTGTGGTGGTTGTTGTTGTGGTGGTGGTTGTGGTTATTGTGGTGGTTGTGGTGGTGGTTGTGGTGGTGGTGATGGTGCTGGTGGTTGTGGTGCTTGTTGTGGTGCTTGTTGTGGTGGTGGTGGGTGTGGTGTTGGTTGTGGTGTGGGTTGTGGTGGTGGTTGTGGTTGTGGTGGTGGTTGTGGTTTTGGTGGTTGTTGTGGTTGTGGTGGTGGTTGTGGATGTGATTGTGGTTTTGGTGGTGGTTTTGTTTGTGGTTGTGGTGATTGCTGTTGTGCTGTTTGTGGTTCTGTATGTGGTGCTGTTTGTGGTGCTGTTTGTGATGCTGTTTGTGGTGCTGTTTGTGGTATGGTTGTGGTATGCTTGTGGTGCTGGTTGTGGTGCAATTTGTGGTGCTGGTTGTGGTGGTACTGGTTGTGGTGCTGATTGTGGTGCTGTTTGTGGTGATGTTTGTGGTGCTGGTTGTGGTGCTGGTTGTGGTATGCTTGTGGTATGCTTGTGGTGCTGGTTGTGGTGCTGGTGGTTGTGGTGTTGTTTTGTTGTGGAAGATGTGGTGGTGGTTGTGGTGCTGGTTGGGGTGCTGGTTGTGGTGCTGGTGGTTGTGGTGCTGGTTGTGGTGCTGTTTGTGGTGCTGGTTGTGGTGCTGGTTGTGGTGCTGGTGGTTGTGGTGCTGGTTGGGGTGCTGGTTGTGGTGCTGGTTGTGGTTGTTGTGGTGATGCTGGTTGTGGTGCTGGTTGTGGTTGTTGTGGTGGTGCTGGTGATTGTGGTGCTGGTTGTGGTTGTGGTGGTGGTTGGGGTGCTGGTTGTGCTGGTGTTTGTGGTGGTGGTTGTGGTGGTGTTGTGGTGGTGGTTGTGGTGGTGGTTGTGGTGGTGGTGGATGTGGTGGTGGTGGTTGTGGTGCTGGTTGTGGAGCTGGTTGTGGTGCTGGTTGTGGTGCTGTTTATGGTGCTGGTGTTTGTGGTGGTGGTTGTGGTGGTAGTGGTTGTTGTTGTGGTGGTTGTTGTTGTGGTGCTGGTTGTGGTGCTTGTTGTTGTGCTGGTTGTGGTGCTGGTTGTGGTGCTGGTTGTGGTGCTGGTTGTGGTGCTGGTTTTTGTGGTGGTGTTTTTGGTGCTGGTGTTTGTTGTGGTGGTTGTTGTGGTGGTCGTTGTTGTTGTGGTGCTGGTTGTGGTGCTGGTTGTGGTGCTGGTTGTGGTGCTGGTTGTGGTGCTGGTTGTGGTGCTGGTTGTGGTGCTGGTAGTGGTGCTGGTTGTGGTGGTGGTGTTTGTGGTTGTGGTGGTGGTTGAGGTAGTGGTTGTGGTGCTGGTTGTGGTGCTGGTTGTGGTGCTGGTTGTGGTGCTGGTTGTGGTGCTGGTTTTTGTAGTGGTGTTTGTTGTGGTGGTTGTTGTGGTGGTCGTTGTTGTTGTGGTGCTGGTTGTGGTGCTGGTTGTGGTGCTGGTTGTGGTGCTGGTTGTGGTGCTGGTTGTGGTGCTGGTTGTGGTGCTGGTTGTGGTGCTGTTTGTGGTATGGTTGTGGTATGCTTGTGGTGCTGGTTGTGGTGCAATTTGTGGTGCTGGTTGGGGTGGTACTGGTTGTGTTGCTGATTGTGGTGCTGGTTGTGGTGCTGTTTGTGGTGCTGTTTGTTGTGCTGGTTGTGGTGCTGGTTGTGGTATGGTTGTGGTATGCTTGTGGTGCTGGTTGTGGTGCTGGTGGTTGTGGTGGTGTTTTGTTGTGGACGATGAGGTGGTGGTTGTGGTGCTGGTTGGGGTGCTGGTTGTGGTGCTGCTGGTTGTGGTGCTGGTTGTGGTGCTGGTTGTGGTGCTGGTGGTTGTGGTGCTGGTGGTTGTGGTGCTGGTTGTGGTGCTGGTTGTGGTGGTGTTTTTGGTGCTGGTGTTTGTTGTGGTGGTTGTTGTTGTGGTTGTGGTGGTAATTGTTGTGGTATTGGTTGTGGTGCTGGTTGTGGTGCTGATTGTGGTGGTGGTGGTTGTGGTGGTGGTAGTGGTTATTGTGGTGGTTGTGGTGGTTGTGGTGGTGGTGATGGTGCTGGTGGTTGTGGTGCTTGTTGTGGTGCTTGTTGTGGTGGTGGTGGGTGTGGTGTTGGTTGTGGTGTGGGTTGTGGTGGTGGTTGTGGTTGTGGTGGTGGTTGTGGTTTTGGTGGTGGTTGTGGTTGTGGTGGTGGTTGTGGATGTGATTGTGGTTGTGGTGGTGGTTTTGTTTGTGGTTGTGGTGATTGTTGTGGTGCTGTTTGTGGTGCTGTATGTGGTGCTGTTTGTGGTGCTGTTTGTGGTGCTGTTTGTGGTGCTGTTTGTGGTATGGTTGTGGTATGCTTGTGGTGCTGGTTGTGGTGCTGGTTGTGGTGCTGGTTGTGGGGGTACTGGTTGTGGTGCTGATTGTGGTGCTGGTTGTGGTGCTGTTTGTGGTGCTGGTTGTGGTGCTGGTTTTGGTGCTGGTTGTGGTATGGTTGTGGTATGCTTGTGGTGCTGGTTGTGGTGCTGGTGGTTGTGGTGCTGGTGGTTGTGGTGGTGTTTTGTTGTGGAAGATGAGGTGGTGGTTGTGGTGCTGGTTGGGGTGCTGGTTGTGGTGCTGGTGGTTGTGGTGCTGGTTGTGGTGCTGGTTGTGGTGCTGATGGTTGTGGTGCTGGTTGTGGTGCTGGTTGTGGTTGTTGTGGTGATGCTGGTTGTTGTGCTGGTTGTGGTGCTGGTTGTGGTGCTGGTTGTGGTGCTGGTTGTGGTTGTGGTGGTGGTTGGGGTGCTGGTTGTGGTGGTGTTTGTGGTGGTGGTTGTGGTGGTGTTGTGGTGGTGGTTGTGGTGGTGGTTGTGGTGGTGGTGGTTGTGGTGCTGGTTGTGGAGCTGGTTGTGGTGCTGTTTATGGTGCTGGTGTTTGTGGTGGTGGTTGTGGTGCTGGTTGTGGTGCTGGTTGTGGTTGTGGTGGTGGTTGTGGATGTGATTGTGGTTGTGGTGGTGGTTTTGTTTGTGGTTGTGGTGATTGTTGTGGTGCTGTTTGTGGTGTTGTATGTGGTGCTGTTTGTGGTGCTGTTTGTGGTGCTGTTTGTGGTGCTGTTTGTGGTATGGTTGTGGTATGCTTGTGGTGCTGGTTGTGGTGCAATTTGTGGTGCTGATTGTGGTGGTACTGGTTGTGGTGCTGATTGTGGTGCTGGTTGTGGTGCTGTTTGTGGTGCTGTTTATGGTGCTGTTTGTGGTGCTGGTTGTGGTGCTGGTTGTGGTATGGTTGTGGTATGGTTGTGGTATGCTTGTGGTGCTGGTTGTGGTACTGGTGGTTGTGGTGGTGTTTTGTTGTGGAAGATGAGGTGGTGGTTGTGGTGCTGGTTGGGGTGCTGGTGGTTGTGGTGGTGTTTTGTTGTGGAAGTTGTGGTGGTGGTTGTGGTGCTGGTTGGGGTGCTGGTTGTGGTGCTGTTTGTGGTGCTGTTTGTGGTGCTGGTGTTTGTGGTGGTGGTTGTGGTTGTGGTGGAGGTTGTGGTGGTGGTTGTGGTGGTGGTGGTGATGGTTGTGGTTGTGGTGCTGGTTGTGGTGGTTGTAAGTTATGTTTTATTATTATTAGAATCTCATATTTTAAATATTTCAATTTTATAATGTTTCTAGGTTATCCAAAATTACAATGATTATAAATATGGTTGTTGTTGTAGTGGTTGTGCTGGTTGTGGTACTGGTTATGGTGCTGGTGGTTTTGGTGGTGGTTGTGGTGGTGGTGGTTTTGGTGGTGGTTGGGGTGGTTGTGGTGGTGGTGGTTGTGATGGTGGTTTTGGTGCTGATGGTTGTGGTGGTGGTGTTTGTGGTTGTGGTGGTGTTTGTGGTGCTGGTTGTGGTGCTGGTTGTGGTGCTGGTTGTGGTGCTGGTTGTGGTGCTGGTTGTGGTGCTGGTTGTGATGGTGGTTGTGATGGTGGTGATGGTTGTGGTTGTGGTGGTAGTTGTGGTGGTGGATGTGGTGGTGGTTGTGCTTGTGATGGTTGTGGTGGTGGTTGTGATGGTGGTGGTAGTTGTGGTGGTGGTTGTGGTGCTGTTTTTGGTGCTGGGTTTGTGGTGGTGGTTGTGGTGGTGGTAGTGGTGTTTGTGGTGTTGTTTGTGGTGTTTGTGGTGGTGGTGGTTGTGGTGCTGTTTGTGTTGCTGGTTGTTGTTGTGGTGGTTGTGGTGGTGGTTGTTGTACTGGTGCTGGTGGTTGTGATGGTGTTTGTGGTTGTGGTGGTGGTTGTGCTTTTGATGGTTGTGGTGGTGGTTGTGTTGCTGTTTGTGGTGCTGGGTTTGTGTTTATGGTTGTAGTGCTGGTTGTGGTATGGTTGTGGTATGGTTGTGGTGCTGGTTGTGGTGCTGGTTGTGGTGCTGGTTGTGGTGCTGATGGTTGTGGTGGTGGTGTTTGTGGTTGTGGTGGTGTTTGTGGTGCTGGTTGTGGTGCTGGTTGTGGTGCTGGTTGTGGTGCTGGTTGTGGTGCTGGTTGTGGTGCTGGTTGTGGTGCTGGTTGTGGTGCTGGTTGTGGTGCTGGTTGTGGTGCTGGTGTTTGTGGTATTGTTTGTGGTGCTGGTTGTGGTGCTGGTTGTGGTGCTGGTTGTGGTGCTGGTTGTGGTACTGGTTGTGGTGCTGGTTGTGGTGCTGGTTTTTGTGGTGGTGTTTTTGGTGCTGGTGTTTGTTGTGGTGTTTGTTGTTGTGGTGGTGGTTGTGGTAGTGGTTGTGGTGCTGGTGGTTGTGGTGGTGGTTGTGGTGCTGGTTGTGGTGCTGGTTGTGGTGCTGGTTGTGGTGCTGGTTGTGGTGCTTGTTGTGGTGCTGATGGTTGTGGTGCTGGTGGTTGTGGTGCTGGTTGTGGTGCTGGTTGTGGTGCTGTTTATGGTGCTGGTGTTTGTGGTATTGGTTGTGGTGGTGGTTGTTGTTGTGGTGGTTGTTGTTGTGGTGGTTGTTGTTGTGGTGCTGGTTGTGGTGCTGGTGGTTGTGGTGCTGGTTGTGGTGCTGTTTGTGGTGCTGGTTGTGGTGCTGGTTGTGGTGCTGGTTGTGGTGGTGTTGGTGGTGGTTGTGGTAGTGGTTGTGGTGCTAATGGTTGTGGTGCTGGTTGTTGTGCTGGTTGTAGTGCTGGTTTTGGTGCTGGTTGTGGTGCTGGTGGTTGTGGTGGTGGTTGTGGTGGTGGTTTTGGTGGTGGTTGTGGTGCAATTTGTGGTGCTGGTGGTTGTGGTGGTGGTTGTGGTGCTGGTTGTGGTGCTTGTTGTGGTATGGTTGTGGTATGCTTGTGGTGCTGGTTCTGTTTCTTGTTGTGGTGCTGGTTGTGGTGCTGGTTTTTGTAGTGGTGTTTGTTGTGGTGGTTGTTGTGGTGGTCGTTGTTGTTGTGGTGCTGGTTGTGGTGCTGGTTGTGGTGCTGGTTGTGGTGCTGGTTGTGGTGCTGGTTGTGGTGCTGGTTGTGGTGCTGGTTGTGGTGCTGTTTGTGGTATGGTTGTGGTATGCTTGTGGTGCTGGTTGTGGTGCAATTTGTGGTGCTGGTTGGGGTGGTACTGGTTGTGTTGCTGATTGTGGTGCTGGTTGTGGTGCTGTTTGTGGTGCTGTTTGTTGTGCTGGTTGTGGTGCTGGTTGTGGTATGGTTGTGGTATGCTTGTGGTGCTGGTTGTGGTGCTGGTGGTTGTGGTGGTGTTTTGTTGTGGAAGATGAGGTGGTGGTTGTGGTGCTGGTTGGGGTGCTGGTTGTGGTGCTGCTGGTTGTGGTGCTGGTTGTGGTGCTGGTTGTGGTGCTGGTGGTTGTGGTGCTGGTGGTTGTGGTGCTGGTTGTGGTGCTGGTTGTGGTGGTGTTTTTGGTGCTGGTGTTTGTTGTGGTGGTTGTTGTTGTGGTTGTGGTGGTAATTGTTGTGGTATTGGTTGTGGTGCTGGTTGTGGTGCTGATTGTGGTGGTGGTGGTTGTGGAGGTGGTAGTGGTTATTGTGGTGGTTGTGGTGGTTGTGGTGGTGGTGATGGTGCTGGTGGTTGTGGTGCTTGTTGTGGTGCTTGTTGTGGTGGTGGTGGGTGTGGTGTTGGTTGTGGTGTGGGTTGTGGTGGTGGTTGTGGTTGTGGTGGTGGTTGTGGTTTTGGTGGTGGTTGTGGTTGTGGTGGTGGTTGTGGATGTGATTGTGGTTGTGGTGGTGGTTTTGTTTGTGGTTGTGGTGATTGTTGTGGTGCTGTTTGTGGTGCTGTATGTGGTGCTGTTTGTGGTGCTGTTTGTGGTGCTGTTTGTGGTGCTGTTTGTGGTATGGTTGTGGTATGCTTGTGGTGCTGGTTGTGGTGCTGGTTGTGGTGCTGGTTGTGGTGGTACTGGTTGTGGTGCTGATTGTGGTGCTGGTTGTGGTGCTGTTTGTGGTGCTGGTTGTGGTGCTGGTTTTGGTGCTGGTTGTGGTATGGTTGTGGTATGCTTGTGGTGCTGGTTGTGGTGCTGGTGGTTGTGGTGCTGGTGGTTGTGGTGGTGTTTTGTTGTGGAAGATGAGGTGGTGGTTGTGGTGCTGGTTGGGGTGCTGGTTGTGGTGCTGGTGGTTGTGGTGCTGGTTGTGGTGCTGGTTGTGGTGCTGGTGGTTGTGGTGCTGGTTGTGGTGCTGGTTGTGGTTGTTGTGGTGATGCTGGTTGTTGTGCTGGTTGTGGTGCTGGTTGTGGTGCTGGTTGTGGTGCTGGTTGTGGTTGTGGTGGTGGTTGGGGTGCTGGTTGTGGTGGTGTTTGTGGTGGTGGTTGTGGTGCTGTTTGTGGTATGGTTGTGGTATGCTTGTGGTGCTGGTTGTGGTGCAATTTGTGGTGCTGATTGTGGTGGTACTGGTTGTGGTGCTGATTGTGGTGCTGGTTGTGGTGCTGTTTGTGGTGCTGTTTGTGGTGCTGGTTGTGGTGCTGGTTGTGGTATGGTTGTGGTATGGTTGTGGTATGCTTGTGGTGCTGGTTGTGGTACTGGTGGTTGTGGTGGTGTTTTGTTGTGGAAGATGAGGTGGTGGTTGTGGTGCTGGTTGGGGTGCTGGTGGTTGTGGTGGTGTTTTGTTGTGGAAGTTGTGGTGGTGGTTGTGGTGCTGGTTGGGGTGCTGGTTGTGGTGCTGTTTGTGGTGCTGTTTGTGGTGCTGGTGTTTGTGGTGGTGGTTGTGGTTGTGGTGGAGGTTGTGGTGGTGGTTGTGGTGGTGGTGGTGATGGTTGTGGTTGTGGTGCTGGTTGTGGTGCTGGTTGTGGTGGTTGTAAGTTATGTTTTATTATTATTAGAATCTCATATTTTAAATATTTCAATTTTATAATGTTTCTAGGTTATCCAAAATTACAATGATTATAAATATGGTTGTGGTTGTAGTGGTTGTGCTGGTTGTGGTACTGGTTATGGTGCTGGTGGTTTTGGTGGTGGTTGTGGTGGTGGTGGTTTTGGTGGTGGTTGGGGTGGTTGTGGTGGTGGTGGTTGTGATGGTGGTTTTGGTGGTTGTGGTGTTGGTTATGGTGCTGGATTTTGTGGTGGTTGTGGTGCTGGTTTTGGTGATGTTTGAGGTGCTCGTTGTGGTGCTGAAGGTTTTGGTGGTTGTGGTGTTGGTTGTGGTGCTGGTTGTTGTGGTGGTTGTTGTGGTGGTTGTGGTGGTGGTGGTTGTTGTGGTGTTGGTTGTGGTGCTGGTTGTGTTGCTTGCTTTGTGGTGGTGGTTGTGGTGGTGGTAGTGGTGGTTGTGGTGCTGTTTGTGGTGTTTTTTGTGGTGGTGGTTGTGGTTGTGGTGCTGTTTGTGGTGCTGTTGGTTGTGGTGATGGTTGTGGTGCTGGTGGTTGTGGTGGTGGTTGTTGTGCTGGTGGTTTTGGTGCTGGTTGTGGTGGTGGTTTTGGTGCTGGTTGTGATGCTGGTTGTGGTGCTGGTTGTGATGCTGGTTGTGGTGCTGGTTGTGGTGCTGGTTGTGGTGCTGGTTGTGGTGCTGGTTGTGGTGCTGGTTGTGGTGCTGGTTGTGGTGCTGGTTGTGGTGGTGGTGTTTGTGGTTGTGGTGGTGGTTGTGGTAGTGGTTGTGGTGCTGGTTGTGGTGCTGGTTGTGGTGCTGGTTGTGGTGCTGGTTGTGGTGCTGGTTGTGGTGCTGGTTGTGGTGCTGGTTGTGGTGCTGGTTGTGGTGCTGGTTGTGGTGCTGGTTGTGGTGCTGGTGTTTGTGGTATTGTTTGTGGTGCTGGTTGTGGTGCTGGTTGTGGTGCTGGTTGTGGTGCTGGTTGTGGTGCTGGTTGTGGTGCTGGTTGTGGTGCTGGTTTTGGTGCTGGTTGTGGTGCTGGTTTTTGTGGTGGTGTTTTTGGTGCTGGTGTTTGTTGTGGTGTTTGTTGTTGTGGTGGTGGTTGTGGTGCTGGTTGTGGTGCTGGTGGTTGAGGTGCTGGTTGAGGTGCTGGTTGTGGTGCTGGTTGTGGTGCTGGTTGTGGTGCTGGTTGGGGTGCTGGTTGTGGTGCTGGTGGTTGTGGTGGTGGTTGTGGTGCTGGTTGTGGTTCTGGTGGTTGTGGTGCTGGTTGTGGTGCTGGTTGTGGTTGTTGTGGTGATGCTGGTTGTGGTGCTGGTGTTTGTTGTGGTGGTTGTGGTTGTGGTGGTTGTGGTGCTGGTGGTTGTGGTGCTGGTGGTTGTGGTGCTGGTTGTGGTATGGTTGGGGGTGCTGGTTGTGGTGCTGGTTGTGGTGCTGGTTTTGGGGCTGTTTATGGTGCTGTTGTTTGTGGTATTGGTTGTGGTGGTGATTGTTGTTGTGGTGGTTGTTGTTGTGGTGCTGGTTGTGGTGCTGGTGGTTGTGGTGCTGGTTGTGGTGCTGGTTGTGGTGCTGGTTGTGGTGCTGGTTGTGGTGGTGTTTTTGGTGCTGGTGTTTGTTGTGGTGGTTGTTGTTGTGGTTGTGGTGGTAATTGTTGTGGTATTGGTTGTGGTGCTGGTTGTGGTGCTGATTGTGGTGGTGGTGGTTGTGGTGGTGGTGATGGTTGTGGTTATTGTGGTGGTTGTGGTGGTGGTTGTGGTGGTTGTGGTGGTGGTGATGGTGCTGGTGGTTGTGGGGCTTGTTGTGGTGCTTGTTGTGGTGGTGGTGGGTGTGGTGTTGGTTGTGGTGTGGGTTGTGGTGGTGCTGGTTGTGGTGCTGTTTGTGGTGCTGTTTGTGGTGCTGGTTGTGGTGCTGGTTGTGGTATGGTTGTGGTATGGTTGTGGTATGCTTGTGGTGCTGGTTGTGGTACTGGTGGTTGTGGTGGTGTTTTGTTGTGGAAGATGAGGTGGTGGTTGTGGTGCTGGTTGGGGTGCTGGTGGTTGTGGTGGTGTTTTGTTGTGGAAGTTGTGGTGGTGGTTGTGGTGCTGGTTGGGGTGCTGGTTGTGGTGCTGTTTGTGGTGCTGTTTGTGGTGCTGGTGTTTGTGGTGGTGGTTGTGGTTGTGGTGGAGGTTGTGGTGGTGGTTGTGGTGGTGGTGGTGATGGTTGTGGTTGTGGTGCTGGTTGTGGTGCTGGTTGTGGTGGTTGTAAGTTATGTTTTATTATTATTAGAATCTCATATTTTAAATATTTCAATTTTATAATGTTTCTAGGTTATCCAAAATTACAATGATTATAAATATGGTTGTGGTTGTAGTGGTTGTGCTGGTTGTGGTACTGGTTATGGTGCTGGTGGTTTTGGTGGTGGTTGTGGTGGTGGTGGTTTTGGTGGTGGTTGGGGTGGTTGTGGTGGTGGTGGTTGTGATGGTGGTTTTGGTGGTTGTGGTGTTGGTTATGGTGCTGGATTTTGTGGTGGTTGTGGTGCTGGTTTTGGTGATGTTTGAGGTGCTCGTTGTGGTGCTGAAGGTTTTGGTGGTTGTGGTGTTGGTTGTGGTGCTGGTTGTTGTGGTGGTTGTTGTGGTGGTTGTGGTGGTGGTGGTTGTTGTGGTGTTGGTTGTGGTGCTGGTTGTGTTGCTTGCTTTGTGGTGGTGGTTGTGGTGCTGTTTGTGGTGCTGTTGGTTGTGGTGATGGTTGTGGTGCTGGTGGTTGTGGTGGTGGTTGTTGTGCTGGTGGTTTTGGTGCTGGTTGTGGTGGTGGTTGTGGTGCTGGTTGTGATGCTGGTTGTGGTGCTGGTTGTGGTGCTGGTTGTGGTGCTGGTTGTGGTGCTGGTTGTGGTGCTGGTTGTGGTGCTGGTTGTGGTGGTGGTGTTTGTGGTTGTGGTGGTGGTTGTGGTAGTGGTTGTGGTGCTGGTTGTGGTGCTGGTTGTGGTGCTGGTTGTGGTGCTGGTTGTGGTGCTGGTTGTGGTGCTGGTTGTGGTGCTGGTTGTGGTGCTGGTGTTTGTGGTATTGTTTGTGGTGCTGGTTGTGGTGCTGGTTGTGGTGCTGGTTGTGGTGCTGGTTGTGGTGCTGGTTGTGGTGCTGGTTGTGGTGCTGGTTTTGGTGCTGGTTGTGGTGCTGGTTTTTGTGGTGGTGTTTTTGGTGCTGGTGTTTGTTGTGGTGTTTGTTGTTGTGGTGGTGGTTGTGGTGCTGGTTGTGGTGCTGGTGGTTGAGGTGCTGGTTGAGGTGCTGGTTGTGGTGCTGGTTGTGGTGCTGGTTGGGGTGCTGGTTGTGGTGCTGGTGGTTGTGGTGGTGGTTGTGGTGCTGGTTGTGGTTCTGGTGGTTGTGGTGCTGGTTGTGGTGCTGGTTGTGGTTGTTGTGGTGATGCTGGTTGTGGTGCTGGTGTTTGTTGTGGTGGTTGTGGTTGTGGTGGTTGTGGTGCTGGTGGTTGTGGTGCTGGTGGTTGTGGTGCTGGTTGTGGTATGGTTGGGGGTGCTGGTTGTGGTGCTGGTTGTGGTGCTGGTTTTGGGGCTGTTTATGGTGCTGTTGTTTGTGGTATTGGTTGTGGTGGTGATTGTTGTTGTGGTGGTTGTTGTTGTGGTGCTGGTTGTGGTGCTGGTGGTTGTGGTGCTGGTTGTGGTGCTGGTTGTGGTGCTGGTTGTGGTGCTGGTTGTGGTGGTGTTTTTGGTGCTGGTGTTTGTTGTGGTGGTTGTTGTTGTGGTTGTGGTGGTAATTGTTGTGGTATTGGTTGTGGTGCTGGTTGTGGTGCTGATTGTGGTGGTGGTGGTTGTGGTGGTGGTGATGGTTGTGGTTATTGTGGTGGTTGTGGTGGTGGTTGTGGTGGTTGTGGTGGTGGTGATGGTGCTGGTGGTTGTGGGGCTTGTTGTGGTGCTTGTTGTGGTGGTGGTGGGTGTGGTGTTGGTTGTGGTGTGGGTTGTGGTGGTGGTTGTGGTTGTGGTGGTGGTTGTGGTTTTGGTGGTGGTTGTGGTTGTGGTGGTGGTTGTGGATGTGATTGTGGTTGTGGTGGTGGTTTTGTTTGTGGTTGTGGTGATTGTTGTGGTGCTGTTTGTGGTGCTGTATGTGGTGCTGTTTGTGGTGCTGTTTGTGGTGCTGTTTGTGGTGCTGTTTGTGGTATGGTTGTGATATGCTTGTGGTGCTGGTTGTGGTGCTGGTTGTGGTGCTGGTTGTGGTGGTACTGGTTTTTGTGCTGATTGTGGTGCTGGTTGTGGTGCTGTTTGTGGTGCTGTTTGTGGTGCTGGTTTTGGTGCTGGTTGTGGTATGGTTGTGGTATGCTTGTGGTGCTGGTTGTGGTGCTGGTGGTTGTGGTGGTGTTTTGTTGTGGAAGATGAGGTGGTGGTTGTGGTGCTGGTTGGGGTGCTGGTTGTGGTGCTGGTTGTGGTGCTGGTTGTGGTGGTGTTTTTGGTGCTGGTGTTTGTTGTGGTGGTTTTTGTTGTGGTTGTGGTGGTAATTGTTGTGGTATTGGTTGTGGTGCTGGTTGTGGTGCTGATTGTGGTGGTGGTGGTTGTGGTGGTGGTGGTGGTTGTGGTTATTGTGGTGGTTGTGGTGGTGGTTGTGGTGGTTGTGGTGGTGGTGATGGTGCTGGTGGTTGTGGTGCTTGTTGTGGCACTTGTTGTGGTGGTGGTGGGTGTGATGTTGGTTGTGGTGTGGGTTGTGGTGGTGGTTGTGGTTGTGGTGGTGGTTGTGGTTTTGGTGGTGGTTGTGGTTGTGGTGGTGGTTGTGGATGTGATTGTGGTTGTGGTGGTGGTTTTGTTTGTGGTTGTGGTGATTGTTGTGGTGCTGTTTGTGGTGCTGTATGTGGTGCTGTTTGTGGTGCTGTTTGTGGTGCTGTTTGTGGTGCTGTTTGTGGTATGGTTGTGGTATGCTTGTGGTGCTGGTTGTGGTGCAATTTGTGGTGCTGGTTGTGGTGGTACTGGTTGTGGTGCTGATTGTGGTGCTGGTTGTGGTGCTGTTTGTTGTGCTGGTTGTGGTGCTGGTTGTGGTGCTGGTTGTGGTGCTGGTTGTGGTATGGTTGTGGTATGCTTGTGGTGCTGGTTGTGGTGCTGGTGGTTGTGGTGGTGTTTTGTTGTGGAAGATGAGGTGGTGGTTGTGGTGCTGGTTGGGGTGCTGGTTGTGGTGCTGGTGGTTGTGGTGCTGGTTGTGGTGCTGGTTGTGGTGCTGGTTGTGGTGCTGGTGGTTGTGGTGCTGGTTGTGGTGCTGGTTGTGGTTGTTGTGGTGATGCTGGTTGTGGTGCTTGTTGTGGTTGTTGTGGTGGTGCTGGTTTTGGTGCTGGTTGTGGTATGGTTGTGGTATGCTTGTGGTGCTGGTTGTGGTGCTGGTGGTTGTGGTGGTGTTTTGTTGTGGAAGATGAGGTGGTGGTTGTGGTGCTGGTTGGGGTGCTGGTTGTGGTGCTGGTGGTTGTGGTGCTGGTTGTGGTGCTGGTTGTGGTGCTGGTGGTTGTGGTGCTGGTTGTGGTGCTGGTTGTGGTTGTTGTGGTGATGCTGGTTGTGGTGCTGGTTGTGGTGCTGGTTGTGGTGCTGGCTGTGGTGCTGGTTGTGGTGCTGGTTGTGGTTGTGGTAGTGGTTGGGGTGCTGGTTGTGGTGGTGTTTGTGGTGGTGGTTGTGGTGTTGTTGTGGTGGTGGTTGTGGTGGTGGTTGTGGTGGTGGTTGTGGTGGTGGTGGTTGTGGAGCTGGTTGTGGTGCTGTTTATGGTGCTGGTGTTTGTGGTGGTGGTTGTGGTGCTGGTTGTGGTGCTGGTTGTGGTTGTGGTGGTGGTTGTGGATGTGATTGTGGTTGTGGTGGTGGTTTTGTTTGTGGTTGTGGTGATTGTTGTGGTGCTGTTTGTGGTGCTGTATGTGGTGCTGTTTGTGGTGCTGTTTGTGGTGCTGTTTGTGGTGCTGTTTGTGGTATGGTTGTGGTGCTGGTTGTGGTGCAATTTATGGTGCTGGTTGTGGTGGTACTGGTTGTGGTGGTACTGGTTGTGGTGCTGATTGTGGTGCTGGTTGTGGTGCTGTTTGTGGTGCTGTTTGTGGTGCTGTTTGTGGTGCTGGTTGTGGTGCTGGTTGTGGTATGGTTGTGGTATGCTTGTGGTGCTGGTTGTGGTGCTGGTGGTTGTGGTGGTGTTTTGTTGTGGAAGATGAGGTGGTGGTTGTGGTGCTGGTTGGGGTGCTGGTTGTGGTGCTGGTGGTTGTGGTGCTGGTTGTGGTGCTGGTTGTGGTGCTGGTGGTTGTGGTGCTGGTTGTGGTGCTGGTTGTGGTTGTTGTGGTGATGCTGGTTGTGGTGCTTGTTGTGGTTGTTGTGGTGGTGCTGGTGATTGTGGTGCTGGTTGTGGTTGTGGTGGTGGTTAGGGTGCTGGTTGTGGTGGTGTTTGTGGTGGTGGTTGTGGTGGTGTTGTGGTGGTGGTTGTGGTGATGGTTGTGGTGGTGGTGGTTGTGGTGCTGGTTGTGGAGCTGGTTGTGGTGCTGTTTATGGTGCTGGTGTTTGTGGTGGTGGTTGTGGTGGTAGTGGTTGTTGTTGTGGTGGTTGTTGTTGTGGTGGTGGTTGTGGTTATTGTGGTGGTTGTGGTGGTGGTGATGGTGCTGGTGGTTGTGGTGCTTGTTGTGGTGCTTGTTGTGGTGGTGGTGGGTGTGGTGTTGGTTGTGGTGTGGGTTGTGGTGGTGGTTGTGGTTGTGGTGGTGGTTGTGGTTTTGGTGGTTGTTGTGGTTGTGGTGGTGGTTGTGGATGTGATTGTGGTTTTGGTGGTGGTTTTGTTTGTGGTTGTGGTGATTGCTGTGGTGCTGTTTGTGGTGCTGTATGTGGTGCTGTTTGTGGTGCTGTTTGTGATGCTGTTTGTGGTGCTGTTTGTGGTATGGTTGTGGTATGCTTGTGGTGCTGGTTGTGGTGCAATTTGTGGTGCTGGTTGTGGTGGTACTGGTTGTGGTGCTGATTGTGGTGCTGTTTGTGGTGATGTTTGTGGTGCTGGTTGTGGTGCTGGTTGTGGTATGCTTGTGGTGCTGGTGGTTGTGGTGTTGTTTTGTTGTGGAAGATGTGGTGGTGGTTGTGGTGCTGGTTGGGGTGCTGGTTGTGGTGCTGGTGGTTGTGGTGCTGGTTGTGGTGCTGGTTGTGGTGCTGGTTGTGGTGCTGGTTGTGGTGCTGGTGGTTGTGGTGCTGGTTGTGGTGCTGGTTGTGGTTGTTGTGGTGATGCTGGTTGTGGTGCTGGTTGTGGTTGTTGTGGTGGTGCTGGTGATTGTGGTGCTGGTTGTGGTTGTGGTGGTGGTTGGGGTGCTGGTTGTGCTGGTGTTTGTGGTGGTGGTTGTGGTGGTGTTGTGGTGGTGGTTGTGGTGGTGGTTGTGGTGGTGGTGGATGTGGTGGTGGTGGTTGTGGTGCTGGTTGTGGAGCTGGTTGTGGTGCTGGTTGTGGTGCTGTTTATGGTGCTGGTGTTTGTGGTGGTGGTTGTGGTGGTAGTGGTTGTTGTTGTGGTGGTTGTTGTTGTGGTGCTGGTTGTGGTGCTTGTTGTTGTGCTGGTTGTGGTGCTGGTTGTGGTGCTGGTTTTTGTGGTGGTGTTTTTGGTGCTGGTGTTTGTTGTGGTGGTTGTTGTGGTGGTCGTTGTTGTTGTGGTGCTGGTTGTGGTGCTGGTTGTGGTGCTGGTTGTGGTGCTGGTTGTGGTGCTGGTTGTGGTGCTGGTTGTGGTGCTGGTTGTGGTGCTGGTAGTGGTGCTGGTTGTGGTGGTGGTGTTTGTGGTTGTGGTGGTGGTTGAGGTAGTGGTTGTGGTGCTGGTTGTGGTGCTGGTTGTGGTGCTGGTTGTGGTGCTGGTTGTGGTGCTGGTTTTTGTAGTGGTGTTTGTTGTGGTGGTTGTTGTGGTGGTCGTTGTTGTTGTGGTGCTGGTTGTGGTGCTGGTTGTGGTGCTGGTTGTGGTGCTGGTTGTGGTGCTGGTTGTGGTGCTGGTTGTGGTGCTGTTTGTGGTATGGTTGTGGTATGCTTGTGGTGCTGGTTGTGGTGCAATTTGTGGTGCTGGTTGGGGTGGTACTGGTTGTGTTGCTGATTGTGGTGCTGGTTGTGGTGCTGTTTGTGGTGCTGTTTGTTGTGCTGGTTGTGGTGCTGGTTGTGGTATGGTTGTGGTATGCTTGTGGTGCTGGTTGTGGTGCTGGTGGTTGTGGTGGTGTTTTGTTGTGGAAGATGAGGTGGTGGTTGTGGTGCTGGTTGGGGTGCTGGTTGTGGTGCTGCTGGTTGTGGTGCTGGTTGTGGTGCTGGTTGTGGTGCTGGTGGTTGTGGTGCTGGTGGTTGTGGTGCTGGTTGTGGTGCTGGTTGTGGTGGTGTTTTTGGTGCTGGTGTTTGTTGTGGTGGTTGTTGTTGTGGTTGTGGTGGTAATTGTTGTGGTATTGGTTGTGGTGCTGGTTGTGGTGCTGATTGTGGTGGTGGTGGTTGTGGTGGTGGTAGTGGTTATTGTGGTGGTTGTGGTGGTTGTGGTGGTGGTGATGGTGCTGGTGGTTGTGGTGCTTGTTGTGGTGCTTGTTGTGGTGGTGGTGGGTGTGGTGTTGGTTGTGGTGTGGGTTGTGGTGGTGGTTGTGGTTGTGGTGGTGGTTGTGGTTTTGGTGGTGGTTGTGGTTGTGGTGGTGGTTGTGGATGTGATTGTGGTTGTGGTGGTGGTTTTGTTTGTGGTTGTGGTGATTGTTGTGGTGCTGTTTGTGGTGCTGTATGTGGTGCTGTTTGTGGTGCTGTTTGTGGTGCTGTTTGTGGTGCTGTTTGTGGTATGGTTGTGGTATGCTTGTGGTGCTGGTTGTGGTGCTGGTTGTGGTGCTGGTTGTGGTGGTACTGGTTGTGGTGCTGATTGTGGTGCTGGTTGTGGTGCTGTTTGTGGTGCTGGTTGTGGTGCTGGTTTTGGTGCTGGTTGTGGTATGGTTGTGGTATGCTTGTGGTGCTGGTTGTGGTGCTGGTGGTTGTGGTGCTGGTGGTTGTGGTGGTGTTTTGTTGTGGAAGATGAGGTGGTGGTTGTGGTGCTGGTTGGGGTGCTGGTTGTGGTGCTGGTGGTTGTGGTGCTGGTTGTGGTGCTGGTTGTGGTGCTGGTGGTTGTGGTGCTGGTTGTGGTGCTGGTTGTGGTTGTTGTGGTGATGCTGGTTGTTGTGCTGGTTGTGGTGCTGGTTGTGGTGCTGGTTGTGGTGCTGGTTGTGGTTGTGGTGGTGGTTGGGGTGCTGGTTGTGGTGGTGTTTGTGGTGGTGGTTGTGGTGGTGTTGTGGTGGTGGTTGTGGTGGTGGTTGTGGTGGTGGTGGTTGTGGTGCTGGTTGTGGAGCTGGTTGTGGTGCTGTTTATGGTGCTGGTGTTTGTGGTGGTGGTTGTGGTGCTGGTTGTGGTGCTGGTTGTGGTTGTGGTGGTGGTTGTGGATGTGATTGTGGTTGTGGTGGTGGTTTTGTTTGTGGTTGTGGTGATTGTTGTGGTGCTGTTTGTGGTGTTGTATGTGGTGCTGTTTGTGGTGCTGTTTGTGGTGCTGTTTGTGGTGCTGTTTGTGGTATGGTTGTGGTATGCTTGTGGTGCTGGTTGTGGTGCAATTTGTGGTGCTGATTGTGGTGGTACTGGTTGTGGTGCTGATTGTGGTGCTGGTTGTGGTGCTGTTTGTGGTGCTGTTTATGGTGCTGTTTGTGGTGCTGGTTGTGGTGCTGGTTGTGGTATGGTTGTGGTATGGTTGTGGTATGCTTGTGGTGCTGGTTGTGGTACTGGTGGTTGTGGTGGTGTTTTGTTGTGGAAGATGAGGTGGTGGTTGTGGTGCTGGTTGGGGTGCTGGTGGTTGTGGTGGTGTTTTGTTGTGGAAGTTGTGGTGGTGGTTGTGGTGCTGGTTGGGGTGCTGGTTGTGGTGCTGTTTGTGGTTCTGTTTGTGGTGCTGGTGTTTGTGGTGGTGGTTGTGGTTGTGGTGGAGGTTGTGGTGGTGGTGGTGGTGGTGATGGTTGTGGTTGTGGTGCTGGTTGTGGTGGTTGTAAGTTATGTTTTATTATTATTAGAATCTCATATTTTAAATATTTCAATTTTATAATGTTTCTAGGTTATCCAAAATTACAATGATTATAAATATGGTTGTTGTTGTAGTGGTTGTGCTGGTTGTGGTACTGGTTATGGTGCTGGTGGTTTTGGTGGTGGTTGTGGTGGTGGTGGTTTTGGTGGTGGTTGGGGTGGTTGTGGTGGTGGTGGTTGTGATGGTGGTTTTGGTGCTGATGGTTGTGGTGGTGGTGTTTGTGGTTGTGGTGGTGTTTGTGGTGCTGGTTGTGGTGCTGGTTGTGGTGCTGGTTGTGGTGCTGGTTGTGGTGCTGGTTGTGGTGCTGGTTGTGATGGTGGTTGTGATGGTGGTGATGGTTGTGGTTGTGGTGGTAGTTGTGGTGGTGGATGTGGTGGTGGTTGTGCTTGTGATGGTTGTGGTGGTGGTTGTGATGGTGGTGGTAGTTGTGGTGGTGGTTGTGGTGCTGTTTTTGGTGCTGGGTTTGTGGTGGTGGTTGTGGTGGTGGTAGTGGTGTTTGTGGTGTTGTTTGTGGTGTTTGTGGTGGTGGTGGTTGTGGTGCTGTTTGTGTTGCTGGTTGTTGTTGTGGTGGTTGTGGTGGTGGTTGTTGTACTGGTGCTGGTGGTTGTGATGGTGTTTGTGGTTGTGGTGGTGGTTGTGCTTTTGATGGTTGTGGTGGTGGTTGTGTTGCTGTTTGTGGTGCTGGGTTTGTGTTTATGGTTGTAGTGCTGGTTGTGGTATGGTTGTGGTATGGTTGTGGTGCTGGTTGTGGTGCTGGTTGTGGTGCTGGTTGTGGTGCTGATGGTTGTGGTGGTGGTGTTTGTGGTTGTGGTGGTGTTTGTGGTGCTGGTTGTGGTGCTGGTTGTGGTGCTGGTTGTGGTGCTGGTTGTGGTGCTGGTTGTGGTGCTGGTTGTGGTGCTGGTTGTGGTGCTGGTTGTGGTGCTGGTTGTGGTGCTGGTTGTGGTGCTGGTGTTTGTGGTATTGTTTGTGGTGCTGGTTGTGGTGCTGGTTGTGGTGCTGGTTGTGGTGCTGGTTGTGGTACTGGTTGTGGTGCTGGTTGTGGTGCTGGTGGTTGTGGTGCTGGTGGTTGTGGTGCTGGTTGTGGTGCTGGTTGTGGTGGTGTTTTTGGTGCTGGTGTTTGTTGTGGTGGTTGTTGTTGTGGTTGTGGTGGTAATTGTTGTGGTATTGGTTGTGGTGCTGGTTGTGGTGCTGATTGTGGTGGTGGTGGTTGTGGTGGTGGTAGTGGTTATTGTGGTGGTTGTGGTGGTTGTGGTGGTGGTGATGGTGCTGGTGGTTGTGGTGCTTGTTGTGGTGCTTGTTGTGGTGGTGGTGGGTGTGGTGTTGGTTGTGGTGTGGGTTGTGGTGGTGGTTGTGGTTGTGGTGGTGGTTGTGGTTTTGGTGGTGGTTGTGGTTGTGGTGGTGGTTGTGGATGTGATTGTGGTTGTGGTGGTGGTTTTGTTTGTGGTTGTGGTGATTGTTGTGGTGCTGTTTGTGGTGCTGTATGTGGTGCTGTTTGTGGTGCTGTTTGTGGTGCTGTTTGTGGTGCTGTTTGTGGTATGGTTGTGGTATGCTTGTGGTGCTGGTTGTGGTGCTGGTTGTGGTGCTGGTTGTGGTGGTACTGGTTGTGGTGCTGATTGTGGTGCTGGTTGTGGTGCTGTTTGTGGTGCTGGTTGTGGTGCTGGTTTTGGTGCTGGTTGTGGTATGGTTGTGGTATGCTTGTGGTGCTGGTTGTGGTGCTGGTGGTTGTGGTGCTGGTGGTTGTGGTGGTGTTTTGTTGTGGAAGATGAGGTGGTGGTTGTGGTGCTGGTTGGGGTGCTGGTTGTGGTGCTGGTGGTTGTGGTGCTGGTTGTGGTGCTGGTTGTGGTGCTGGTGGTTGTGGTGCTGGTTGTGGTGCTGGTTGTGGTTGTTGTGGTGATGCTGGTTGTTGTGCTGGTTGTGGTGCTGGTTGTGGTGCTGGTTGTGGTGCTGGTTGTGGTTGTGGTGGTGGTTGGGGTGCTGGTTGTGGTGGTGTTTGTGGTGGTGGTTGTGGTGGTGTTGTGGTGGTGGTTGTGGTGGTGGTTGTGGTGGTGGTGGTTGTGGTGCTGGTTGTGGAGCTGGTTGTGGTGCTGTTTATGGTGCTGGTGTTTGTGGTGGTGGTTGTGGTGCTGGTTGTGGTGCTGGTTGTGGTTGTGGTGGTGGTTGTGGATGTGATTGTGGTTGTGGTGGTGGTTTTGTTTGTGGTTGTGGTGATTGTTGTGGTGCTGTTTGTGGTGTTGTATGTGGTGCTGTTTGTGGTGCTGTTTGTGGTGCTGTTTGTGGTGCTGTTTGTGGTATGGTTGTGGTATGCTTGTGGTGCTGGTTGTGGTGCAATTTGTGGTGCTGATTGTGGTGGTACTGGTTGTGGTGCTGATTGTGGTGCTGGTTGTGGTGCTGTTTGTGGTGCTGTTTATGGTGCTGTTTGTGGTGCTGGTTGTGGTGCTGGTTGTGGTATGGTTGTGGTATGGTTGTGGTATGCTTGTGGTGCTGGTTGTGGTACTGGTGGTTGTGGTGGTGTTTTGTTGTGGAAGATGAGGTGGTGGTTGTGGTGCTGGTTGGGGTGCTGGTGGTTGTGGTGGTGTTTTGTTGTGGAAGTTGTGGTGGTGGTTGTGGTGCTGGTTGGGGTGCTGGTTGTGGTGCTGTTTGTGGTTCTGTTTGTGGTGCTGGTGTTTGTGGTGGTGGTTGTGGTTGTGGTGGAGGTTGTGGTGGTGGTGGTGGTGGTGATGGTTGTGGTTGTGGTGCTGGTTGTGGTGGTTGTAAGTTATGTTTTATTATTATTAGAATCTCATATTTTAAATATTTCAATTTTATAATGTTTCTAGGTTATCCAAAATTACAATGATTATAAATATGGTTGTTGTTGTAGTGGTTGTGCTGGTTGTGGTACTGGTTATGGTGCTGGTGGTTTTGGTGGTGGTTGTGGTGGTGGTGGTTTTGGTGGTGGTTGGGGTGGTTGTGGTGGTGGTGGTTGTGATGGTGGTTTTGGTGCTGATGGTTGTGGTGGTGGTGTTTGTGGTTGTGGTGGTGTTTGTGGTGCTGGTTGTGGTGCTGGTTGTGGTGCTGGTTGTGGTGCTGGTTGTGGTGCTGGTTGTGGTGCTGGTTGTGATGGTGGTTGTGATGGTGGTGATGGTTGTGGTTGTGGTGGTAGTTGTGGTGGTGGATGTGGTGGTGGTTGTGCTTGTGATGGTTGTGGTGGTGGTTGTGATGGTGGTGGTAGTTGTGGTGGTGGTTGTGGTGCTGTTTTTGGTGCTGGGTTTGTGGTGGTGGTTGTGGTGGTGGTAGTGGTGTTTGTGGTGTTGTTTGTGGTGTTTGTGGTGGTGGTGGTTGTGGTGCTGTTTGTGTTGCTGGTTGTTGTTGTGGTGGTTGTGGTGGTGGTTGTTGTACTGGTGCTGGTGGTTGTGATGGTGTTTGTGGTTGTGGTGGTGGTTGTGCTTTTGATGGTTGTGGTGGTGGTTGTGTTGCTGTTTGTGGTGCTGGGTTTGTGTTTATGGTTGTAGTGCTGGTTGTGGTATGGTTGTGGTATGGTTGTGGTGCTGGTTGTGGTGCTGGTTGTGGTGCTGGTTGTGGTGCTGATGGTTGTGGTGGTGGTGTTTGTGGTTGTGGTGGTGTTTGTGGTGCTGGTTGTGGTGCTGGTTGTGGTGCTGGTTGTGGTGCTGGTTGTGGTGCTGGTTGTGGTGCTGGTTGTGGTGCTGGTTGTGGTGCTGGTTGTGGTGCTGGTTGTGGTGCTGGTTGTGGTGCTGGTGTTTGTGGTATTGTTTGTGGTGCTGGTTGTGGTGCTGGTTGTGGTGCTGGTTGTGGTGCTGGTTGTGGTACTGGTTGTGGTGCTGGTTGTGGTGCTGGTTTTTGTGGTGGTGTTTTTGGTGCTGGTGTTTGTTGTGGTGTTTGTTGTTGTGGTGGTGGTTGTGGTAGTGGTTGTGGTGCTGGTGGTTGTGGTGGTGGTTGTGGTGCTGGTTGTGGTGCTGGTTGTGGTGCTGGTTGTGGTGCTGGTTGTGGTGCTTGTTGTGGTGCTGATGGTTGTGGTGCTGGTGGTTGTGGTGCTGGTTGTGGTGCTGGTTGTGGTGCTGTTTATGGTGCTGGTGTTTGTGGTATTGGTTGTGGTGGTGGTTGTTGTTGTGGTGGTTGTTGTTGTGGTGGTTGTTGTTGTGGTGCTGGTTGTGGTGCTGGTGGTTGTGGTGCTGGTTGTGGTGCTGTTTGTGGTGCTGGTTGTGGTGCTGGTTGTGGTGCTGGTTGTGGTGCTGGTGTTTGTGGTTGTGTTTTTGGTGCTGGTGTTTGTTGTGGTGGTTGTGGTGGTGGTTGTGGTGCTGGTGGTTGTGGTGGTGTTTTGTTGTGGAAGTTGTGGTGGTGGTTGTGGTGCTGGTTGGGGTGCTGGTTGTGGTGCTATTTGTGTTGCTGTTTGTGGTGATGGTGTTTGTGGTGGTGGTTGTGGTTGTGGTGGAGGTTGTGGTGGTGGTTGTGGTGGTGGTGGTGATGGTTGTGGTAGTGGTGGTAGTTGTGGTTGTGGTTGTGGTGGTGGTTGTGCTTGTGATGGTGGTTGTGATGGTGGTGATGGTTGTGGTTGTGGTGGTAGTTGTGGTGGTGGATGTGGTGGTGGTTGTGCTTGTGATGGTTGTGGTAATGGTGGTGGTAGTTGTGGTGGTGGTTGTGGTGCTGTTTTTGGTGCTGAGTTTGTGGTGGTGGTTGTGGTGGTGGTAGTGGTGTTTGTGGTGCTGTTTGTGGTGTTTGTGGTGGTGGTGGTTGTGGTGCTGTTTGTGGTGCTGGTTGTTGTTGTGGTGGTTGTGGTGGTGGTTGTTGTACTGGTGCTGGTGGTTGTGATGGTGGTTGTGGTTGTGGTGGTGGTTGTGGTGGTGGTTGTGGTCCTGGTGTTTGTGGTTGTGGTGGTGGTTGTGGTGGTGGTTGTGATGGTGGTGGTAGTTGTGGTGGTGGTTGTGGTGGTGGTTGTGGTTGTGATGGTTGTGGTGGTGGTTGTGGTGCTGTTTGTGGTGCTGGGTTTGTGGTGGTGGTTGTGGTGGTGGTAGTGGTGGTTGTGGTGGTGGTGGTTATGGTTGTGGTGCTGTTTGTGGTGCTGTTGGTTGTGGTGATGGTTGTGGTGCTGGTGGTTGTGGTGGTGGTTGTTGTGCTGGTGGTTTTGGTGCTGGCTGTGGTGTTGGTTGTGGTGCTGGTTGTGATGCTGGTTGTGGTGCTGGTTGTGGTGCTGGTTGTGGTGCTGGTTGTGGTGCTGGTTGTGGTGCTGGTTGTGGTGCTGGTTGTGGTGCTGGTTGTGGTGCTGGTTGTGGTGGTGGTGTTTGTGGTTGTGGTGGTGGTTGTGGTAGTGGTTGTGGTGCTGGTTGTGGTGCTGGTTGTGGTGCTGGTTGTGGTGCTGGTTGTGGTGCTGGTTGTGGTGCTGGTTGTGGTGCTGGTTGTGGTGCTGGTTGTGGTGCTGGTTGTGGTGCTGGTTGTGGTGCTGGTTGTGGTGCTGGTTGTGGTGCTCGTTGTGGTGCTGGTTGTGGTGCTGGTTGTGGTGCTGGTATTTGTGGTATTGTTTGTGGTGCTGGTTGTGGTGCTGGTTGTGGTGCTGGTTGTGGTGCTGGTTGTCGTGCTGGTTTTTGTGGTGGTGTTTTTGGTGCTGGTGTTTGTTGTGGTGTTTGTTGTTGTGGTGGTGGTTGTGGTGCTGGTTGTGGTGCTGGTTGTGGTGCTTGTTGTGGTGCTGGTTGTGGTGCTGGTTGTGATGCTGGTGTTTGTGGTGGTGTTTGTGGTGGTGTTTGTGGTTGTGGTGGTGGTTGTGGTAGTGGTTGTGGTAGTGGTTGTGGTGCTGGTGTTTGTGGTGGTGTTTGTGGTGCTGGTGTTTGTTGTGGTGGTTGTGGTGGTGGTGGTTGTGGTGGTGGTGGTTGTGGTGCTGGTGGTTGTGGTGCTGGTTGTGGTATGGTTGGGGGTGCTGGTTGTGGTGCTGGTTGTGGTGCTGTTTATGGTGCTGTTGTTTGTGGTATTGGTTGTGGTGGTGATTGTTGTTGTGGTGGTTGTTGTTGTGGTGCTGGTTGTGGTGCTGGTGGTTGTGGTGCTGGTTGTGGTGCTGGTTGTGGTGCTGGTTGTGGTGCTGGTTGTGGTGCTGGTTGTGGTGCTGGTTGTGGTGCTGGTTGTGGTGCTGGTTGTGGTGGTGTTTTTGGTTCTGGTGTTTGTTGTGGTGGTTGTTGTTGTGGTTGTGGTGGTAATTGTTGTGGTATTGGTTGTGATGCTGATTGTGGTGGTGGTGGTTGTGGTGGTGGTGGTGGTTGTGGTTATTGTGGTGGTTGTGGTGGTGGTTGTGGTGGTTGTGGTGGTGGTGATGGTGCTGGTGGTTGTGGTGCTTGTTGTGGTGCTTGTTGTGGTGGTGGTGGGTGTGGTGTTGGTTATGGTGTGGGTTGTGGTGGTGGTTGTGGTTGTGGTGGTGGTTGTGGTTTTGTTTGTGGTTGTGGTGATTGTTGTGGTGCTGTTTGTGGTGCTGTATGTGGTGCTGTTTGTGGTGCTGTTTGTGGTGCTGTTTGTGGTATGGTTGTGGTATGCTTGTGGTGCTGGTTGTGGTGCAATTTGTGGTGCTGGTTGTGGTGGTACTGGTTGTGGTGCTGATTGTGGTGCTGGTTGTGGTGCTGTTTGTGATGCTGGTTGTGGTGCTGGTTGTGGTATGGTTGTGGTATGCTTGTGGTGCTGGTTGTGGTGCTGGTGGTTGTGGTGGTGTTTTTGGTGCTGGTGTTTGTTGTGGTGGTTGTGGTGGTGGTTGTGGTGCTGGTGGTTGTGGTGGTGTTTTGTTGTGGAAGTTGTGGTGGTGGTTGTGGTGCTGGTTGGCGTGCTGGTTGTGGTGCTGTTTGTTGTGCTGTTTGTGGTGCTGGTGTTTGTGGTGGTGGTTGTGGTTGTGGTGGTGGTGGTGGTGGTTGTGATGGTGGTAATGGTTGTGGTTGTGGTGGTAGTTGTGGTGGTGGTTGTGGTGGTGGTTGTGCTTTTGTTGGTTGTGGTGGTGGTTGTGTTGCTGTTTGTGGTGCTGGGTTTGTGTTGGTGGTTGTGGTGCTGGGTTTGTGTTGGTGGTTGTGGTGCTGGTTGTGGTATGGTTGTGGTATGGTTGTGGTGCTGGTTGTGGTGCTGGTTGTGGTGCTGATGGTTGTGGTGGTGGTGTTTGTGGTTGTGGTGGTGTTTGTGGTGCTGGTTGTGGTGGTGTTTGTGGTGCTGGTTGTGGTGCTGGTTGTGGTGCTGGTTGTGGTGCTGGTTGTGGTGCTGGTTGTGGTGCTGGTTGTGGTGCTGGTTGTGGTGCTGGTTGTGGTGATGGTGTTTGTGGTGCTGGTTGTGGTGCTGGTTGTGGTGCTGGTTGTGGTGCTGGTTGTGGTGCTGGTTTTTGTGGTGGTGTTTTTGGTGCTGGTGTTTGTTGTGGTGTTTGTTGTTGTGGTGGTGGTTGTGGTGCTGGTTGTGGTGCTGGTGGTTGTGGTGCTGGTTGTGGTGCTCTTTGTGGTGCTGGTTGTGGTGCTGGTTGTGGTGCTGGTTGTGGTGCTGGTTGTGGTGCTGGTTGTGGTGCTGGTTGTGGTGCTGGTTGTGGTGCTTGTTGTGGTGCTGATGGTTGTGGTGCTGGTGGTTGTGGTGCTGGTTGTGGTGCTGGTTGTGGTGCTGTTTATGGTGCTGGTGTTTGTGGTATTGGTTGTGGTGGTGATTGTTGTTGTGGTGGTTGTTGTTGTGGTGCTGGTTGTGGTGCTGGTGGTTGTGGTGCTGGTTGTGGTGCTGTTTGTGGTGCTGGTTGTGGTGCTGAAAGTGGTGCTGGTTGTGGTGCTGGTGTTTGTGGTTGTGTTTTTGTTGCTGGTGTTTGTTGTAATGGTTGTGGTGGTGGTTGTGGTGCTGGTGGTTGTGGTGGTGTTTTGTTGTGGAAGTTGTGGTGGTGGTTGTGGTGCTAGTTGGGGTGCTGGTTGTGGTGCTATTTGTGTTGCTGTTTGTGGTGATGGTGTTTGTGGTGGTGGTTGTGGTTGTGGTGGAGGTTGTGGTGGTGGTTGTGGTGGTGGTGGTGATGGTTGTGGTTGTGGTGGTAGTTGTGGTGGTGGTTGTGGTGGGGGTTGTGCTTGTGATGGTGGTTGTGATGGTGGTGATGGTTGTGGTTGTGGTGGTAGTTGTGGTGGTGGATGTGGTGGTGGTTGTGCTTGTGATGGTTGTGGTGGTGGTTGTGATGGTGGTGGTAGTTGTGGTGGTGGTTGTGGTGCTGTTTTTGGTGCTGGGTTTGTGGTGGTGGTTGTGGTAGTGGTGGTTGTGGTGCTGTTTGTGGTGTTTGTGGTGGTGGTGGTTGTGGTGCTGTTTGTGGTGCTGGTTGTTGTTGTGGTGGTTGTGGTGGTGGTTGTTGTACTGGTGCTGGTGGTTGTGATGGTGGTTGTGGTTGTGGTGGTGGTTGTGGTGGTGGTTGTGGTGCTGGTGTTTGTGGTTGTGGTTGTGGTTGTGGTGGTGGTTGTGGTGGTGGTTGTGATGGTGGTGGTAGTTGTGGTGGTGGTTGTGGTGCTGTTTTTGGTGCTGGGTTTGTGGTGGTGGTTGTGGTAGTGGTGGTTGTGGTGCTGTTTGTGGTGTTTGTGGTGGTGGTGGTTGTGGTGCTGTTTGTGGTGCTGGTTGTTGTTGTGGTGGTTGTGGTGTTGGTTGTTGTACTGGTGCTGGTGGTTGTGATGGTGGTTGTGGTTGTGGTGGTGGTTGTGGTGGTGGTTGTGGTGCTGGTGTTTGTGGTTGTGGTTGTGATGGTTGTGGTGGTGGTTGTGGTGCTGTTTGTGGTGCTGGGTTTGTGGTGGTGGTTGTGGTGGTGGTAGTGGTGGTTGTGGTGGTGGTGGTTGTGGTGCTGTTTGTGGTGCTGGTGGTTGTATTGCTGGTGGTTGTGGTGCTGGTTGTGGTGCTGGTTGTGGTGCTGGTTGTGGTGCTGGTTGTGTTGCTGGTTGTGTTGCTGGTTGTGGTGCTGGTGTTTGTGGTGGTGTTTTTGGTGCTGGTGTTTGTTGTGGTGGTTGTGGTGGTGGTTGTGGTGCTCGTGGTTGTGGTGGTGTTTTGTTGTGGAAGTTGTGGTGGTGGTTGTGGTGCTAGTTGGCGTGCTGGTTGTGGTGCTGTTTGTGGTGCTGTTTGTGGTGCTGGTGTTTGTGGTGGTGGTTGTGGTTGTGGTGGTGGTGGTGGTGGTTGTGATGGTGGTAATGGTTGTGGTTGTGGTGGTAGTTGTGGTGGTGGTTGTGCTTGTGGTTGTGCTTTTGATGGTTGTGGTGGTGGTTGTGTTGCTGTTTGTGGTGCTGGGTTTGTGTTGGTGGTTGTGGTGCTGGTTGTGGTATGGTTGTGGTATGGTTGTGGTGCTGGTTGTGGTGCTGGTTGTGGTGCTGTTTGTGGTGCTGGTGGTTGTGGTGGTGTTTTGTTGTGGAAGTTGTGGTGGTGGTTGTGGTTGTGGTTGTGGTTGTGATGGTTGTGGTGGTGGTTGTGGTGCTGTTTGTGGTGCTGGATTTGTGGTGGTGGTTGTGGTGGTTGTGGTGCTGTTTGTGGTGTTTGTGGTGGTGGTGGTTGTGGTGCTGTTTTTGGTGCTGGTTGTTGTTGTGTTGGTTGTGGTGGTGGTTGTGGTACTGGTGCTGGTGGTTGTGGTGGTTGTGGTTGTGGTGGTGGTTGTGGTGCTGGTGTTTGTGGTTGTGGTTGTGGTTGTGGTGGTGGTTGTGGTGGTGGTTGTGGTGGTGGTTGTGGTGGTGGTTGTGATGGTGGTGGTGGTTGTGGTGGTGGTTGTGGTGGTGGTTGTGATGGTGGTGGTGGTTGTGGTGCTGGTTGTTGTTGTGGTGGTGGTTGTGGTGCTGGTGCTGGTGGTTGTGGTTGTGGTGGTTGTTGTTGTGCTGGTGGTTTTGGTGCTGGTTGTGGTGGTGGTTGTGGTGCTGGTTGTGGTGCTGTTTGTGGTGCAATTTGTGGTGCTGGTGGTTGTTGTGGGGCTGGTTGTGGTGCTGGTTGCGATGCTAATTGTGGTGGTTGTGGTGGTGGTTGTGGTAGTGGTTGTGGTGCTGGTGGTTGTGGTGCTGGTTGTGGTGCTGGTTGTGGTGCTGGTTGTGGTGCTGGTTGTGGTGCTGGTGTTTGTTGTGGTGTTTGTGGTGCTGGTGTTTGTTGTGGTGGTTGTGGTGGTGGTGGTTGTGGTGGTGGTTGTGGTGCTGGTGGTTGTGGTGCTGGTTGTGGTGCTGGTTGTGGTGCTGGTTGTGGTATGGTTGTGGTATGGTTGTGGTATGGTTGTGGTGCTGGTTGTGGTGCTGCTTGTGTATGTTTGTGGTATGGTTGTGGTGCTGGTTGTGGTGCTGGTTGTGGTGCTTGTGGTTGTGGTGGTGTTTTGTTGTGAAAGTTGTGGTGGTGGTTGTGGTGGTGGTTGGGGTGCTGTTTGTGGTGGTGGTGGTTGTGGTGGTGGTGGTGGTGGTTGTTGTTGTGGTGGTGGTTGTGGTGCTGGTTGTGGTGCTGTTTGTGGTGGTGGTTGTTGTGGTGGTGGTTGTGGTAGTGGTTGTGGTGCTAATGGTTGTGGTGCTGGTTGTTGTGCTGGTTGTAGTGCTGGTTTTGGTGCTGGTTGTGGTGCTGGTTGTGGTGGTGGTTTTGGTGGAGGTTGTGGTGCAATTTGTGGTGCTGCTGGTTGTGGTGGTGGTTGTGGTGGTGGTTTTGGTGGTGGTTGTGATGGTTGTGGTGGTGGTAGTGGTGCTGGTTGTGGTGCTGGTTGTGGTATGGTTGTGGTATGCTTGTGGTGCTGGTTGTGTTGCTGGTTGTGTTGCTGGTTGTGGTGCTGGTTATGGTGCTGGTGGTTGTGGTGGTGTTTTGTTGTGGAAGTTGTGGTGGTGGTTGTGGTGCTGATGGGGTGCTGGTTGTGGTGCTGGTGGTTGTGGTGCTGGTTGTGGTGCTGGGTGTGGTGCTGGGTGTGTTGCTGGTTGTGGTGCTGGTGGTTGTGGTGCTGGTTGTGGTTCTGGTTGTGGTGCTGGTTGTGGTTGTTGTGGTGGTGCTGGTGATTGTGGTGCTGGTTGTGGTTGTGGTGGTGGTTGTTGTGCTGTTTATGGTGCTGGTGTTTGTGGTGGTGGTGGTTGTTGTTGTGGTGGTTGTTGTTGTGGTGGTTGTTGTTGTGGTGCTGGTTGTGGTTGTGGTGCTGGTTGTGGTGATGGTGTTTGTGGTTGTGTTTTTGGTGCTGGTGTTTGTTGTGGTGGTTGTGGTGGTGGTTGTGGTGGTGGTGATGTTGCTGGTGGTTGTGGTGCTTGTTGTGGTGCTTGTTGTGGTGGTGGTGGTTTTGGTGTTGGTTGTGGTGTGGGTTGTGGTGGTGGTTGTGGTTGTGGTGGTTTTGGTGGTGGTTGTGGTTGTGGTGGTGGTTGTGGATGTGATTGTGGTTGTGGTGGTGGTTTTGTTTGTGGTTGTGGTGTTTGTTGTGGTGCTGGTGGTTGTGGTGCTGTTTGTGGTGCTGTTTGTGGTGCTGTTTGTGGTGCTGTTTGTGGTGCTGTTTGTGGTGCTGTTTGTGGTGCTGTTGGTGGTGCTGGTTGTGGTGCTGGTTGTGGTATGGTTGTGGTATGTTTGTGGTGCTGGTTGTGGTGCTGGTGGTTGTGGTGGTGTTTTGTTGTGGAAGCTGTGGTGGTGGTTGTGGTGGTTGTTGTGGTGGTGGTTGTTGTGGTGGTTGTGGTGGTAATTGTTGTGGTGTTGGTTGTGGTGCTGGTTGTGGTGCTTGTTGTGGTGCTGATTGTGGTGGTGGTGGTTGTGGTGGTGGTGGTTGTGGTTATTGTGGTGGTTGTGGTGGTGGTTGTGGTGGTGGTGGTTGTGGTGGTGATGATGGTGCTGGTGGTTGTGGTGCTGGTTGTGGTGCTTGTTGTGGTGGTGGTGGTTGTGGTGTTTGTTGTGGTATGGGTTGTGGTATGGTTGTGGTATGGTTGTGGTGCTGGTTGTGGTGCTGGTTGTGGTGCTTGTTGTGGTGGTAATGTTGTGGTGTTGGTTGTGGTGTGGGTTGTGGTGGTGGTTGTGGTGCTGGTTGTGGTGCTTGTTGTGGTGGTAATGTTGTGGTGTTGGTTGTGGTGTGGGTTGTGGTGGTGGTCGTGGTGCTGGTTGTGGTATGGTTGTGGTGCAATTTGTGGTGCTGGTTGTGGTGGTACTGGTTGTGGTGCTGGTTGTGGTGCTGGTTGTGGTGCTGGTTGTGGTGCTGTTTGTGGTGCTGTTTGTGGTGCTGTTTGTGGTGCTGTTTGTGGTGCTGGTTGTGGTGCTGGTTGTGGTATGGTTGTGGTATGTTTGTGGTGCTGGTTGTGGTGCTGGTGGTTGTGGTGGTGTTTTGTGGTTTTGTTGGTGGTTGTGGTTGTGGTGGTGGTTGTGGATGTGATTGTGGTTGTGGTGGTGGTTTTGTTTGTGGTTGTGGTGATTGTTGTGGTGCTGGTGGTTGTGGTGCTGGTTGTGGTGCTGTTTGTGGTGCTGTTTGTGGTGCTGTTTGTGGTGGTGATTGTTGTTGTGGTGGTTGTTGTTGTGGTGCTGGTTGTGGTGCTGGTGGTTGTGGTGCTGGTTGTGGTGCTGGTTGTGGTGCTGGTTGTGGTGCTGGTTGTGGTGCTGGTTGTGGTGCTGGTTGTGTTGCTGGTGTTTGTGGTGGTGTTTTTGGTGCTGGTGTTTGTTGTGGTGGTTGTTGTTGTGGTTGTGGTGGTAATTGTTGTGGTATTGGTTATGGTGCTGGTTGTGGTGCTGATTGTGGTGGTGGTGGTTGTGGTGGTTGTGGTGGTTGTGGTTATTGTGGTGGTTGTGGTGGTGGTTGTGGTGGTGGTGGTTGTGGTTATTGTGGTGGTTGTGGTGGTGGTTGTGGTGGTGCTGGTTGTGGTGGTACTGGTTGTGGTGCTGGTTGTGGTGCTGGTTGTGGTGCTGTTTGTGGTGCTGTTTGTGGTGCTGTTTGTGGTGCTGGTTGTGGTGCTGGTTGTGGTATGGTTGTGGTATGTTTGTGGTGCTGGTTGTGGTGCTGGTGGTTGTGGTGGTGTTTTGTTGTGGAATATGTGGTGGTGGTTGTGGTGGTTGTTGTGGTGGTGGTTGTTGTGGTGGTTGTGGTGGTAATTGTTGTGGTGTTGGTTGTGGTGCTGGTTGTGGTGCTGGTTGTGGTGCTGATTGTGGTGGTGGTTGTGGTGGTGGTGGTTGTGGTTATTGTGGTGGTTGTGGTGGTGGTTGTGGTGGTGGTGGTTGTGGTGATGGTGCTGGTGGTTGTGGTGCTGGTTGTGGTGCTTGTTGTGGTGGTGGTGGTTGTGGTGTTGGTTGTGGTATGGGTTGTGGTATGGTTGTGGTATGGTTGTGGTGCTGGTTGTGGTGCTTGTTGTGGTGCTGGTTGTGGTGCTTGTTGTGGTGGTAATGTTGTGGTGTTGGTTGTGGTGTGGGTTGTGGTGGTGGTTGTGGTGCTGGTTGTGGTGCTTGTTGTGGTGGTAATGTTGTGGTGTTGGTTGTGGTGTGGGTTGTGGTGGTGGTTGTGGTTGTGGTGCTGGTTGTGGTGCTGGTGGTTGTGGTGCTGGTTGTGGTGCTGGTTGTGGTGCTGGTTGTGGTGCTGGTTGTGGTGCTGGTGGTTGTGGTGCTTGTTGTGGTGCTGGTTGTGGTTGTTGTGGTGGTGCTGGTGATTGTGGTGCTGGTTGTGGTTGTTGTGGTGGTGCTGGTGATTGTGGTGCTGGTTGTGGTTGTGGTGGTGGTTGGGGTGCTGGTTGTGCTGGTGTTTGTGGTGGTGGTTGTGGTGGTGTTGGTGGTGGTTGTGGTTGTTTTTGTGGTTGTTTTTGTGGTGGTGGTTGTGGTGGTGGTGGTTGTGGTGCTGGTTGTGGAGCTGGTTGTGGTGCTGGTTTTTTGGTGGTGTTTTTGGTGCTGGTGTTTGTTGTGGTGGTTGTTGTGGTGCTGGTGGTTGTGGTGCTGGTTGTGGTGCTGGTTGTGGTGCTGGTTGTGGTGCTGGTTGTGGTGCTGGTTGTGGTGCTGGTTGTGGTGCTGGTTGTGGTGCTGGTGTTTGTTGTGGTGGTTGTGGTGGTGGTGGTTGTGGTGGTGGTTGTGGTGCTGGTGGTTGTGGTGCTGGTTGTGGTGCTGGTTGTGGTGCTGGTTGTGGTATGGTTGTGGTATGGTTGTGGTATGGTTGTGGTGCTGGTTGTGGTGCTGCTTGTGTATGTTTGTGGTATGGTTGTGGTGCTGGTTGTGGTGCTGGTTGTGGTGCTTGTGGTTGTGGTGGTGTTTTGTTGTGAAAGTTGTGGTGGTGGTTGTGGTGGTGGTTGGGGTGCTGTTTGTGGTGGTGGTGGTTGTGGTGGTGGTGGTGGTGGTTGTTGTTGTGGTGGTGGTTGTGGTGCTGGTTGTGGTGCTGTTTGTGGTGGTGGTTGTTGTGGTGGTGGTTGTGGTAGTGGTTGTGGTGCTAATGGTTGTGGTGCTGGTTGTTGTGCTGGTTGTAGTGCTGGTTTTGGTGCTGGTTGTGGTGCTGGTTGTGGTGGTGGTTTTGGTGGAGGTTGTGGTGCAATTTGTGGTGCTGCTGGTTGTGGTGGTGGTTGTGGTGGTGGTTTTGGTGGTGGTTGTGATGGTTGTGGTGGTGGTAGTGGTGCTGGTTGTGGTGCTGGTTGTGGTATGGTTGTGGTATGCTTGTGGTGCTGGTTGTGTTGCTGGTTGTGTTGCTGGTTGTGGTGCTGGTTATGGTGCTGGTGGTTGTGGTGGTGTTTTGTTGTGGAAGTTGTGGTGGTGGTTGTGGTGCTGATGGGGTGCTGGTTGTGGTGCTGGTGGTTGTGGTGCTGGTTGTGGTGCTGGGTGTGGTGCTGGGTGTGTTGCTGGTTGTGGTGCTGGTGGTTGTGGTGCTGGTTGTGGTTCTGGTTGTGGTGCTGGTTGTGGTTGTTGTGGTGGTGCTGGTGATTGTGGTGCTGGTTGTGGTTGTGGTGGTGGTTGTTGTGCTGTTTATGGTGCTGGTGTTTGTGGTGGTGGTGGTTGTTGTTGTGGTGGTTGTTGTTGTGGTGGTTGTTGTTGTGGTGCTGGTTGTGGTTGTGGTGCTGGTTGTGGTGATGGTGTTTGTGGTTGTGTTTTTGGTGCTGGTGTTTGTTGTGGTGGTTGTGGTGGTGGTTGTGGTGGTGGTGATGTTGCTGGTGGTTGTGGTGCTTGTTGTGGTGCTTGTTGTGGTGGTGGTGGTTTTGGTGTTGGTTGTGGTGTGGGTTGTGGTGGTGGTTGTGGTTGTGGTGGTTTTGGTGGTGGTTGTGGTTGTGGTGGTGGTTGTGGATGTGATTGTGGTTGTGGTGGTGGTTTTGTTTGTGGTTGTGGTGTTTGTTGTGGTGCTGGTGGTTGTGGTGCTGTTTGTGGTGCTGTTTGTGGTGCTGTTTGTGGTGCTGTTTGTGGTGCTGTTTGTGGTGCTGTTTGTGGTGCTGTTGGTGGTGCTGGTTGTGGTGCTGGTTGTGGTATGGTTGTGGTATGTTTGTGGTGCTGGTTGTGGTGCTGGTGGTTGTGGTGGTGTTTTGTTGTGGAAGCTGTGGTGGTGGTTGTGGTGGTTGTTGTGGTGGTGGTTGTTGTGGTGGTTGTGGTGGTAATTGTTGTGGTGTTGGTTGTGGTGCTGGTTGTGGTGCTTGTTGTGGTGCTGATTGTGGTGGTGGTGGTTGTGGTGGTGGTGGTTGTGGTTATTGTGGTGGTTGTGGTGGTGGTTGTGGTGGTGGTGGTTGTGGTGGTGATGATGGTGCTGGTGGTTGTGGTGCTGGTTGTGGTGCTTGTTGTGGTGGTGGTGGTTGTGGTGTTTGTTGTGGTATGGGTTGTGGTATGGTTGTGGTATGGTTGTGGTGCTGGTTGTGGTGCTGGTTGTGGTGCTTGTTGTGGTGGTAATGTTGTGGTGTTGGTTGTGGTGTGGGTTGTGGTGGTGGTTGTGGTGCTGGTTGTGGTGCTTGTTGTGGTGGTAATGTTGTGGTGTTGGTTGTGGTGTGGGTTGTGGTGGTGGTCGTGGTGCTGGTTGTGGTATGGTTGTGGTGCAATTTGTGGTGCTGGTTGTGGTGGTACTGGTTGTGGTGCTGGTTGTGGTGCTGGTTGTGGTGCTGGTTGTGGTGCTGTTTGTGGTGCTGTTTGTGGTGCTGTTTGTGGTGCTGTTTGTGGTGCTGGTTGTGGTGCTGGTTGTTGTATGGTTGTGGTATGTTTGTGGTGCTGGTTGTGGTGCTGGTGGTTGTGGTGGTGTTTTGTGGTTTTGTTGGTGGTTGTGGTTGTGGTGGTGGTTGTGGATGTGATTGTGGTTGTGGTGGTGGTTTTGTTTGTGGTTGTGGTGATTGTTGTGGTGCTGGTGGTTGTGGTGCTGGTTGTGGTGCTGTTTGTGGTGCTGTTTGTGGTGCTGGTTGTGGTGGTGATTGTTGTTGTGGTGGTTGTTGTTGTGGTGCTGGTTGTGGTGCTGGTGGTTGTGGTGCTGGTTGTGGTGCTGGTTGTGGTGCTGGTTGTGGTGCTGGTTGTGGTGCTGGTTGTGGTGCTGGTTGTGTTGCTGGTGTTTGTGGTGGTGTTTTTGGTGCTGGTGTTTGTTGTGGTGGTTGTTGTTGTGGTTGTGGTGGTAATTGTTGTGGTATTGGTTATGGTGCTGGTTGTGGTGCTGATTGTGGTGGTGGTGGTTGTGGTGGTTGTGGTGGTTGTGGTTATTGTGGTGGTTGTGGTGGTGGTTGTGGTGGTGGTGGTTGTGGTTATTGTGGTGGTTGTGGTGGTGGTTGTGGTGGTGCTGGTTGTGGTGGTACTGGTTGTGGTGCTGGTTGTGGTGCTGGTTGTGGTGCTGTTTGTGGTGCTGTTTGTGGTGCTGTTTGTGGTGCTGGTTGTGGTGCTGGTTGTGGTATGGTTGTGGTATGTTTGTGGTGCTGGTTGTGGTGCTGGTGGTTGTGGTGGTGTTTTGTTGTGGAATATGTGGTGGTGGTTGTGGTGGTTGTTGTGGTGGTGGTTGTTGTGGTGGTTGTGGTGGTAATTGTTGTGGTGTTGGTTGTGGTGCTGGTTGTGGTGCTGGTTGTGGTGCTGATTGTGGTGGTGGTTGTGGTGGTGGTGGTTGTGGTTATTGTGGTGGTTGTGGTGGTGGTTGTGGTGGTGGTGGTTGTGGTGGTGGTGATGGTGCTGGTGGTTGTGGTGCTGGTTGTGGTGCTTGTTGTGGTGGTGGTGGTTGTGGTGTTGGTTGTGGTATGGGTTGTGGTATGGTTGTGGTATGGTTGTGGTGCTGGTTGTGGTGCTTGTTGTGGTGCTGGTTGTGGTGCTTGTTGTGGTGGTAATGTTGTGGTGTTGGTTGTGGTGTGGGTTGTGGTGGTGGTTGTGGTGCTGGTTGTGGTGCTTGTTGTGGTGGTAATGTTGTGGTGTTGGTTGTGGTGTGGGTTGTGGTGGTGGTTGTGGTTGTGGTGCTGGTTGTGGTGCTGGTGGTTGTGGTGCTGGTTGTGGTGCTGGTTGTGGTGCTGGTTGTGGTGCTGGTTGTGGTGCTGGTGGTTGTGGTGCTTGTTGTGGTGCTGGTTGTGGTTGTTGTGGTGGTGCTGGTGATTGTGGTGCTGGTTGTGGTTGTTGTGGTGGTGCTGGTGATTGTGGTGCTGGTTGTGGTTGTGGTGGTGGTTGGGGTGCTGGTTGTGCTGGTGTTTGTGGTGGTGGTTGTGGTGGTGTTGGTGGTGGTTGTGGTTGTTTTTGTGGTTGTTTTTGTGGTGGTGGTTGTGGTGGTGGTGGTTGTGGTGCTGGTTGTGGAGCTGGTTGTGGTGCTGGTTTTTTGGTGGTGTTTTTGGTGCTGGTGTTTGTTGTGGTGGTTGTTGTGGTGCTGGTGGTTGTGGTGCTGGTTGTGGTGCTGGTTGTGGTGCTGGTTGTGGTGCTGGTTGTGGTGCTGGTTGTGGTGCTGGTTGTGGTGCTGGTTGTGGTGCTGGTTGTGGTGCTTGTTGTGGGGCTGATGGTTGTGGTGCTGGTGGTTGTGGTGCTGGTTGTGGTGCTGGTTGTGGTGCTGTTTATGGTGCTGGTGTTTTTGGTATTGGTTGTGGTGGTGGTTGTTGTTGTGGTGGTTGTTGTTGTGGTGCTGGTTGTGGTGCTGGTTGTGGTGCTGGTGGTTGTGGTGCTGGTTATTGTGGTGCTGGTTGTGGTGCTGGTTGTGGTGCTGGTTGTGGTGCTGGTTGTGGTGCTGGTGTTTGTGGTTGTGTTTTTGGTGCTGGTGTTTGTTGTGGTGGTTGTGGTGGTGGTTGTGGTGGTGGTGATGTTGCTGGTGGTTGTGGTGCTTGTTGTGGTGCTTGTTGTGGTGGTGGTGGTTTTGGTGTTGGTTGTGGTGTGGGTTGTGGTGGTGGTTGTGGTTGTGGTGGTTTTGGTGGTGGTTGTGGTTGTGGTGGTGGTTGTGGATGTGATTGTGGTTGTGGTGGTGGTTTTGTTTGTGGTTGTGGTGTTTGTTGTGGTGCTGGTGGTTGTGGTGCTGTTTGTGGTGCTGTTTGTGGTGCTGTTTGTGGTGCTGTTTGTGGTGCTGTTTGTGGTGCTGGTTGTGGTGCTGGTTGTGGTATGTTTGTTGTGCAATTTGTGGTTCTGGTTGTGGTGGTACTGGTTGTGGTGCAGGTTGTGGTGCTGTTTGTGGTGCTGTTTGTGGTGCTGTTGGTGGTGCTGGTTGTGGTGCTGGTTGTGGTATGGTTGTGGTATGTTTGTGGTGCTGGTTGTGGTGCTGGTGGTTGTGGTGGTGTTTTGTTGTGGAAGCTGTGGTGGTGGTTGTGGTGGTTGTTGTGGTGGTGGTTGTTGTGGTGGTTGTGGTGGTAATTGTTGTGGTGTTGGTTGTGGTGCTGGTTGTGGTGCTTGTTGTGGTGCTGATTGTGGTGGTTGTGGTGGTGGTGGTTGTGGTTATTGTGGTGGTTGTGGTGGTGGTTGTGGTGGTGGTGGTTGTGGTGGTGATGATGGTGCTGGTGGTTGTGGTGCTGGTTGTGGTGCTTGTTGTGGTGGTGGTGGTTGTGGTGTTGGTTGTGGTATGGGTTGTGGTATGGTTGTGGTATGGTTGTGGTGCTGGTTGTGGTGCTTGTTGTGGTGCTGGTTGTGGTGCTTGTTGTGGTGGTAATTTTGTGGTGTTGGTTGTGGTGTGGGTTGTGGTGGTGGTTGTGGTGCTGGTTGTGGTGCTTGTTGTGGTGGTAATGTTGTGGTGTTGGTTGTGGTGTGGGTTGTGGTGGTGGTTGTGGTTGTGGTGCTGGTTGTGGTGCTGGTGGTTGTGGTGCTGGTTGTGGTGCTGGTTGTGGTGCTGGTTGTGGTGCTGGTTGTGGTGCTGGTGGTTGTGGTGCTTGTTGTGGTGCTGGTTGTGGTTGTTGTGGTGGTGCTGGTGATTGTGGTGCTGGTTGTGGTTGTTGTGGTGGTGCTGGTGATTGTGGTGCTGGTTGTGGTTGTGGTGGTTGTTGGGGTGCTGGTTGTGCTGGTGTTTGTGGTGGTGGTTGTGGTGGTGTTGGTGGTGGTTGTGGTTGTTTTTGTGGTTGTTTTTGTGGTGGTGGTTGTGGTGGTGGTGGTTGTGGTGCTGGTTGTGGAGCTGGTTGTGGTGCTGGTTTTTTGGTGGTGTTTTTGGTGCTGGTGTTTGTTGTGGTGGTTGTTGTGGTGCTGGTGGTTGTGGTGCTGGTTGTGGTGCTGGTTGTGGTGCTGGTTGTGGTGCTGGTTGTGGTGCTGGTTGTGGTGCTGGTTGTGGTGCTGGTTGTGGTGCTGGTTGTGGTGCTTGTTGTGGGGCTGATGGTTGTGGTGCTGGTGGTTGTGGTGCTGGTTGTGGTGCTGGTTGTGGTGCTGTTTATGGTGCTGGTGTTTTTGGTATTGGTTGTGGTGGTGGTTGTTGTTGTGGTGGTTGTTGTTGTGGTGCTGGTTGTGGTGCTGGTTGTGGTGCTGGTGGTTGTGGTGCTGGTTATTGTGGTGCTGGTTGTGGTGCTGGTTGTGGTGCTGGTTGTGGTGCTGGTTGTGGTGCTGGTGTTTGTGGTTGTGTTTTTGGTGCTGGTGTTTGTTGTGGTGGTTGTGGTGGTGGTTGTGGTGGTGGTGATGTTGCTGGTGGTTGTGGTGCTTGTTGTGGTGCTTGTTGTGGTGGAGGTGGTTTTGGTGTTGGTTGTGGTGTGGGTTGTGGTGGTGGTTGTGGTTGTGGTTGTGGTGGTTTTGGTGGTGGTTGTGGTTGTGGTGGTGGTTGTGGATGTGATTGTGGTTGTGGTGGTGGTTTTGTTTGTGGTTGTGGTGTTTGTTGTGGTGCTGGTGGTTGTGGTGCTGTTTGTGGTGCTGTTTGTGGTGCTGTTTGTGGTGCTGTTTGTGGTGCTGTTTGTGGTGCTGTTTGTGGTGCTGGTTGTGGTGCTGGTTGTGGTATGTTTGTTGTGCAATTTGTGGTTCTGGTTGTGGTGGTACTGGTTGTGGTGCAGGTTGTGGTGCTGTTTGTGGTGCTGTTTGTGGTGCTGTTGGTGGTGCTGGTTGTGGTGCTGGTTGTGGTATGGTTGTGGTATGTTTGTGGTGCTGGTTGTGGTGCTGGTGGTTGTGGTGGTGTTTTGTTGTGGAAGCTGTGGTGGTGGTTGTGGTGGTTGTTGTGGTGGTGGTTGTTGTGGTGGTTGTGGTGGTAATTGTTGTGGTGTTGGTTGTGGTGCTGGTTGTGGTGCTTGTTGTGGTGCTGATTGTGGTGGTGGTGGTTGTGGTGGTGGTGGTTGTGGTTATTGTGGTGGTTGTGGTGGTGGTTGTGGTGGTGGTGGTTGTGGTGGTGATGATGGTGCTGGTGGTTGTGGTGCTGGTTGTGGTGCTTGTTGTGGTGGTGGTGGTTGTGGTGTTTGTTGTGGTATGGGTTGTGGTATGGTTGTGGTATGGTTGTGGTGCTGGTTGTGGTGCTGGTTGTGGTGCTTGTTGTGGTGGTAATGTTGTGGTGTTGGTTGTGGTGTGGGTTGTGGTGGTGGTTGTGGTGCTGGTTGTGGTGCTTGTTGTGGTGGTAATGTTGTGGTGTTGGTTGTGGTGTGGGTTGTGGTGGTGGTCGTGGTTGTGGTGGTGGTTGTGGTGCTGGTGGTTGTGGTGGTGTTTTGTTGTGGTAGATGTGGTGGTGGTTGTGGTGCTTGTTGGGGTGCTGGTTGTGGTGCTGGTGGTTGTGGTGCTGGTTGTGGTGCTGGTTGTGGTCCTGGTGGTTGTGGTGCTGGTTGTGGTGCTGGTTGTGGTGCTGGTTGTGGTTGTTGTGGTGGTGCTGGTGATTGTGGTGCTGGTTGTGGTTGTTGTGGTGGTGCTGGTGATTGTGGTGCTGGTTGTGGTTGTGGTGGTGGTTGGGGTGCTGGTTGTGCTGGTGTTTGTGGTGGTGGTTGTGGTGGTATTGGTGGTGGTTGTGGTTGTTTTTGTGGTGGTGGTTGTGGTGCTGGTTGTGGAGCTGGTTGTGGTGCTGGTTTTTGTGGTGGTGTTTTTGGTGCTGGTGTTTGTTGTGGTGGTTGTTGTGGTGCTGGTGGTTGTGGTGCTGGTTGTGGTGCTGGTTGTGGTGCTGGTTGTGGTGCTGGTTGTGGTGCTGGTTGTGGTGCTGGTTGTGGTGCTTGTTGTGGGGCTAATCGTTGTGGTGCTGGTGGTTGTGGTGCTGGTTGTGGTGCTGGTTGTGGTGCTGTTTATGGTGCTGGTGTTTGTGGTATTGGTTGTGGTGGTGGTTGTTGTTGTGGTGGTTGTTGTTGTGGTGCTGGTTGTGGTGCTGGTGGTTGTGGTGCTGGTGGTTGTGGTGCTGGTTGTGGTGCTGGTTGTGGTGCTGTTTGTGGTGCTGGTTGTGGTGCTGGTTGTGGTGCTGGTGTTTGTGGTTGTGTTTTTGGTGCTGGTGTTTGTTGTGGTGGTTGTGGTGGTGGTTGTGGTGCTGGTGGTTGTGGTGGTGTTTTGTTGTGGAAGTTGTGGTGGTGGTTGTGGTGCTGGTTGTGGTGCTGGTTGTGGTGCTGGTTGTGGTGCTGTTTGTGGTGCTGTTTGTGGTGCTGGTGGTTGTGGTGGTGGTGGTGGTGGTGGTTGTGGTTGTTGTTGTGGTGGTGGTTGTGGTGCTGGTTGTGGTGCTGTTTGTGGTGGTGGTTGTTGTGGTGGTGGTTGTGGTAGTGGTTGTGGTGCTAATGGTTGTGGTGCTGGTTGTTGTGCTGGTTGTAGTGCTGGTTTTGGTGCTGGTTGTGGTGCTGGTGGTTGTGGTGGTGGTTGTGGTGGTGGTTTTGGTGGTGGTTGTGGTGCAATTTGTGGTGCTGGTGGTTGTGGTGGTGGTTGTGGTGCTGGTTGTGGTGCTTGTTGTGGTATGGTTGTGGTATGCTTGTGGTGCTGGTTCTGTTTCTGGTTGTGGTGCTGGTTGTGGTGCTGGTTGGGGTGCTGGTTGTGGTGCTATTTGTGTTGCTGTTTGTGGTGATGGTGTTTGTGGTGGTGGTTGTGGTTGTGGTGGAGGTTGTGGTGGTGGTTGTGGTGGTGGTGGTGATGGTTGTGGTAGTGGTGGTAGTTGTGGTTGTGGTTGTGGTGGTGGTTGTGCTTGTGATGGTGGTTGTGATGGTGGTGATGGTTGTGGTTGTGGTGGTAGTTGTGGTGGTGGATGTGGTGGTGGTTGTGCTTGTGATGGTTGTGGTGATGGTGGTGGTAGTTGTGGTGGTGGTTGTGGTGCTGTTTTTGGTGCTGAGTTTGTGGTGGTGGTTGTGGTGGTGGTAGTGGTGTTTGTGGTGCTGTTTGTGGTGTTTGTGGTGGTGGTGGTTGTGGTGCTGTTTGTGGTGCTGGTTGTTGTTGTGGTGGTTGTGGTGGTGGTTGTTGTACTGGTGCTGGTGGTTGTGATGGTGGTTGTGGTTGTGGTGGTGGTTGTGGTGGTGGTTGTGGTCCTGGTGTTTGTGGTTGTGGTGGTGGTTGTGGTGGTGGTTGTGATGGTGGTGGTAGTTGTGGTGGTGGTTGTGGTGGTGGTTGTGGTTGTGATGGTTGTGGTGGTGGTTGTGGTGCTGTTTGTGGTGCTGGGTTTGTGGTGGTGGTTGTGGTGGTGGTAGTGGTGGTTGTGGTGGTGGTGGTTATGGTTGTGGTGCTGTTTGTGGTGCTGTTGGTTGTGGTGATGGTTGTGGTGCTGGTGGTTGTGGTGGTGGTTGTTGTGCTGGTGGTTTTGGTGCTGGCAATGGTGTTGGTTGTGGTGCTGGTTGTGATGCTGGTTGTGGTGCTGGTTGTGGTGCTGGTTGTGGTGCTGGTTGTGGTGCTGGTTGTGGTGCTGGTTGTGGTGCTGGTTGTGGTGCTGGTTGTGGTGCTGGTTGTGGTGGTGGTGTTTGTGGTTGTGGTGGTGGTTGTGGTAGTGGTTGTGGTGCTGGTTGTGGTGCTGGTTGTGGTGCTGGTTGTGGTGCTGGTTGTGGTGCTGGTTGTGGTGCTGGTTGTGGTGCTGGTTGTGGTGCTGGTTGTGGTGCTGGTTGTGGTGCTGGTTGTGGTGCTGGTTGTGGTGCTGGTTGTGGTGCTCGTTGTGGTGCTGGTTGTGGTGCTGGTTGTGGTGCTGGTATTTGTGGTATTGTTTGTGGTGCTGGTTGTGGTGCTGGTTGTGGTGCTGGTTGTGGTGCTGGTTGTCGTGCTGGTTTTTGTGGTGGTGTTTTTGGTGCTGGTGTTTGTTGTGGTGTTTGTTGTTGTGGTGGTGGTTGTGGTGCTGGTTGTGGTGCTGGTTGTGGTGCTTGTTGTGGTGCTGGTTGTGGTGCTGGTTGTGATGCTGGTGTTTGTGGTGGTGTTTGTGGTGGTGTTTGTGGTTGTGGTGGTGGTTGTGGTAGTGGTTGTGGTAGTGGTTGTGGTGCTGGTGTTTGTGGTGGTGTTTGTGGTGCTGGTGTTTGTTGTGGTGGTTGTGGTGGTGGTGGTTGTGGTGGTGGTGGTTGTGGTGCTGGTGGTTGTGGTGCTGGTTGTGGTATGGTTGGGGGTGCTGGTTGTGGTGCTGGTTGTGGTGCTGTTTATGGTGCTGTTGTTTGTGGTATTGGTTGTGGTGGTGATTGTTGTTGTGGTGGTTGTTGTTGTGGTGCTGGTTGTGGTGCTGGTGGTTGTGGTGCTGGTTGTGGTGCTGGTTGTGGTGCTGGTTGTGGTGCTGGTTGTGGTGCTGGTTGTGGTGCTGGTTGTGGTGCTGGTTGTGGTGCTGGTTGTGGTGGTGTTTTTGGTTCTGGTGTTTGTTGTGGTGGTTGTTGTTGTGGTTGTGGTGGTAATTGTTGTGGTATTGGTTGTGATGCTGATTGTGGTGGTGGTGGTTGTGGTGGTGGTGGTGGTTGTGGTTATTGTGGTGGTTGTGGTGGTGGTTGTGGTGGTTGTGGTGGTGGTGATGGTGCTGGTGGTTGTGGTGCTTGTTGTGGTGCTTGTTGTGGTGGTGGTGGGTGTGGTGTTGGTTATGGTGTGGGTTGTGGTGGTGGTTGTGGTTGTGGTGGTGGTTGTGGTTTTGTTTGTGGTTGTGGTGATTGTTGTGGTGCTGTTTGTGGTGCTGTATGTGGTGCTGTTTGTGGTGCTGTTTGTGGTGCTGTTTGTGGTATGGTTGTGGTATGCTTGTGGTGCTGGTTGTGGTGCAATTTGTGGTGCTGGTTGTGGTGGTACTGGTTGTGGTGCTGATTGTGGTGCTGGTTGTGGTGCTGTTTGTGATGCTGGTTGTGGTGCTGGTTGTGGTATGGTTGTGGTATGCTTGTGGTGCTGGTTGTGGTGCTGGTGGTTGTGGTGGTGTTTTTGGTGCTGGTGTTTGTTGTGGTGGTTGTGGTGGTGGTTGTGGTGCTGGTGGTTGTGGTGGTGTTTTGTTGTGGAAGTTGTGGTGGTGGTTGTGGTGCTGGTTGGCGTGCTGGTTGTGGTGCTGTTTGTTGTGCTGTTTGTGGTGCTGGTGTTTGTGGTGGTGGTTGTGGTTGTGGTGGTGGTGGTGGTGGTTGTGATGGTGGTAATGGTTGTGGTTGTGGTGGTAGTTGTGGTGGTGGTTGTGGTGGTGGTTGTGCTTTTGTTGGTTGTGGTGGTGGTTGTGTTGCTGTTTGTGGTGCTGGGTTTGTGTTGGTGGTTGTGGTGCTGGGTTTGTGTTGGTGGTTGTGGTGCTGGTTGTGGTATGGTTGTGGTATGGTTGTGGTGCTGGTTGTGGTGCTGGTTGTGGTGCTGATGGTTGTGGTGGTGGTGTTTGTGGTTGTGGTGGTGTTTGTGGTGCTGGTTGTGGTGGTGTTTGTGGTGCTGGTTGTGGTGCTGGTTGTGGTGCTGGTTGTGGTGCTGGTTGTGGTGCTGGTTGTGGTGCTGGTTGTGGTGCTGGTTGTGGTGCTGGTTGTGGTGATGGTGTTTGTGGTGCTGGTTGTGGTGCTGGTTGTGGTGCTGGTTGTGGTGCTGGTTGTGGTGCTGGTTTTTGTGGTGGTGTTTTTGGTGCTGGTGTTTGTTGTGGTGTTTGTTGTTGTGGTGGTGGTTGTGGTGCTGGTTGTGGTGCTGGTGGTTGTGGTGCTGGTTGTGGTGCTCTTTGTGGTGCTGGTTGTGGTGCTGGTTGTGGTGCTGGTTGTGGTGCTGGTTGTGGTGCTGGTTGTGGTGCTGGTTGTGGTGCTGGTTGTGGTGCTTGTTGTGGTGCTGATGGTTGTGGTGCTGGTGGTTGTGGTGCTGGTTGTGGTGCTGGTTGTGGTGCTGTTTATGGTGCTGGTGTTTGTGGTATTGGTTGTGGTGGTGATTGTTGTTGTGGTGGTTGTTGTTGTGGTGCTGGTTGTGGTGCTGGTGGTTGTGGTGCTGGTTGTGGTGCTGTTTGTGGTGCTGGTTGTGGTGCTGAAAGTGGTGCTGGTTGTGGTGCTGGTGTTTGTGGTTGTGTTTTTGTTGCTGGTGTTTGTTGTAATGGTTGTGGTGGTGGTTGTGGTGCTGGTGGTTGTGGTGGTGTTTTGTTGTGGAAGTTGTGGTGGTGGTTGTGGTGCTAGTTGGGGTGCTGGTTGTGGTGCTATTTGTGTTGCTGTTTGTGGTGATGGTGTTTGTGGTGGTGGTTGTGGTTGTGGTGGAGGTTGTGGTGGTGGTTGTGGTGGTGGTGGTGATGGTTGTGGTTGTGGTGGTAGTTGTGGTGGTGGTTGTGGTGGGGGTTGTGCTTGTGATGGTGGTTGTGATGGTGGTGATGGTTGTGGTTGTGGTGGTAGTTGTGGTGGTGGATGTGGTGGTGGTTGTGCTTGTGATGGTTGTGGTGGTGGTTGTGATGGTGGTGGTAGTTGTGGTGGTGGTTGTGGTGCTGTTTTTGGTGCTGGGTTTGTGGTGGTGGTTGTGGTAGTGGTGGTTGTGGTGCTGTTTGTGGTGTTTGTGGTGGTGGTGGTTGTGGTGCTGTTTGTGGTGCTGGTTGTTGTTGTGGTGGTTGTGGTGGTGGTTGTTGTACTGGTGCTGGTGGTTGTGATGGTGGTTGTGGTTGTGGTGGTGGTTGTGGTGGTGGTTGTGGTGCTGGTGTTTGTGGTTGTGGTTGTGGTTGTGGTGGTGGTTGTGGTGGTGGTTGTGATGGTGGTGGTAGTTGTGGTGGTGGTTGTGGTGCTGTTTTTGGTGCTGGGTTTGTGGTGGTGGTTGTGGTAGTGGTGGTTGTGGTGCTGTTTGTGGTGTTTGTGGTGGTGGTGGTTGTGGTGCTGTTTGTGGTGCTGGTTGTTGTTGTGGTGGTTGTGGTGTTGGTTGTTGTACTGGTGCTGGTGGTTGTGATGGTGGTTGTGGTTGTGGTGGTGGTTGTGGTGGTGGTTGTGGTGCTGGTGTTTGTGGTTGTGGTTGTGATGGTTGTGGTGGTGGTTGTGGTGCTGTTTGTGGTGCTGGGTTTGTGGTGGTGGTTGTGGTGGTGGTAGTGGTGGTTGTGGTGGTGGTGGTTGTGGTGCTGTTTGTGGTGCTGGTGGTTGTATTGCTGGTGGTTGTGGTGCTGGTTGTGGTGCTGGTTGTGGTGCTGGTTGTGGTGCTGGTTGTGTTGCTGGTTGTGTTGCTGGTTGTGGTGCTGGTGTTTGTGGTGGTGTTTTTGGTGCTGGTGTTTGTTGTGGTGGTTGTGGTGGTGGTTGTGGTGCTCGTGGTTGTGGTGGTGTTTTGTTGTGGAAGTTGTGGTGGTGGTTGTGGTGCTAGTTGGCGTGCTGGTTGTGGTGCTGTTTGTGGTGCTGTTTGTGGTGCTGGTGTTTGTGGTGGTGGTTGTGGTTGTGGTGGTGGTGGTGGTGGTTGTGATGGTGGTAATGGTTGTGGTTGTGGTGGTAGTTGTGGTGGTGGTTGTGCTTGTGGTTGTGCTTTTGATGGTTGTGGTGGTGGTTGTGTTGCTGTTTGTGGTGCTGGGTTTGTGTTGGTGGTTGTGGTGCTGGTTGTGGTATGGTTGTGGTATGGTTGTGGTGCTGGTTGTGGTGCTGGTTGTGGTGCTGTTTGTGGTGCTGGTGGTTGTGGTGGTGTTTTGTTGTGGAAGTTGTGGTGGTGGTTGTGGTTGTGGTTGTGGTTGTGATGGTTGTGGTGGTGGTTGTGGTGCTGTTTGTGGTGCTGGATTTGTGGTGGTGGTTGTGGTGGTTGTGGTGCTGTTTGTGGTGTTTGTGGTGGTGGTGGTTGTGGTGCTGTTTTTGGTGCTGGTTGTTGTTGTGTTGGTTGTGGTGGTGGTTGTGGTACTGGTGCTGGTGGTTGTGGTGGTTGTGGTTGTGGTGGTGGTTGTGGTGCTGGTGTTTGTGGTTGTGGTTGTGGTTGTGGTGGTGGTTGTGGTGGTGGTTGTGGTGGTGGTTGTGGTGGTGGTTGTGATGGTGGTGGTGGTTGTGGTGGTGGTTGTGGTGGTGGTTGTGATGGTGGTGGTGGTTGTGGTGCTGGTTGTTGTTGTGGTGGTGGTTGTGGTGCTGGTGCTGGTGGTTGTGGTTGTGGTGGTTGTTGTTGTGCTGGTGGTTTTGGTGCTGGTTGTGGTGGTGGTTGTGGTGCTGGTTGTGGTGCTGTTTGTGGTGCAATTTGTGGTGCTGGTGGTTGTTGTGGGGCTGGTTGTGGTGCTGGTTGCGATGCTAATTGTGGTGGTTGTGGTGGTGGTTGTGGTAGTGGTTGTGGTGCTGGTGGTTGTGGTGCTGGTTGTGGTGCTGGTTGTGGTGCTGGTTGTGGTGCTGGTTGTGGTGCTGGTGTTTGTTGTGGTGTTTGTGGTGCTGGTGTTTGTTGTGGTGGTTGTGGTGGTGGTGGTTGTGGTGGTGGTTGTGGTGCTGGTGGTTGTGGTGCTGGTTGTGGTGCTGGTTGTGGTGCTGGTTGTGGTATGGTTGTGGTATGGTTGTGGTATGGTTGTGGTGCTGGTTGTGGTGCTGCTTGTGTATGTTTGTGGTATGGTTGTGGTGCTGGTTGTGGTGCTGGTTGTGGTGCTTGTGGTTGTGGTGGTGTTTTGTTGTGAAAGTTGTGGTGGTGGTTGTGGTGGTGGTTGGGGTGCTGTTTGTGGTGGTGGTGGTTGTGGTGGTGGTGGTGGTGGTTGTTGTTGTGGTGGTGGTTGTGGTGCTGGTTGTGGTGCTGTTTGTGGTGGTGGTTGTTGTGGTGGTGGTTGTGGTAGTGGTTGTGGTGCTAATGGTTGTGGTGCTGGTTGTTGTGCTGGTTGTAGTGCTGGTTTTGGTGCTGGTTGTGGTGCTGGTTGTGGTGGTGGTTTTGGTGGAGGTTGTGGTGCAATTTGTGGTGCTGCTGGTTGTGGTGGTGGTTGTGGTGGTGGTTTTGGTGGTGGTTGTGATGGTTGTGGTGGTGGTAGTGGTGCTGGTTGTGGTGCTGGTTGTGGTATGGTTGTGGTATGCTTGTGGTGCTGGTTGTGTTGCTGGTTGTGTTGCTGGTTGTGGTGCTGGTTATGGTGCTGGTGGTTGTGGTGGTGTTTTGTTGTGGAAGTTGTGGTGGTGGTTGTGGTGCTGATGGGGTGCTGGTTGTGGTGCTGGTGGTTGTGGTGCTGGTTGTGGTGCTGGGTGTGGTGCTGGGTGTGTTGCTGGTTGTGGTGCTGGTGGTTGTGGTGCTGGTTGTGGTTCTGGTTGTGGTGCTGGTTGTGGTTGTTGTGGTGGTGCTGGTGATTGTGGTGCTGGTTGTGGTTGTGGTGGTGGTTGTTGTGCTGTTTATGGTGCTGGTGTTTGTGGTGGTGGTGGTTGTTGTTGTGGTGGTTGTTGTTGTGGTGGTTGTTGTTGTGGTGCTGGTTGTGGTTGTGGTGCTGGTTGTGGTGATGGTGTTTGTGGTTGTGTTTTTGGTGCTGGTGTTTGTTGTGGTGGTTGTGGTGGTGGTTGTGGTGGTGGTGATGTTGCTGGTGGTTGTGGTGCTTGTTGTGGTGCTTGTTGTGGTGGTGGTGGTTTTGGTGTTGGTTGTGGTGTGGGTTGTGGTGGTGGTTGTGGTTGTGGTGGTTTTGGTGGTGGTTGTGGTTGTGGTGGTGGTTGTGGATGTGATTGTGGTTGTGGTGGTGGTTTTGTTTGTGGTTGTGGTGTTTGTTGTGGTGCTGGTGGTTGTGGTGCTGTTTGTGGTGCTGTTTGTGGTGCTGTTTGTGGTGCTGTTTGTGGTGCTGTTTGTGGTGCTGTTTGTGGTGCTGTTGGTGGTGCTGGTTGTGGTGCTGGTTGTGGTATGGTTGTGGTATGTTTGTGGTGCTGGTTGTGGTGCTGGTGGTTGTGGTGGTGTTTTGTTGTGGAAGCTGTGGTGGTGGTTGTGGTGGTTGTTGTGGTGGTGGTTGTTGTGGTGGTTGTGGTGGTAATTGTTGTGGTGTTGGTTGTGGTGCTGGTTGTGGTGCTTGTTGTGGTGCTGATTGTGGTGGTGGTGGTTGTGGTGGTGGTGGTTGTGGTTATTGTGGTGGTTGTGGTGGTGGTTGTGGTGGTGGTGGTTGTGGTGGTGATGATGGTGCTGGTGGTTGTGGTGCTGGTTGTGGTGCTTGTTGTGGTGGTGGTGGTTGTGGTGTTTGTTGTGGTATGGGTTGTGGTATGGTTGTGGTATGGTTGTGGTGCTGGTTGTGGTGCTGGTTGTGGTGCTTGTTGTGGTGGTAATGTTGTGGTGTTGGTTGTGGTGTGGGTTGTGGTGGTGGTTGTGGTGCTGGTTGTGGTGCTTGTTGTGGTGGTAATGTTGTGGTGTTGGTTGTGGTGTGGGTTGTGGTGGTGGTCGTGGTGCTGGTTGTGGTATGGTTGTGGTGCAATTTGTGGTGCTGGTTGTGGTGGTACTGGTTGTGGTGCTGGTTGTGGTGCTGGTTGTGGTGCTGGTTGTGGTGCTGTTTGTGGTGCTGTTTGTGGTGCTGTTTGTGGTGCTGTTTGTGGTGCTGGTTGTGGTGCTGGTTGTGGTATGGTTGTGGTATGTTTGTGGTGCTGGTTGTGGTGCTGGTGGTTGTGGTGGTGTTTTGTGGTTTTGTTGGTGGTTGTGGTTGTGGTGGTGGTTGTGGATGTGATTGTGGTTGTGGTGGTGGTTTTGTTTGTGGTTGTGGTGATTGTTGTGGTGCTGGTGGTTGTGGTGCTGGTTGTGGTGCTGTTTGTGGTGCTGTTTGTGGTGCTGTTTGTGGTGGTGATTGTTGTTGTGGTGGTTGTTGTTGTGGTGCTGGTTGTGGTGCTGGTGGTTGTGGTGCTGGTTGTGGTGCTGGTTGTGGTGCTGGTTGTGGTGCTGGTTGTGGTGCTGGTTGTGGTGCTGGTTGTGTTGCTGGTGTTTGTGGTGGTGTTTTTGGTGCTGGTGTTTGTTGTGGTGGTTGTTGTTGTGGTTGTGGTGGTAATTGTTGTGGTATTGGTTATGGTGCTGGTTGTGGTGCTGATTGTGGTGGTGGTGGTTGTGGTGGTTGTGGTGGTTGTGGTTATTGTGGTGGTTGTGGTGGTGGTTGTGGTGGTGGTGGTTGTGGTTATTGTGGTGGTTGTGGTGGTGGTTGTGGTGGTGCTGGTTGTGGTGGTACTGGTTGTGGTGCTGGTTGTGGTGCTGGTTGTGGTGCTGTTTGTGGTGCTGTTTGTGGTGCTGTTTGTGGTGCTGGTTGTGGTGCTGGTTGTGGTATGGTTGTGGTATGTTTGTGGTGCTGGTTGTGGTGCTGGTGGTTGTGGTGGTGTTTTGTTGTGGAATATGTGGTGGTGGTTGTGGTGGTTGTTGTGGTGGTGGTTGTTGTGGTGGTTGTGGTGGTAATTGTTGTGGTGTTGGTTGTGGTGCTGGTTGTGGTGCTGGTTGTGGTGCTGATTGTGGTGGTGGTTGTGGTGGTGGTGGTTGTGGTTATTGTGGTGGTTGTGGTGGTGGTTGTGGTGGTGGTGGTTGTGGTGATGGTGCTGGTGGTTGTGGTGCTGGTTGTGGTGCTTGTTGTGGTGGTGGTGGTTGTGGTGTTGGTTGTGGTATGGGTTGTGGTATGGTTGTGGTATGGTTGTGGTGCTGGTTGTGGTGCTTGTTGTGGTGCTGGTTGTGGTGCTTGTTGTGGTGGTAATGTTGTGGTGTTGGTTGTGGTGTGGGTTGTGGTGGTGGTTGTGGTGCTGGTTGTGGTGCTTGTTGTGGTGGTAATGTTGTGGTGTTGGTTGTGGTGTGGGTTGTGGTGGTGGTTGTGGTTGTGGTGCTGGTTGTGGTGCTGGTGGTTGTGGTGCTGGTTGTGGTGCTGGTTGTGGTGCTGGTTGTGGTGCTGGTTGTGGTGCTGGTGGTTGTGGTGCTTGTTGTGGTGCTGGTTGTGGTTGTTGTGGTGGTGCTGGTGATTGTGGTGCTGGTTGTGGTTGTTGTGGTGGTGCTGGTGATTGTGGTGCTGGTTGTGGTTGTGGTGGTGGTTGGGGTGCTGGTTGTGCTGGTGTTTGTGGTGGTGGTTGTGGTGGTGTTGGTGGTGGTTGTGGTTGTTTTTGTGGTTGTTTTTGTGGTGGTGGTTGTGGTGGTGGTGGTTGTGGTGCTGGTTGTGGAGCTGGTTGTGGTGCTGGTTTTTTGGTGGTGTTTTTGGTGCTGGTGTTTGTTGTGGTGGTTGTTGTGGTGCTGGTGGTTGTGGTGCTGGTTGTGGTGCTGGTTGTGGTGCTGGTTGTGGTGCTGGTTGTGGTGCTGGTTGTGGTGCTGGTTGTGGTGCTGGTTGTGGTGCTGGTGTTTGTTGTGGTGGTTGTGGTGGTGGTGGTTGTGGTGGTGGTTGTGGTGCTGGTGGTTGTGGTGCTGGTTGTGGTGCTGGTTGTGGTGCTGGTTGTGGTATGGTTGTGGTATGGTTGTGGTATGGTTGTGGTGCTGGTTGTGGTGCTGCTTGTGTATGTTTGTGGTATGGTTGTGGTGCTGGTTGTGGTGCTGGTTGTGGTGCTTGTGGTTGTGGTGGTGTTTTGTTGTGAAAGTTGTGGTGGTGGTTGTGGTGGTGGTTGGGGTGCTGTTTGTGGTGGTGGTGGTTGTGGTGGTGGTGGTGGTGGTTGTTGTTGTGGTGGTGGTTGTGGTGCTGGTTGTGGTGCTGTTTGTGGTGGTGGTTGTTGTGGTGGTGGTTGTGGTAGTGGTTGTGGTGCTAATGGTTGTGGTGCTGGTTGTTGTGCTGGTTGTAGTGCTGGTTTTGGTGCTGGTTGTGGTGCTGGTTGTGGTGGTGGTTTTGGTGGAGGTTGTGGTGCAATTTGTGGTGCTGCTGGTTGTGGTGGTGGTTGTGGTGGTGGTTTTGGTGGTGGTTGTGATGGTTGTGGTGGTGGTAGTGGTGCTGGTTGTGGTGCTGGTTGTGGTATGGTTGTGGTATGCTTGTGGTGCTGGTTGTGTTGCTGGTTGTGTTGCTGGTTGTGGTGCTGGTTATGGTGCTGGTGGTTGTGGTGGTGTTTTGTTGTGGAAGTTGTGGTGGTGGTTGTGGTGCTGATGGGGTGCTGGTTGTGGTGCTGGTGGTTGTGGTGCTGGTTGTGGTGCTGGGTGTGGTGCTGGGTGTGTTGCTGGTTGTGGTGCTGGTGGTTGTGGTGCTGGTTGTGGTTCTGGTTGTGGTGCTGGTTGTGGTTGTTGTGGTGGTGCTGGTGATTGTGGTGCTGGTTGTGGTTGTGGTGGTGGTTGTTGTGCTGTTTATGGTGCTGGTGTTTGTGGTGGTGGTGGTTGTTGTTGTGGTGGTTGTTGTTGTGGTGGTTGTTGTTGTGGTGCTGGTTGTGGTTGTGGTGCTGGTTGTGGTGATGGTGTTTGTGGTTGTGTTTTTGGTGCTGGTGTTTGTTGTGGTGGTTGTGGTGGTGGTTGTGGTGGTGGTGATGTTGCTGGTGGTTGTGGTGCTTGTTGTGGTGCTTGTTGTGGTGGTGGTGGTTTTGGTGTTGGTTGTGGTGTGGGTTGTGGTGGTGGTTGTGGTTGTGGTGGTTTTGGTGGTGGTTGTGGTTGTGGTGGTGGTTGTGGATGTGATTGTGGTTGTGGTGGTGGTTTTGTTTGTGGTTGTGGTGTTTGTTGTGGTGCTGGTGGTTGTGGTGCTGTTTGTGGTGCTGTTTGTGGTGCTGTTTGTGGTGCTGTTTGTGGTGCTGTTTGTGGTGCTGTTTGTGGTGCTGTTGGTGGTGCTGGTTGTGGTGCTGGTTGTGGTATGGTTGTGGTATGTTTGTGGTGCTGGTTGTGGTGCTGGTGGTTGTGGTGGTGTTTTGTTGTGGAAGCTGTGGTGGTGGTTGTGGTGGTTGTTGTGGTGGTGGTTGTTGTGGTGGTTGTGGTGGTAATTGTTGTGGTGTTGGTTGTGGTGCTGGTTGTGGTGCTTGTTGTGGTGCTGATTGTGGTGGTGGTGGTTGTGGTGGTGGTGGTTGTGGTTATTGTGGTGGTTGTGGTGGTGGTTGTGGTGGTGGTGGTTGTGGTGGTGATGATGGTGCTGGTGGTTGTGGTGCTGGTTGTGGTGCTTGTTGTGGTGGTGGTGGTTGTGGTGTTTGTTGTGGTATGGGTTGTGGTATGGTTGTGGTATGGTTGTGGTGCTGGTTGTGGTGCTGGTTGTGGTGCTTGTTGTGGTGGTAATGTTGTGGTGTTGGTTGTGGTGTGGGTTGTGGTGGTGGTTGTGGTGCTGGTTGTGGTGCTTGTTGTGGTGGTAATGTTGTGGTGTTGGTTGTGGTGTGGGTTGTGGTGGTGGTCGTGGTGCTGGTTGTGGTATGGTTGTGGTGCAATTTGTGGTGCTGGTTGTGGTGGTACTGGTTGTGGTGCTGGTTGTGGTGCTGGTTGTGGTGCTGGTTGTGGTGCTGTTTGTGGTGCTGTTTGTGGTGCTGTTTGTGGTGCTGTTTGTGGTGCTGGTTGTGGTGCTGGTTGTTGTATGGTTGTGGTATGTTTGTGGTGCTGGTTGTGGTGCTGGTGGTTGTGGTGGTGTTTTGTGGTTTTGTTGGTGGTTGTGGTTGTGGTGGTGGTTGTGGATGTGATTGTGGTTGTGGTGGTGGTTTTGTTTGTGGTTGTGGTGATTGTTGTGGTGCTGGTGGTTGTGGTGCTGGTTGTGGTGCTGTTTGTGGTGCTGTTTGTGGTGCTGGTTGTGGTGGTGATTGTTGTTGTGGTGGTTGTTGTTGTGGTGCTGGTTGTGGTGCTGGTGGTTGTGGTGCTGGTTGTGGTGCTGGTTGTGGTGCTGGTTGTGGTGCTGGTTGTGGTGCTGGTTGTGGTGCTGGTTGTGTTGCTGGTGTTTGTGGTGGTGTTTTTGGTGCTGGTGTTTGTTGTGGTGGTTGTTGTTGTGGTTGTGGTGGTAATTGTTGTGGTATTGGTTATGGTGCTGGTTGTGGTGCTGATTGTGGTGGTGGTGGTTGTGGTGGTTGTGGTGGTTGTGGTTATTGTGGTGGTTGTGGTGGTGGTTGTGGTGGTGGTGGTTGTGGTTATTGTGGTGGTTGTGGTGGTGGTTGTGGTGGTGCTGGTTGTGGTGGTACTGGTTGTGGTGCTGGTTGTGGTGCTGGTTGTGGTGCTGTTTGTGGTGCTGTTTGTGGTGCTGTTTGTGGTGCTGGTTGTGGTGCTGGTTGTGGTATGGTTGTGGTATGTTTGTGGTGCTGGTTGTGGTGCTGGTGGTTGTGGTGGTGTTTTGTTGTGGAATATGTGGTGGTGGTTGTGGTGGTTGTTGTGGTGGTGGTTGTTGTGGTGGTTGTGGTGGTAATTGTTGTGGTGTTGGTTGTGGTGCTGGTTGTGGTGCTGGTTGTGGTGCTGATTGTGGTGGTGGTTGTGGTGGTGGTGGTTGTGGTTATTGTGGTGGTTGTGGTGGTGGTTGTGGTGGTGGTGGTTGTGGTGGTGGTGATGGTGCTGGTGGTTGTGGTGCTGGTTGTGGTGCTTGTTGTGGTGGTGGTGGTTGTGGTGTTGGTTGTGGTATGGGTTGTGGTATGGTTGTGGTATGGTTGTGGTGCTGGTTGTGGTGCTTGTTGTGGTGCTGGTTGTGGTGCTTGTTGTGGTGGTAATGTTGTGGTGTTGGTTGTGGTGTGGGTTGTGGTGGTGGTTGTGGTGCTGGTTGTGGTGCTTGTTGTGGTGGTAATGTTGTGGTGTTGGTTGTGGTGTGGGTTGTGGTGGTGGTTGTGGTTGTGGTGCTGGTTGTGGTGCTGGTGGTTGTGGTGCTGGTTGTGGTGCTGGTTGTGGTGCTGGTTGTGGTGCTGGTTGTGGTGCTGGTGGTTGTGGTGCTTGTTGTGGTGCTGGTTGTGGTTGTTGTGGTGGTGCTGGTGATTGTGGTGCTGGTTGTGGTTGTTGTGGTGGTGCTGGTGATTGTGGTGCTGGTTGTGGTTGTGGTGGTGGTTGGGGTGCTGGTTGTGCTGGTGTTTGTGGTGGTGGTTGTGGTGGTGTTGGTGGTGGTTGTGGTTGTTTTTGTGGTTGTTTTTGTGGTGGTGGTTGTGGTGGTGGTGGTTGTGGTGCTGGTTGTGGAGCTGGTTGTGGTGCTGGTTTTTTGGTGGTGTTTTTGGTGCTGGTGTTTGTTGTGGTGGTTGTTGTGGTGCTGGTGGTTGTGGTGCTGGTTGTGGTGCTGGTTGTGGTGCTGGTTGTGGTGCTGGTTGTGGTGCTGGTTGTGGTGCTGGTTGTGGTGCTGGTTGTGGTGCTTGTTGTGGGGCTGATGGTTGTGGTGCTGGTGGTTGTGGTGCTGGTTGTGGTGCTGGTTGTGGTGCTGTTTATGGTGCTGGTGTTTTTGGTATTGGTTGTGGTGGTGGTTGTTGTTGTGGTGGTTGTTGTTGTGGTGCTGGTTGTGGTGCTGGTTGTGGTGCTGGTGGTTGTGGTGCTGGTTATTGTGGTGCTGGTTGTGGTGCTGGTTGTGGTGCTGGTTGTGGTGCTGGTTGTGGTGCTGGTGTTTGTGGTTGTGTTTTTGGTGCTGGTGTTTGTTGTGGTGGTTGTGGTGGTGGTTGTGGTGGTGGTGATGTTGCTGGTGGTTGTGGTGCTTGTTGTGGTGCTTGTTGTGGTGGTGGTGGTTTTGGTGTTGGTTGTGGTGTGGGTTGTGGTGGTGGTTGTGGTTGTGGTGGTTTTGGTGGTGGTTGTGGTTGTGGTGGTGGTTGTGGATGTGATTGTGGTTGTGGTGGTGGTTTTGTTTGTGGTTGTGGTGTTTGTTGTGGTGCTGGTGGTTGTGGTGCTGTTTGTGGTGCTGTTTGTGGTGCTGTTTGTGGTGCTGTTTGTGGTGCTGTTTGTGGTGCTGGTTGTGGTGCTGGTTGTGGTATGTTTGTTGTGCAATTTGTGGTTCTGGTTGTGGTGGTACTGGTTGTGGTGCAGGTTGTGGTGCTGTTTGTGGTGCTGTTTGTGGTGCTGTTGGTGGTGCTGGTTGTGGTGCTGGTTGTGGTATGGTTGTGGTATGTTTGTGGTGCTGGTTGTGGTGCTGGTGGTTGTGGTGGTGTTTTGTTGTGGAAGCTGTGGTGGTGGTTGTGGTGGTTGTTGTGGTGGTGGTTGTTGTGGTGGTTGTGGTGGTAATTGTTGTGGTGTTGGTTGTGGTGCTGGTTGTGGTGCTTGTTGTGGTGCTGATTGTGGTGGTTGTGGTGGTGGTGGTTGTGGTTATTGTGGTGGTTGTGGTGGTGGTTGTGGTGGTGGTGGTTGTGGTGGTGATGATGGTGCTGGTGGTTGTGGTGCTGGTTGTGGTGCTTGTTGTGGTGGTGGTGGTTGTGGTGTTGGTTGTGGTATGGGTTGTGGTATGGTTGTGGTATGGTTGTGGTGCTGGTTGTGGTGCTTGTTGTGGTGCTGGTTGTGGTGCTTGTTGTGGTGGTAATTTTGTGGTGTTGGTTGTGGTGTGGGTTGTGGTGGTGGTTGTGGTGCTGGTTGTGGTGCTTGTTGTGGTGGTAATGTTGTGGTGTTGGTTGTGGTGTGGGTTGTGGTGGTGGTTGTGGTTGTGGTGCTGGTTGTGGTGCTGGTGGTTGTGGTGCTGGTTGTGGTGCTGGTTGTGGTGCTGGTTGTGGTGCTGGTTGTGGTGCTGGTGGTTGTGGTGCTTGTTGTGGTGCTGGTTGTGGTTGTTGTGGTGGTGCTGGTGATTGTGGTGCTGGTTGTGGTTGTTGTGGTGGTGCTGGTGATTGTGGTGCTGGTTGTGGTTGTGGTGGTTGTTGGGGTGCTGGTTGTGCTGGTGTTTGTGGTGGTGGTTGTGGTGGTGTTGGTGGTGGTTGTGGTTGTTTTTGTGGTTGTTTTTGTGGTGGTGGTTGTGGTGGTGGTGGTTGTGGTGCTGGTTGTGGAGCTGGTTGTGGTGCTGGTTTTTTGGTGGTGTTTTTGGTGCTGGTGTTTGTTGTGGTGGTTGTTGTGGTGCTGGTGGTTGTGGTGCTGGTTGTGGTGCTGGTTGTGGTGCTGGTTGTGGTGCTGGTTGTGGTGCTGGTTGTGGTGCTGGTTGTGGTGCTGGTTGTGGTGCTTGTTGTGGGGCTGATGGTTGTGGTGCTGGTGGTTGTGGTGCTGGTTGTGGTGCTGGTTGTGGTGCTGTTTATGGTGCTGGTGTTTTTGGTATTGGTTGTGGTGGTGGTTGTTGTTGTGGTGGTTGTTGTTGTGGTGCTGGTTGTGGTGCTGGTTGTGGTGCTGGTGGTTGTGGTGCTGGTTATTGTGGTGCTGGTTGTGGTGCTGGTTGTGGTGCTGGTTGTGGTGCTGGTTGTGGTGCTGGTGTTTGTGGTTGTGTTTTTGGTGCTGGTGTTTGTTGTGGTGGTTGTGGTGGTGGTTGTGGTGGTGGTGATGTTGCTGGTGGTTGTGGTGCTTGTTGTGGTGCTTGTTGTGGTGGTGGTGGTTTTGGTGTTGGTTGTGGTGTGGGTTGTGGTGGTGGTTGTGGTTGTGGTTGTGGTGGTTTTGGTGGTGGTTGTGGTTGTGGTGGTGGTTGTGGATGTGATTGTGGTTGTGGTGGTGGTTTTGTTTGTGGTTGTGGTGTTTGTTGTGGTGCTGGTGGTTGTGGTGCTGTTTGTGGTGCTGTTTGTGGTGCTGTTTGTGGTGCTGTTTGTGGTGCTGTTTGTGGTGCTGTTTGTGGTGCTGGTTGTGGTGCTGGTTGTGGTATGTTTGTTGTGCAATTTGTGGTTCTGGTTGTGGTGGTACTGGTTGTGGTGCAGGTTGTGGTGCTGTTTGTGGTGCTGTTTGTGGTGCTGTTGGTGGTGCTGGTTGTGGTGCTGGTTGTGGTATGGTTGTGGTATGTTTGTGGTGCTGGTTGTGGTGCTGGTGGTTGTGGTGGTGTTTTGTTGTGGAAGCTGTGGTGGTGGTTGTGGTGGTTGTTGTGGTGGTGGTTGTTGTGGTGGTTGTGGTGGTAATTGTTGTGGTGTTGGTTGTGGTGCTGGTTGTGGTGCTTGTTGTGGTGCTGATTGTGGTGGTGGTGGTTGTGGTGGTGGTGGTTGTGGTTATTGTGGTGGTTGTGGTGGTGGTTGTGGTGGTGGTGGTTGTGGTGGTGATGATGGTGCTGGTGGTTGTGGTGCTGGTTGTGGTGCTTGTTGTGGTGGTGGTGGTTGTGGTGTTTGTTGTGGTATGGGTTGTGGTATGGTTGTGGTATGGTTGTGGTGCTGGTTGTGGTGCTGGTTGTGGTGCTTGTTGTGGTGGTAATGTTGTGGTGTTGGTTGTGGTGTGGGTTGTGGTGGTGGTTGTGGTGCTGGTTGTGGTGCTTGTTGTGGTGGTAATGTTGTGGTGTTGGTTGTGGTGTGGGTTGTGGTGGTGGTCGTGGTTGTGGTGGTGGTTGTGGTGCTGGTGGTTGTGGTGGTGTTTTGTTGTGGTAGATGTGGTGGTGGTTGTGGTGCTTGTTGGGGTGCTGGTTGTGGTGCTGGTGGTTGTGGTGCTGGTTGTGGTGCTGGTTGTGGTCCTGGTGGTTGTGGTGCTGGTTGTGGTGCTGGTTGTGGTGCTGGTTGTGGTTGTTGTGGTGGTGCTGGTGATTGTGGTGCTGGTTGTGGTTGTTGTGGTGGTGCTGGTGATTGTGGTGCTGGTTGTGGTTGTGGTGGTGGTTGGGGTGCTGGTTGTGCTGGTGTTTGTGGTGGTGGTTGTGGTGGTATTGGTGGTGGTTGTGGTTGTTTTTGTGGTGGTGGTTGTGGTGCTGGTTGTGGAGCTGGTTGTGGTGCTGGTTTTTGTGGTGGTGTTTTTGGTGCTGGTGTTTGTTGTGGTGGTTGTTGTGGTGCTGGTGGTTGTGGTGCTGGTTGTGGTGCTGGTTGTGGTGCTGGTTGTGGTGCTGGTTGTGGTGCTGGTTGTGGTGCTGGTTGTGGTGCTTGTTGTGGGGCTAATCGTTGTGGTGCTGGTGGTTGTGGTGCTGGTTGTGGTGCTGGTTGTGGTGCTGTTTATGGTGCTGGTGTTTGTGGTATTGGTTGTGGTGGTGGTTGTTGTTGTGGTGGTTGTTGTTGTGGTGCTGGTTGTGGTGCTGGTGGTTGTGGTGCTGGTGGTTGTGGTGCTGGTTGTGGTGCTGGTTGTGGTGCTGTTTGTGGTGCTGGTTGTGGTGCTGGTTGTGGTGCTGGTGTTTGTGGTTGTGTTTTTGGTGCTGGTGTTTGTTGTGGTGGTTGTGGTGGTGGTTGTGGTGCTGGTGGTTGTGGTGGTGTTTTGTTGTGGAAGTTGTGGTGGTGGTTGTGGTGCTGGTTGTGGTGCTGGTTGTGGTGCTGGTTGTGGTGCTGTTTGTGGTGCTGTTTGTGGTGCTGGTGGTTGTGGTGGTGGTGGTGGTGGTGGTTGTGGTTGTTGTTGTGGTGGTGGTTGTGGTGCTGGTTGTGGTGCTGTTTGTGGTGGTGGTTGTTGTGGTGGTGGTTGTGGTAGTGGTTGTGGTGCTAATGGTTGTGGTGCTGGTTGTTGTGCTGGTTGTAGTGCTGGTTTTGGTGCTGGTTGTGGTGCTGGTGGTTGTGGTGGTGGTTGTGGTGGTGGTTTTGGTGGTGGTTGTGGTGCAATTTGTGGTGCTGGTGGTTGTGGTGGTGGTTGTGGTGCTGGTTGTGGTGCTTGTTGTGGTATGGTTGTGGTATGCTTGTGGTGCTGGTTCTGTTTCTGGTTGTGGTGCTGGTTGTGGTGCTGGTTGTGGTGCTGGTGGTTGTGGTGCTAATTGTGGTGCTGGGTGTGGTGCTGGTTGTGGTGCTGATGGTTGTGGTGCTGGTTGTGGTGCAGGTTGTGGTACTGATTGTGGTGCTGGTTGTGGTGCTGGTTGTGGTGCTGGTTGTGGTGCTGGTTGTGGTGCTGGTTTTTGTGTTGGTGTTTTTTGTGCTGGTGTTTGTTGTGGTGGTTGTTGTTGTGGTTGTGGTGCTGGTTGTTGTTGTGGTGCTGGTTGTGGTGCTGGTGGTTGTTGTGCTGGTTGTGGTGCTGGTTGTGGTGCTGGTTGTGGTGCTGGTTGTGGTGCTGGTTGTGGTGCTGGTTGTGGTGCTGGTTGTGGTGCTGGTTGTGGTGCTGGTTGTGGTGCTGGTTGTGGTGCTGGTTGTGGTGCTGGTTGTGGTGCTGATTGTGGTGGTGGTGGTTGTGGTTATTGTGGTGGTTGTGGTGGTGGTTGTGGTGGTGGTTGTGGTGGTGGTGATGGTGCTGGTGGTTGTGGTGCTTGTTGTGGTGCTTGTTGTGGTGGTGGTGGTTGTGGTGTGGGTTGTGGTGGTGGTTGTGGTGGTGGTTGTGGTTGTGGTGGTGGTTTTGGTAGTGGTCGTGGTTGTGGTGGTGGTTGTGGATGTGATTGTTGTTGTGGTGGTGGTTTTCTTTGTGGTTGTGGTGTTTGTTGTGGTGCTGGTTGTGGTGCTGGGTGTGGTGCTGGTTGTGGTGCTGATGGTTGTGGTGCTGGTTGTGGTGCAGGTTGTGGTACTGATTGTGGTGCTGGTTGTGGTGCTGGTTGTGGTGCTGGTTGTGGTGCTGGTTGTGGTGCTGTTTTTTGTGCTGGTGTTTGTTGTGGTGGTTGTTGTTGTGGTTGTGGTGGTGGTTGTTGTTGTGGTGCTGGTTGTGGTGCTGGTGGTTGTTGTGCTGGTTGTGGTGCTGGTTGTGGTGCTGGTTGTGGTGCTGGTTGTGGTGCTGGTTGTGGTGCTGGTTGTGGTGCTGGTTGTGGTGCTGGTTGTGGTGCTGATTGTGGTGGTGGTGGTTGTGGTTATTGTGGTGGTTGTGGTGGTGGTTGTGGTGGTGGTTGTGGTGGTGGTGATGGTGCTGGTGGTTGTGGTGCTTGTTGTGATGCTTGTTGTGGTGGTGGTGGTTGTGGTGTTGGTTGTGGTGTGGGTTGTGGTGGTGGTTGTGGTGGTGGTTGTGGTTGTGGTGGTGGTTTTGGTGGTGGTTGTGGTTGTGGTGGTGGTTGTGGATGTGATTGTTGTTGTGGTGGTGGTTTTCTTTGTGGTTGTGGTGTTTGTTGTGGTGCTGGTGGTTGTGGTGCTGTTTGTGGTGCTGTTTGTGGTGCTGTTTGTGGTGCTGTTTGTGGTGCTGTTTGTGGTGCTGTTTGTGGTGCTGGTTGTGGTGCTGGTTGTGGTGCAATTTGTGGTGCTGGTTGTGGTGGTACTGGTTGTGGTGCTGGTTGTGGTGCTGTTTGTGGTGCTGTTTGTGGTGCTGTTTGTGGTGCTGGTTGTGTTGCTGGTTGTGGTATGGTTGTGGTATGCTTGTGGTGCTGGTTGTGGTGCTTGTGGTTGTGGTGGTGTTTTGTTGTGGAAGATGTGGTGGTGGTTGTGGTGCTGGTTGGGGTGCTGGTTGTTGTGGTGCTGGTTGTGGTGCTGGTTGTGGTGCTGGTGGTTGTGGTGCTGGTTGTGGTTGTTGTGGTGGTGCTGGTGATTGTGGTGCTGGTTGTGGTTGTGGTGCTGGTTGTGGTGCTGGTGGTTGTGGTGCTGGTTGTGGTGCTGGTTGTGGTGCTGGTTGTGGTGCTGGTTGTGGTGCTGGTTGTGGTGCTGATTGTGGTGGTGGTGGTTGTGGTGGTTGTGGTTATTGTGGTGGTTGTGGTGGTGGTTGTGGTGGTGGTTGTGGTGGTGGTGATGGTGCTGGTGGTTGTGGTGCTTGTTGTGGTGCTTGTTGTGGTGGTGGTGGTTGTGGTGTTGGTTGTGGTGTGGGTTGCGGTGGTGGTTGTGGTGGTGGTGGTGGTGGTGGTTTTGGTGGTGGTTGTGGTTGTGGTGGTGGTTGTGGATGTGATTGTGGTTGTGGTGGTGGTTTTGTTTGTGGTTGTGGTGTTTGTTGTGGTGCTGGTGGTTGTGGTGCTGTTTGTGGTGCTGTTTGTGGTGCTGTTTGTGGTGCTGTTTGTGGTGCTGGTTGTGGTGCAAGTTGTGGTATGGTTGTGGTGCAATTTGTGGTGCTGGTTGTGGTGGTACTGGTTGTGGTGCTGGTTGTGGTGCTGGTTGTGGTGCTGGTTGTGGTGCTGTTTGTGGTGCTGTTTGTGGTGCTGGTTGTGGTGCTGGTTGTGGTATGGTTGTGGTATGTTTGTGTTGCTGGTTGTGGTGCTGGTGGTTGTGGTGGTGTTTTGTTGTGGAAGATGTGGTGGTGGTTGTGGTGGTTGTTGTGGTGGTGGTTGTTGTGGTGGTTGTGGTGGTAATTGTTGTGGTGTTGGTTGTGGTGCTGGTTGTGGTGCTGATTGTGGTGGTGGTGGTTGTGTTGGTGGTGGTTGTGGTTATTGTGGTGGTTGTGGTTATTGTGGTGGTTGTGGTGGTGGTTGTGGTGGTGGTGGTTGTGGTGGTGGTGATGTTGCTGGTGGTTGTGGTGCTGGTTGTGGTGCTTGTTGTGGTGGTGGTGGTTGTGGTGTTGGTTGTGGAATGGGTTGTGGTATGGTTGTGGTATGGTTGTGGTGCTGGTTGTGGTGCTGGTTGTGGTGCTGGTTGTGGTGCTTGTTGTGGTGGTAATGTTGTGGTGTTGGTTGTGGTGTGGGTTGTGGTGGTGGTTGTGGTTGTGGTGGTGGTTGTGGTTGTGGTGTTGGATGTTGTGCTTGTTGTGGTGCTGGTTGTGGTGCTGGTGTTTGTGGTTGTGGTTGTGGTTGTGGTGGTGGTGGTAGTTGTGGTGGTGGTTGTGGTGGTGGTTGTGGTTGTGATGGTTGTGGTGGTGGTTGTGGTGCTGTTGTGGTGCTGGGTTTGTGGTGGTGGTTGTGGTGGTGGTAGTGGTGCTGGTTGTGGTGCTGGTTGTGGTGCTGGTTGTGGTGCTGGTGTTTGTGGTGGTGTTTTTGGTGCTGGTGTTTGTTGTGGTGGTTGTTGTTGTGGTTGTGGTGGTAATTGTTGTGGTATTGGTTATGGTGCTGGTTGTGGTGCTGATTGTGGTGGTGGTGGTTGTGGTGGTGGTGGTGGTTGTGGTTATTGTGGTGGTTGTGGTGGTGGTTGTGGTGGTGGTTGTGGTGGTGGTGGTTGTGGTTATTGTGGTGGTTGTGGTGGTGGTTGTGGTGGTGGTGGTTGTGGTAGTGGTGATGGTGCTGGTGGTTGTGGTGCTTGTTGTGGTGCTTGTTGTGGTGGTGGTGGTTGTGGTGTTGGTTGTGGTATTGGTTATGGTGCTGGTTGTGGTGCTGATTGTGGTGGTGGTGGTTGTGGTGGTGGTGGTGGTTGTGGTTATTGTGGTGGTTGTGGTGGTGGTTGTGGTGGTGGTTGTGGTGGTGGTGGTTGTGGTTATTGTGGTGGTTGTGGTGGTGGTTGTGGTGGTGGTGGTTGTGGTAGTGGTGATGGTGCTGGTGGTTGTGGTGCTTGTTGTGGTGCTTGTTGTGGTGGTGGTGGTTGTGGTGTTGGTTGTGGTGTGGGTTGTGGTGGTGGTTGTGGTTGTGGTGGTGGTTGTGGTTTTGGTGGTGGTTGTGGTTGTGGTGGTGGTTGTGGATGTGATTGTGGTTGTGGTGGTGGTTTTGTTTGTGGTTGTGGTGATTGTTGTGGTGCTGGTGGTTGTGGTGCTGTTTGTGGTGCTGTTTGTGGTGCTGTTTGTGGTGCTGTTTGTGGTGCTGTTTGTGGTGCTGTTTGTGGTGTTGGCTGTGGTATGGGTTGTGGTATGGTTGTGGTATGGTTGTGGTGCTGGTTGTGGTGCTGGTTGTGGTGCTGGTTGTGGTGCTTGTTGTGGTGGTAATGTTGTGGTGTTGGTTGTGGTGTGGGTTGTGGTGGTGGTTGTGGTGCTGGTTGTGGTGCTTGTTGTGGTGGTAATGTTGTGGTGTTGGTTGTGGTGTGGGTTGTGGTGGTGGTTGTGGTTGTGGTGCTGGTTGTGGTGCTGGTGGTTGTGGTGGTGTTTTGTTGTGGTAGATGTGGTGGTGGTTGTGGTGCTGGTTGGGGTGCTGGTTGTGGTGCTGGTGGTTGTGGTGCTGGTTGTGGTGCTGGTTGTGGTGCTGGTTGTGGTGCTGGTGGTTGTGGTGCTGGTTGTGGTGCTGGTTGTGGTTGTTGTATTGGTGCTGGTGATTGTGGTGCTGGTTGTGGTTGTTGTGGTGGTGCTGGTGATTGTGGTGCTGGTTGTGGTTGTGGTGGTGGTTGGGGTGCTGGTTGTGCTGGTGTTTGTGGTGGTGGTTGTGGTGGTGTTGGTGGTGGTTGTGGTTGTTTTTGTGGTGGTGGTTGTGGTGCTGGTAGTGGAACTGGTTGTGGTGCTGGTTGTAGTGCTGGTTTTTGTGGTGGTGTTTTTGGTGCTGGTGTTTGTTGTGGTGGTTGTTGTGGTGCTGGTGGTTGTGGTGCTGTTTGTGGTGCTGGTTGTGGTGCTGGTTGTGGTGCTGGTTGTGGTGCTGGTTGTGGTGCTTGTTGTGGGGCTGATGGTTGTAGTGCTGGTGGTTGTGGTGCATGTTGTGGTGCTGGTTGTGGTGCTGTTTATGGTGCTGGTGTTTGTGGTATTGGTTGTGGTGGTTGTTGTTGTGGTGGTTGTTGTTGTGGTGCTGGTTGTGGTGCTGGTGGTTGTGGTGCTGGTGGTTGTGGTGCTGGTTGTGGTGCTGTTTGTGGTGCTGGTTGTGGTGCTGGTTGTGGTGCTGGTGTTTGTGGTTGTGTTTTTGGTGCTGGTGTTTGTTGTGGTGGTTGTGGTGGTGGTTGTGGTGCTGGTGGTTGTGGTGGTGTTTTGTTGTGGAAGTTGTGGTGGTGGTTGTGGTGCTGGTTGTGGTGCTGGTTGTGGTGCTGGTTGTGGTGCTGTTTGTGGTGCTGTTTGTGGTGCTGTTTGTGGTGCTGGTGGTTGTGGTGGTGGTGGTGGTGGTGGTGGTTGTGGTTGTTGTTGTGGTGGTGGTTGTGGTGCTGGTTGTGGTGCTGTTTGTGGTGGTGGTTGTTGTGGTGGTGGTTGTGGTAGTGGTTGTGGTTGTGGTGGTGGTTGTGGTTGTGGTGTTGGATGTGGTGCTTGTTGTGGTGCTGGTTGTGGTGCTGGTGTTTGTGGTTGTGGTTGTGGTTGTGGTGGTGGTGGTAGTTGTGGTGGTGGTTGTGGTGGTGGTTGTGGTTGTGATGGTTGTGGTGGTGGTTGTGGTGCTGTTGTGGTGCTGGGTTTGTGGTGGTGGTTGTGGTGGTGGTAGTGGTGGTTGTGGTGCTGTTTGTGGTGCTGGTTGTTGTTGTGGTGGTTGTGGTGGTGGTTGTGGTGCTGGTGCTGGTGGTTGTGGTGGTGGTTTTGTGCTGGTGTTTGTTGTGGTGGTTGTTGTTGTGGTTGTGGTGGTAATTGTTGTGGTATTGGTTGTGGTGCTGGTTGTGGTGCTGATTGTGGTGGTGGTGGTTGTGGTGGTGGTGGTGGTTGTGGTTATTGTGGTGGTTGTGGTGGTGGTTGTGGTGGTGGTGGTTGTGGTTATTGTGGTGGTTGTGGTGGTGGTTGTGGTGGTGGTGGTTGTGGTGGTGGTGATGGTGCTGGTGGTTGTGGTGCTTGTTGTGGTGCTTGTTGTGGTGGTGGTGGTTGTGGTGTTGGTTGTGGTGTGGGTTGTGGTGGTGGTTGTGGTTGTGGTGGTGGTTGTGGTTTTGGTGGTGGTTGTGGTTGTGGTGGTGGTTGTGGATGTGATTGTGGTTGTGGTGGTGGTTTTGTTTGTGGTTGTGGTAATTGTTGTGGTGCTGGTGGTTGTGGTGCTGTTTGTGGTGCTGTTTGTGGTGCTGTTTGTGGTGCTGTTTGTTGTGCTGTTTGTGGTGCTGGTTGTGGTATGGTTGTGGTATGCTTGTGGTGCTGGTTGTGGTGCTGGTTGTGGTGCTGGTTGTGGTGCTGGTTGTGGTATGGTTGTGGTATGCTTGTGGTGCTGGTTGTGGTGCTTGTGGTTGTGGTGGTGTTTTGTTGTGGAAGATGTGGTGGTGGTTGTGGTGCTGGTTGGGGTGCTGGTTGTGGTGCTGGTGGTTGTGGTGCTGGTTGGGGTGCTGGTTGTGGTGCTGGTGGTTGTGGTGCTGATTGTGGTGGTGGTAGTTGTGGTGGTTGTGGTTATTGTGGTGGTTGTGGTGGTGGTTGTGGTGGTGGTTGTGGTGGTGGTGATGGTGCTGGTGGTTATGGTGCTTGTTGTGGTGCTTGTTGTGGTGGTGGTGGTTGTGGTGTTGGTTGTGGTGTGGGTTGTGGTGGTGGTTGTGGTTGTGGTGGTGGTTTTGGTGGTGGTTGTGGTTGTGGTGGTGGTTGTGGATGTAATTGTGGTTGTGGTGGTGGTTTTGTTTGTGGTTGTGGTGTTTGTTGTGGTGCTGGTGGTTGTGGTGCTGTTTGTGGTGCTGTTTGTGGTGCTGTTTGTGGTGCTGGTTGTGGTGCTGGTTGTGGTGCTGGTTGTGGTATGGTTGTGGTGCAATTTGTGGTGCTGGTTGTGGTGGTACTGGTTGTGGTGCTGGTTGTGGTGCTGGTTGTGGTGCTGTTTGTGGTGCTGTTTGTGGTGCTGTTTGTGGTGCTGGTTGTGGTGCTGGTTGTGGTATGGTTGTGGTATGTTTGTGGTGCTGGTTGTGGTGCTGGTGGTTGTGGTGGTGTTTTGTTGTGTAAGATGTGGTGGTGGTTGTGGTGGTTGTTGTGGTGGTGGTTGTTGTGGTGGTTGTGGTGGTAATTGTTGTGGTGTTGGTTGTGGTGCTGGTTGTGGTGCTGGTTGTGGTGCTGATTGTGGTGGTGGTGGTTGTGGTGGTGGTGGTTGTGGTTATTGTTGTGGTTGTGGTGGTGGTTGTGGTGGTGGTGGTTGTGGTGGTGATGATGGTGCTGGTGGTTGTGGTGCTGGTTGTGGTGCTTGTTGTGGTGGTGGTGGTTGTGGTGTTGGTTGTGGTGTGGGTTGTGGGGGTGGTTGTGGTGGTGGTTGTGGTTGTGGTGGTGGTTTTGGTGGTGGTTGTGGTTGTGGTGGTGGTTGTGGATGTGATTGTTGTTGTGGTGGTGGTTTTCTTTGTGGTTGTGGTGTTTGTTGTGGTGCTGGTGGTTGTGGTGCTGTTTGTGGTGCTGTTTGTGGTGCTGTTTGTGGTGCTGTTTGTGGTGCTGTTTGTGGTGCTGTTTGTGGTGCTGGTTGTGGTGCTGGTTGTGGTGCAATTTGTGGTGCTGGTTGTGGTGGTACTGGTTGTGGTGCTGGTTGTGGTGCTGTTTGTGGTGCTGTTTGTGGTGCTGTTTGTGGTGCTGGTTGTGGTGCTGGTTGTGGTATGGTTGTGGTATGCTTGTGGTGCTGGTTGTGGTGCTTGTGGTTGTGGTGGTGTTTTGTTGTGGAAGATGTGGTGGTGGTTGTGGTGCTGGTTGGGGTGCTGGTTGTTGTGGTGCTGGTTGTGGTGCTGGTTGTGGTGCTTGTGGTTGTGGTGCTGGTTGTGGTTGTTGTGGTGGTGCTGGTGATTGTGGTGCTGGTTGTGGTTGTGGTGCTGGTTGTGGTGCTGGTGGTTGTGGTGCTGGTTGTGGTGCTGGTTGTGGTGCTGGTTGTGGTGCTGGTTGTGGTGCTGATTGTGGTGGTGGTGGTTGTGGTGGTTGTGGTTATTGTGGTGGTTGTGGTGGTGGTTGTGGTGGTGGTTGTGGTGGTGGTGATGGTGCTGGTGGTTGTGGTGCTTGTTGTGGTGGTGGTGGTTGTGGTGTTGGTTGTGGTGTGGGTTGCGGTGGTGGTTGTGGTGGTGGTGGTGGTGGTGGTTTTGGTGGTGGTTGTGGTTGTGGTGGTGGTTGTGGATGTGATTGTGGTTGTGGTGGTGGTTTTGTTTGTGGTTGTGGTGTTTGTTGTGGTGCTGGTGGTTGTGGTGCTGTTTGTGGTGCTGTTTGTGGTGCTGTTTGTGGTGCTGGTTGTGGTGCTGGTTGTGGTGCTGGTTGTGGTATGGTTGTGGTGCAATTTGTGGTGCTGGTTGTGGTGGTACTGGTTGTGGTGCTGGTTGTGGTGCTGGTTGTGGTGCTGTTTGTGGTGCTGTTTGTGGTGCTGGTTGTGGTATGGTTGTGGTATGTTTGTGGTGCTGGTTGTGGTGCTGGTGGTTGTGGTGGTGTTTTGTTGTGGAAGATGTGGTGGTGGTTGTGGTGGTTGTTGTGGTGGTGGTTGTTGTGGTGGTTGTGGTGGTAATTGTTGTGGTGTTGGTTGTGGTGCTGGTTGTGGTGCTGGTTGTGGTGCTGATTGTGGTGGTGGTGGTTGTGGTGGTGGTGGTTGTGGTTATTGTGGTGGTTGTGGTTATTGTGGTGGTTGTGGTGGTGGTTGTGGTGGTGGTGGTTGTGGTGGTGGTGATGGTGCTGGTGGTTGTGGTGCTGGTTGTGGTGCTTGTTGTGGTGGTGGTGGTTGTGGTGTTGGTTGTGGAATGGGTTGTGGTATAGTTGTGGTATGGTTGTGGTGCTGGTTGTGGTGCTGGTTGTGGTGCTGGTTGTGGTGCTTGTTGTGGTGGTAATGTTGTGGTGTTGGTTGTGGTGTGGGTTGTGGTGGTGGTTGTGGTTGTGGTGGTGGTTGTGGTTGTGGTGTTGGATGTGGTGCTTGTTGTGGTGCTGGTTGTGGTGCTGGTGTTTGTGGTTGTGGTTGTGGTTGTGGTGGTGGTGGTAGTTGTGGTGGTGGTTGTGGTGGTGGTTGTGGTTGTGATGGTTGTGGTGGTGGTTGTGGTGCTGGTTGTGGTGCTGGTTGTGGTGCTGGTTGTGGTGCTGGTTGTGGTGCTGGTTGTGGTGCTGGTTGTGGTGCTGGTTGTGGTGCTGGTTGTGGGGCTGATGGTTGTGGTGCTGGTGGTTGTGGTGCTGGTTGTGGTGCTGGTTGTGGTGCTGTTTATGGTGCTGGTGTTTTTGGTATTGGTTGTGGTGGTGGTTGTTGTTGTGGTGGTTGTTGTTGTTGTTGTTGTTGTTGTGGTGCTGGTTGTGGTGCTGGTGGTTGTGGTGCTGGTGGTTGTGGTGCTGGTTGTGGTGCTGGTTGTGGTGCTGGTTGTGGTGCTGGTGTTTGTGGTTGTGTTTTTGGTGCTGGTGTTTGTTGTGGTGGTTGTGGTGGTGGTTGTGGTGGTGGTGATGTTGCTGGTGGTTGTGGTGCTTGTTGTGGTGCTTGTTGTGGTGGTGGTGGTTTTGGTGTTGGTTGTGGTGTGGGTTGTGGTGGTGGTTGTGGTTGTGGTGGTTTTGGTGGTGGTTGTGGTTGTGGTGGTGGTTGTGGATGTGATTGTGGTTGTTGTGGTGGTTTTGTTTGTGGTTGTGGTGTTTGTTGTGGTGCTGGTGGTTGTGGTGCTGTTTGTGGTGCTGTTTGTGGTGCTGTTTGTGGTGCTGTTTGTGGTGCTGTTTGTGGTGCTGTTTGTGGTGCTGTTTGTGGTGCTGGTTGTGGTGCTGGTTGTGGTATGTTTGTGGTGCAATTTGTGTTGCTGGTTGTGGTGGTACTGGTTGTGGTGCAGGTTGTGGTGCTGTTTGTGGTGCTGTTTGTGGTGCTGTTTGTGGTGCTGTTTGTGGTGCTGGTTGTGGTGCTGGTTGTGGTATGGTTGTGGTATGTTTGTGGTGCTGGTTGTGGTGCTGGTGGTTGTGGTGGTGTTTTGTTGTGGAAGCTGTGGTGGTGGTTGTGGTGGTTGTTGTGGTGGTGGTTGTTGTGGTGGTTGTGGTGGTAATTGTTGTGGTGTTGGTTGTGGTGCTGGTTGTGGTGCTTGTTGTGGTGCTGATTGTGGTGGTGGTGGTTGTGGTGGTGGTGGTTATGGTTATTGTGGTGGTTGTGGTGGTGGTTGTGGTGGTGGTGGTTGTGGTGGTGATGATGGTGCTGGTGGTTGTGGTGCTGGTTGTGGTGCTGGTTGTGGTGCTTGTTGTGGTGGTGGTGGTTGTGGTGTTTGTTGTGGTATGGGTTGTGGTATGGTTGTGGTATGGTTGTGGTGCTGGTTGTGGTGCTGGTTGTGGTGCTTGTTGTGGTGGTAATGTTGTGGTGTTGGTTGTGGTGTGGGTTGTGGTGGTGGTTGTGGTGCTGGTTGTGGTGCTTGTTGTGGTGGTAATGTTGTGGTGTTGGTTGTGGTGTGGGTTGTGGTGGTGGTCGTGGTTGTGGTGGTGGTTGTGGTGCTGGTGGTTGTGGTGGTGTTTTGTTGTGGTAGATGTGGTGGTGGTTGTGGTGCTTGTTGGGGTGCTGGTTGTGGTGCTGGTGGTTGTGGTGCTGGTTGTGGTGCTGGTTGTGGTCCTGGTGGTTGTGGTGCTGGTTGTGGTGCTGGTTGTGGTTGTTGTGGTGGTGCTGGTGATTGTGGTGCTGGTTGTGGTTGTTGTGGTGGTGCTGGTGATTGTGGTGCTGGTTGTGGTTGTGGTGGTGGTTGGGGTGCTGGTTGTGCTGGTGTTTGTGGTGGTGGTTGTGGTGGTGTTGGTGGTGGTTGTGGTTGTTTTTGTGGTGGTGGTTGTGGTGCTGGTTGTGGAGCTGGTTGTGGTGCTGGTTGTGGTGCTGGTTTTTGTGGTGGTGTTTTTGGTGCTGGTGTTTGTTGTGGTGGTTGTTGTGGTGCTGGTGGTTGTGGTGCTGGTTGTGGTGCTGGTTGTGGTGCTGGTTGTGGTGCTGGTTGTGGTGCTGGTTGTGGTGCTTGTTGTGGGGCTAATGGTTGTGGTGCTGGTGGTTGTGGTGCTGGTTGTGGTGCTGGTTGTGGTGCTGTTTATGGTGCTGGTGTTTGTGGTATTGGTTGTGGTGGTGGTTGTTGTTGTGGTGGTTGTTGTTGTGGTGCTGGTTGTGGTGCTGGTGGTTGTGGTGCTGGTGGTTGTGGTGCTGGTTGTGGTGCTGTTTGTGGTGCTGGTTGTGGTGCTGGTTGTGGTGCTGGTGTTTGTGGTTGTGTTTTTTGGTGCTGGTGTTTGTTGTGGTGGTTGTGGTGGTGGTTGTGGTGCTGGTGGTTGTGGTGGTGTTTTGTTGTGGAAGTTGTGGTGGTGGTTGTGGTGCTGGTTGTGGTGCTGGTTGTGGTGCTGGTTGTGGTGCTGGTTGTGGTGCTGGTTTAGTGCTGGTTGTGGTGCTGTTTTTTGTGCTGGTGTTTGTTGTGGTGGTTGTTGTTGTGGTTGTGGTGGTGGTTGTTGTTGTGGTGCTGGTTGTGGTGCTGGTGGTTGTTGTGCTGGTTGTGGTGCTGGTTGTGGTGCTGGTTGTGGTGCTGGTTGTGGTGCTGGTTGTGGTGCTGGTTGTGGTGCTGATTGTGGTGGTGGTGGTTGTGGTTATTGTGGTGGTTGTGGTGGTGGTTGTGGTGGTGGTTGTGGTGGTGGTGATGGTGCTGGTGGTTGTGGTGCTTGTTGTGATGCTTGTTGTGGTGGTGGTGGTTGTGGTGTTGGTTGTGGTGTGGGTTGTGGTGGTGGTTGTGGTGGTGGTTGTGGTTGTGGTGGTGCTTTTGGTGGTGGTTGTGGTTGTGGTGGTGGTTGTGGATGTGATTGTTGTTGTGGTGGTGGTTTTCTTTGTGGTTGTGGTGTTTGTTGTGGTGCTGGTGGTTGTGGTGCTGTTTGTGGTGCTGTTTGTGGTGCTGTTTGTGGTGCTGTTTGTGGTGCTGTTTGTGGTGCTGTTTGTGGTGCTGTTTGTGGTGCTGTTTGTGGTGCTGTTTGTGGTGCTGGTTGTGGTGCAATTTGTGGTGCTGGTTGTGGTGGTACTGGTTGTGGTGCTGGTTGTGGTGCTGTTTGTGGTGCTGTTTGTGGTGCTGTTTGTGGTGCTGTTTGTGGTGCTGGTTGTGGTGCTGGTTGTGGTATGGTTGTGGTATGCTTGTGGTGCTGGTTGTGGTGCTTGTGGTTGTGGTGGTGTTTTGTTGTGGAAGATGTGGTGGTGGTTGTGGTGCTGGTTGGGGTGCTGGTTGTTGTGGTGCTGGTTGTGGTGCTGGTTGTGGTGCTGGTGGTTGTGGTGCTGGTTGTGGTTGTTGTGGTGGTGCTGGTGATTGTGGTGCTGGTTGTGGTTGTGGTGCTGGTTGTGGTGCTGGTGGTTGTGGTGCTGGTTGTGGTGCTGGTTGTGGTGCTGGTTGTGGTGCTGGTTGTGGTGCTGGTTGTGGTGCTGATTGTGGTGGTGGTGGTTGTGGTGGTTGTGGTTATTGTGGTGGTTGTGGTGGTGGTTGTGGTGGTGGTTGTGGTGGTGGTGATGGTGCTGGTGGTTGTGGTGCTTGTTGTGGTGCTTGTTGTGGTGGTGGTGGTTGTGGTGTTGGTTGTGGTGTGGGTTGCGGTGGTGGTGGTGGTGGTGGTTTTGGTGGTGGTTGTGGTTGTGGTGGTGGTTGTGGATGTGATTGTGGTTGTGGTGGTGGTTTTGTTTGTGGTTGTGGTGTTTGTTGTGGTGCTGGTGGTTGTGGTGCTGTTTGTGGTGCTGTTTGTGGTGCTGTTTGTGGTGCTGTTTGTGGTGCTGGTTGTGGTGCTGGTTGTGGTGCTGGTTGTGGTATGGTTGTGGTGCAATTTGTGGTGCTGGTTGTGGTGGTACTGGTTGTGGTGCTGGTTGTGGTGCTGGTTGTGGTGCTGTTTGTGGTGCTGTTTGTGGTGCTGGTTGTGGTATGGTTGTGGTATGTTTGTGGTGCTGGTTGTGGTATGGTTGTGGTATGTTTGTGGTGCTGGTTGTGGTGCTGGTGGTTGTGGTGGTGTTTTGTTGTGGAAGATGTGGTGGTGGTTGTGATGGTTGTGGTGGTAATTGTTGTGGTGTTGGTTGTGGTGCTGGTTGTGGTGCTGGTTGTGGTGCTGATTGTGGTGGTGGTGGTTGTGGTGGTGGTGGTTGTGGTTATTGTGGTGGTTGTGGTTATTGTGGTGGTTGTGGTGGTGGTTGTGGTGGTGGTGGTTGTGGTGGTGGTGATGGTGCTGGTGGTTGTGGTGCTGGTTGTGGTGCTTGTTGTGGTGGTGGTGGTTGTGGTGTTGGTTGTGGAATGGGTTGTGGTATGGTTGTGGTATGGTTGTGGTGCTGGTTGTGGTGCTGGTTGTGGTGCTGGTTGTGGTGCTGGTTGTGGTGCTTGTTGTGGTGGTAATGTTGTGGTGTTGGTTGTGGTGTGGGTTGTGGTGGTGGTTGTGGTTGTGGTGGTGGTTGTGGTGTTGGATGTGGTGCTTGTTGTGGTGCTGGTTGTGGTGCTGGTGTTTGTGGTTGTGGTTGTGGTTGTGGTGCTGTTTGTGGTGCTGGCTGCTGTTGTGGTGGTTGTGGTGGTGGTTGTGGTGCTGGTGCTGGTGGTTGTGGTAGTGGTTGTGGTGCTGGTGGTTGTGGTGCTGGTTGTGGTGCTGGTTGTGGTGCTGGTTGTGGTGCTGGTTGTGGTGCTGGTTGTGGTGCTTATTGTGGTGCTGGTTGTGGTGCTGGTGTTTGTGGTGGTGTTTGTGTTGCTGGTGTTTGTTGTGGTGGTTGTGGTGGTGGTGGTTGTGGTGCTGGTTGTGGTGCTGGTTGTGGTATGTTTGTGGTATGGTTGTGGTGCTGGTTGTGGTGCTTGTGGTTGTGGTGGTGTTTTGTTGTGGAAGTTGTGGTGGTGGTTGTGGTGGTGGTTGGGGTGCTGTTTGTGGTGCTGTTTGTGGTGCTGGTGGTTGTGGTGGTGGTGGTGGTTGTGGTTGTTGTTGTGGTGGTGGTTGTGGTGCTGGTTGTGGTGCTGTTTGTGGTGGTGGTTGTTGTGGTGGTGGTTGTGGTAGTGGTTGTGGTGCTAATGGTTGTGGTGCTGGTTGTTGTGCTGGTTGTAGTGCTGGTTTTGGTGCTGGTTGTGGTGCTGGTGGTTGTGGTTGTGGTTGTGGTGGTGGTTTTGGTGGTGGTTTTGGTGGTGGTTGTGGTGCAATTTGTGGTGCTGGTGGTTGTGGTGGTGGTTGTGGTGCTGGTTGTGGTGCTTGTTGTGGTATGGTTGTGGTATGCTTGTGGTGCTGGTTCTGTTTCTGGTTGTGGTGCTGGTTGTGGTGCTGGTGTTTTGTTGTGGAAGTTGTGGTGGTGGTTGTGGTGCTGGTGGGGTGCTGGTTGTGGTGCTGGTGGTTGTGGTGCTGGTTGTGGTGCTGGTTGTGGTGCTGGTTGTGGTGCTGGTTGTGGTGCTGATGGTTGTGGTGCTGGTTGTGGTGCAGGTTGTGGTGCTGATTGTGGTGCTGGTTGTGGTGCTGGTTGTGGTGCTGGTTGTGGTGCTGGTGGTTGTGGTGGTGTTTTGTTGTGGAAGTTGTGGTGGTGGTTGGGGTGCTGGTTGTGGTGCTGTTTGTGGTGCTGGTGTTTGTGGTTGTGGTTGTGGTGGTGGTTGTGATGGTGGTGGTAGTTGTGATGGTGCTGGTAGTTGTGGTGCTGGTTTTGGTGCTGGTTGTGGTGCTGGTTGTGGTGCTGGTTTTTGTGGTGGTGTTTTTGGTGATGGTGTGTGTTGTGGTGGTTGTTGTTGTGGTTGTGGTGGTGGTTGTTGTTGTGGTGGTGGTTGTGATGGTGGTGGTAGTTGTGGTGCTGGTTTTGGTGCTGGTTGTGGTGCTGGTTTTTGTGGTGGTGTTTTTGGTGATGGTGTTTGTTGTGGTGGTTGTTGTTGTGGCTGTGGTGCTGGTTGTGGTTGTGGTGGTGGTTGGGGTGCTGGTTGTGGTGCTGGTTGTGGTGCTGGTTGTGGGGCTGATGGTTGTGGTGCTGGTGGTTGTGGTGCTGGTTGTGGTGCTGGTTGTGGTGCTGTTTATGGTGCTGGTGTTTGTGGTATTGGTTGTGGTGGTGGTTGTTGTTGTGGTGGTTGTTGTTGTGGTGGTTGTTGTTGTGGTGCTTGTTGTGGTGCTGGTGGTTGTGGTGCTGGTGGTTGTGGTGCTGGTTGTGGTGCTGTTTGTGGTGCTGGTTGTGGTGCTGGTTGTGGTGCTGGTGTTTGTGGTTGTGTTTTTGGTGCTGGTGTTTGTTGTGGTGGTTGTGGTGGTGTTTGTGGTGCTGGTGGTTGTGGTGGTGTTTTGTTGTGGAAGTTGTGGTGGTGGTTGTGGTGCTGGTTGGGGTGCTGGTTGTGGTGCTGTTTGTGGTGCTGTTTGTGGTGCTGGTGTTTGTGGTGGTGGTTGTGGTTGTGGTGGAGTTTGTGGTGGTGGTTGTGGTGGTGGTGGTGATGGTTGTGGTTGTGGTGGTAGTTGTGGTGGTGGTTGTGGTGGTGGTTGTGCTTGTGATGGTGGTTGTGATGGTGGTGATTGTTGTGGTTGTGGTGGTAGTTGTGGTGGTGGATGTGGTGGTGGTTGTGCTTGTGATAGTTGTGGTGGTGGTTGTGATGGTGGTGGTAGTTGTGGTGGTGGTTGTGGTGCTGTTTGTGGTGCTGGGTTTGTGGTGGTGGTTGTGGTGGTGGTAGTGGTGGTTGTGGTGCTGTTTGTTGTGTTTGTGGTGGTGGTGGTTGTGGTGCTGTTTGTGGTGCTGGTTGTTGTTGTGGTGGTTGTGGTGGTGGTTGTGGTACTGGTGCTGGGGGTTGTGATGGTGGTTGTGGTTGTGGTGGTGGTTGTGGTGGTGGTTGTGGTGCTGGTGTTTGTGGTGGTGGTTGTGGTGGTGGTTGTGGTGGTGGTTGTGATGGTGGTGGTAGTTGTAGTGGTGGCTGTGGTGGTGATTGTGGTTGTGATGAATGTGGTGGTGGTTGTGGTGCTGTTTGTGGTGCTGGGTTTGTGGTGGTGGTTGTGGTGGTGGTAGTGGTGGTTGTGGTGCTGTTTGTGGTGTTTGTGGTGGTGTTGGTTGTGGTTGTGGTGCTGTTTGTGGTGCTGGCTGTTGTTGTGGTGGTTGTGGTGGTGGTTGTGGTGCTGGTGCTGGTGGTTGTGGTAGTGGTTGTGGTGCTGGTGGTTGTGGTGCTGGTTGTGGTGCTGGTTGTGGTGCTGGTGTTTGTGGTGGTGTTTGTGTTGCTGGTGTTTGTTGTGGTGGTTGTGGTGGTGTTTTGTTGTGGAAGATGTGGTGGTGGTTGTGGTGGTTGTTGTGGTGGTGGTTGTTGTGGTGGTTGTGGTGGTAATTGTTGTGGTGTTGGTTGTGGTGCTGGTTGTGGTGCTGGTTGTGGTGCTGATTGTGGTGGTGGTGGTTGTGGTGGTGGTGGTTGTGGTTATTGTGGTGGTTGTGGTGGTGGTTGTGGTGGTGGTGGTTGTGGTGGTGGTGATGGTGCTGGTGGTTGTGGTGCTGGTTGTGGTGCTTGTTGTGGTGGTGGTGGTTGTGGTGTTGGTTGTGGAATGGGTTGTGGTATGGTTGTGGTATGGTTGTGGTGCTGGTTGTGGTGCTGGTTGTGGTGCTGGTTGTGGTGCTTGTTGTGGTGGTAATGTTGTGGTGTTGGTTGTGGTGTGGGTTGTGGTGGTGGTTGTGGTTGTGGTGGTGGTTGTGGTTGTGGTGTTGGATGTGGTGCTTGTTGTGGTGCTGGTTGTGGTGCTGGTGTTTGTGGTTGTGGTTGTGGTTGTGGTGGTGGTGGTAGTTGTGGTGGTGGTTGTGGTGGTGGTTGTGGTTGTGATGGTTGCGGTGGTGGTTGTGGTGCTGTTGTGGTGCTGGGTTTGTGGTGGTGGTTGTGGTGGTGGTAGTGGTGGTTGTGGTGCTGTTTGTGGTGCTGGTTGTTGTTGTGGTGGTTGTGGTGGTGGTTGTGGTGCTGGTGCTGGTGGTTGTGGTGGTGGTTTTGTGCTGGTGTTTGTTGTGGTGGTTGTTGTTGTGGTTGTGGTGGTAATTGTTGTGGTATTGGTTGTGGTGCTGGTTGTGGTGCTGATTGTGGTGGTGGTGGTTGTGGTGGTGGTGGTGGTTGTGGTTATTGTGGTGGTTGTGGTGGTGGTTGTGGTGGTGGTGGTTGTGGTTATTGTGGTGGTTGTGGTGGTGGTTGTGGTGGTGGTGGTTGTGGTGGTGGTGATGGTGCTGGTGGTTGTGGTGCTTGTTGTGGTGCTTGTTGTGGTGGTGGTGGTGTTGGTTGTGGTGTGGGTTGTGGTGGTGGTTTTGGTTGTGGTGGTGGTTGTGGTTTTGGTGGTGGTTGTGGTTGTGGTGGTGGTTGTGGATGTGATTGTGGTTGTGGTGGTGGTTTTGTTTGTGGTTGTGGTAATTGTTGTGGTGCTGGTGGTTGTGGTGCTGTTTGTGGTGCTGTTTGTGGTGCTGTTTGTGGTGCTGTTTGTGGTGCTGTTTGTGGTGCTGTTTGTGGTGCTGGTTGTGGTGCTGGTTGTGGTATGCTTGTGGTGCTGGTTGTGGTGCAATTTGTGGTGATGGTTGTGGTGGTACTGGTTGTGGTGCTGGTTGTGGTGCTGGTTGTGGTATGGTTGTGGTATGCTTGTGGTGCTGGTTGTGGTGCTGGTTGTGGTGCTGGTTGTGGTATGGTTGTGGTATGCTTGTGGTGCTGGTTGTGGTGCTTGTGGTTGTGGTGGTGTTTTGTTGTGGAAGATGTGGTGGTGGTTGTGGTGCTGGTTGGGGTGCTGGTTGTGGTGCTGGTGGTTGTGGTGCTGATTGTGGTGGTGGTGGTTGTGGTGGTTGTGGTTATTGTGGTGGTTGTGGTGGTGGTTGTGGTGGTGGTTGTGGTGGTGGTGATGGTGCTGGTGGTTGTGGTGCTTGTTGTGGTGCTTGTTGTGGTGGTGGTGGTTGTGGTGTTGGTTGTGGTGTGGGTTGTGGTGGTGGTGGTGGTTGTGGTTGTGGTGGTGGTTTTGGTGGTGGTTGTGGTTGTGTTGGTGGTGGATGTGATTGTGGTTGTGGTGGTGGTTTTGTTTGTGGTTGTGGTGTTTGTTGTGGTGCTGGTGGTTGTGGTGCTGTTTGTGGTGCTGTTTGTGGTGCTGTTTGTGGTGCTGTTTGTGGTGCTTTTTGTGGTGCTGGTTGTGGTGCTGGTTGTGGTGCTGGTTGTGGTATGGTTGTGGTGCAATTTGTGGTGCTGGTTGTGGTGGTACTGGTTGTGGTGCTGGTTGTGGTGCTGGTTGTGGTGCTGTTTGTGGTGCTGTTTGTGGTGCTGTTTGTGGTGCTGGTTGTGGTGCTGGTTGTGGTATGGTTGTGGTATGTTTGTGGTGCTGGTTGTGGTGCTGGTGGTTGTGGTGGTGTTTTGTGGTGGAAGATGTGGTGGTGGTTGTGGTGGTTGTTGTGGTGGTGGTTGTTGTGGTGGTTGTGGTGGTAATTGTTGTGGTGTTGGTTGTGGTGCTGGTTGTGGTGCTGGTTGTGGTGCTGATTGTGGTGGTGGTGGTTGTGGTTATTGTGGTGGTTGTGGTGGTGGTTGTGGTGGTGGTGGTTGTGGTGGTGGTGATGGTGCTGGTGGTTGTGGTGCTGGTTGTGGTGCTGGTTGTGGTGGTGGTGGTTGTGGTGTTGGTTGTGGTATGGGTTGTGGTATGGTAGTGGTATGGTTGTGGTGCTGGTTGTGGTGCTTGTTGTGGTGCTGGTTGTGGTGCTTGTTGTGGTGGTAATGTTGTGGTGTTGGTTGTGGTGTGGGTTGTGGTGGTGGTTGTGGTGCTGGTTGTGGTGCTTGTTGTGGTGGTAATGTTGTGGTGTTGGTTGTGGTGTGGGTTGTGGTGGTGGTTGTGGTTGTGGTGGTAGTTGTGGTGCTGGTGGTTGTGGTGGTGTTTTGTTGTGGTAGATGTGGTGGTGGTTGTGGTGCTGGTTGTGGTGCTGGTGGTTGTGGTGCTGGTTGTGGTGCTGGTTGTGGTGCTGGTTGTGGTGCTGGTGGTTGTGGTGCTTGTTGTGGTGCTGGTTGTGGTTGTTGTGGTGGTGCTGGTGATTGTGGTGCTGGTTGTGGTTGTTGTGGTGGTGCTGGTGATTGTGGTGCTGGTTGTGGTTGTGGTGGTGGTTGGGGTGCTGGTTGTGCTGGTGTTTGTGGTGGTGGTTGTGGTGGTGTTGGTGGTGGTTGTGGTTGTTTTTGTGCTGGTGATTGTGGTGCTGGTTGTGGTTGTGGTGGTGGTTGGGGTGCTGGTTGTGCTGGTGTTTGTGGTGGTGGTTGTGGTGGTGTTGGTGGTGGTTGTGGTTGTTTTTGTGGTGCTGGTTGTGGTGCTGGTTTTTGTGGTGGTGTTTTTGGTGCTGGTGTTTGTTGTGGTGGTTGTTGTGGTGCTGGTGGTTGTGGTGCTGGTTGTGGTGCTGGTTGTGGTGCTGGTTGTGGTGCTTGTTGTGGGGCTGATGGTTGTGGTGCTGGTGGTTGTGGTGCTGGTTGTGGTGCTGGTTGTGGTGCTGTTTATGGTGCTGGTGTTTTTGGTATTGGTTGTGGTGGTGGTTGTTGTTGTGGTGGTTGTTGTTGTGGTGGTTGTTGTTGTGGTGCTGGTTGTGGTGCTGGTGGTTGTGGTGCTGGTGGTTGTGGTGCTGGTTGTGGTGCTGGTTGTGGTGCTGGTTGTGGTGCTGGTTGTGGTGCTGGTGTTTGTGGTTGTGTTTTTAGTGCTGGTGTTTGTTGTGGTGGTTGTGGTGGTGGTTGTGGTGGTGGTGATGTTGCTGGTGGTTGTGGTGCTTGTTGTGGTGCTTGTTGTGGTGGTGGTGGTTTTGGTGTTGGTTGTGGTGTGGGTTGTGGTGGTGGTTGTGGTTGTGGTGGTGGTTGTGGATGTGATTGTGGTTGTGGTGGTGGTTTTGTTTGTGGTTGTGGTGTTTGTTGTGGTGCTGGTGGTTGTGGTGCTGTTTGTGGTGCTGTTTGTGGTGCTGTTTGTGGTGCTGTTTGTGGTGCTGTTTGTGGTGCTGGTTGTGGTATGTTTGTGGTGCAATTTGTGGTGCTGGTTGTGGTGGTACTGGTTGTGGTGCTGGTTGTGGTGCAATTTGTGGTGCTGGTTGTGGTGGTACTGGTTGTGGTGCTGGTTGTGGTGGTAATGTTGTGGTGTTGGTTGTGGTGTGGGTTGTGGTGGTGGTTGTGGTGCTGGTGGTTGTGGTGGTGTTTTGTTGTGGTAGATGTGGTGGTGGTTGTGGTGCTGGTTGTGGTGCTGGTGGTTGTGGTGCTGGTTGTGGTGCTGGTGGTTGTGGTGCTGGTTGTGGTGCTGGTTGTGGTTGTTGTGGTGGTGCTGGTGATTGTGGTGCTGGTTGTGGTTGTTGTGGTGGTGCTGGTGATTGTGGTGCTGGTTGTGGTTGTGGTGGTGGTTGGGGTGCTGGTTGTGCTGGTGTTTGTGGTGGTGGTTGTGGTGGTGTTGGTGGTGGTTGTGGTTGTTTTTGTGGTGGTGGTTGTGGTGGTGGTGGTTGTGGTGCTGGTTGTGGAGCTGGTTGTGGTGCTGGTTTTTGTGGTGGTGTTTTTGGTGCTGGTGTTTGTTGTGGTGGTTGTTGTGGTGCTGGTGGTTGTGGTGCTGGTTGTGGTGCTGGTTGTGGTGCTGGTTGTGGTGCTGGTTGTGGTGCTGGTTGTGGTGCTGGTTGTGGTGCTGGTTGTGGTGCTGGTTGTGGTGCTGGTTGTGGTGCTTGTTGTGGGGCTGATGGTTGTGGTGCTGGTGGTTGTGGTGCTGGTTGTGGTGCTGGTTGTGGTGCTGTTTATGGTGCTGGTGTTTGTGGTATTGGTTGTGGTGGTGGTTGTTGTTGTGGTGGTTGTTGTTGTGGTGGTTGTTGTTGTGGTGCTGGTGGTTGTGGTGCTGGTGGTTGTGGTGCTGGTTGTGGTGCTGTTTGTGGTGCTGGTTGTGGTGCTGGTTGTGGTGCTGGTGTTTGTGGTTGTGTTTTTGGTGCTGGTGTTTGTTGTGGTGGTTGTGGTGGTGGTTGTGGTGCTGGTGGTTGTGGTGGTGTTTTGTTGTGGTGGTTGTGGTGCTGGTTGTGGTGCTGTTTGTGGTGCTGTTTGTGGTGCTGGTGGTTGTGGTGGTGGTGGTGGTGGTGGTTGTGGTTGTTGTTGTGGTGGTGGTTGTGGTGGTGGTTGTGGTGCTAATGGTTGTGGTGCTGGTTGTTGTGGTGGTGGTTGTGGTAGTGGTTGTGGTGCTAATGGTTGTGGTGCTGGTTGTTGTGCTGGTTGTAGTGCTGGTTTTGGTGCTGGTTGTGGTGCTGGTGGTTGTGGTGGTGGTTGTGGTGGTGGTTTTGGTGGTGGTTGTGGTGCAATTTGTGGTGCTGGTGGTTGTGGTGGTGGTTGTGGTGCTGGTTGTGGTGCTTGTTGTGGTATGGTTGTGGTATGCTTGTGGTGCTGGTTCTGTTTCTGGTTGTGGTGCTGGTTGTGGTGCTGGTGGTTGTGGTGCTAATTGTGGTGCTGGTTGTGGTGCTGGGTGTGGTGCTGGTTGTGGTGCTGATGGTTGTGGTGCTGGTTGTGGTGCAGGTTGGGGTACTGATTGTGGTGCTGGTTGTGGTGCTGGTTGTGGTGCTGGTTTTTGTGTTGGTGTTTTTTGTGCTGGTGTTTGTTGTGGTGGTTGTTGTTGTGGTTGTGGTGGTGGTTGTTGTTGTGGTGCTGGTTGTGGTGCTGGTGGTTGTGGTGCTGGTTGTGGTGCTGGTTGTGGTGCTGGTTGTGGTGCTGGTTGTGGTGCTGGTTGTGGTGCTGGTTGTGGTGCTGATTGTAGTGGTGGTGGTTGTGGTTATTGTGGTGGTTGTTGTGGTGGTTGTGGTGGTGGTTGTGGTGGTGGTGATGGTGCTGGTGGTTGTGGTGCTTGTTGTGGTGCTTGTTGTGGTGGTGGTGGTTGTGGTGTTGGTTGTGGTGTGGGTTGTGGTGGTGGTTGTGGTTGTGGTGGTGGTGGTGGTTTTGGTGGTGGTTGTGGTTGTGGTGGTGGTTGTGGATGTGATTGTGGTTGTGGTGGTGGTTTTCTTTGTGGTTGTGGTGTTTGTTGTGGTGCTGGTGGTTGTGGTGCTGTTTGTGGTGCTGTTTGTGGTGCTGTTTGTGGTGCTGTTTGTGGTGCTGGTTGTGGTATGGTTGTGGTATGCTTGTGGTGCTGGTTGTGGTGCTGGTGGTTGTGGTGGTGTTTTGTTGTGGAAGATGTGGTGGTGCTTGTGGTGCTGGTTGGAGTGCTGGTTGTTTTGGTGCTGGTTGTGGTGCTGGTGGTTGTGGTGCTGGTTGTGGTGCTGGTTGTGGTGCTGGTTGTGGTTGTTGTGGTGGTGCTGGTGATTGTGGTGCTGGTTGTGGTTGTGGTGCTGGTTGTGGTGCTGGTGGTTGTGGTGCTGGTTGTGGTGCTGGTTGTGGTGCTGGTTGTGGTGCTGGTTGTGGTGCTGATTGTGGTGGTGGTGGTTGTGGTGGTTGTGGTTGTGGTGGTGGTTGTGGTGGTGGTTGTGGTGGTGGTGATGGTGCTGGTGGTTGTGGTGCTTGTTGTGGTGCTGGTTGTGGTGCTGGTTGTGGTTGTTGTGGTGGTGCTGGTGATTGTGGTGCTGGTTGTGGTTGTGGTGCTGGTTGTGGTGCTGGTGGTTGTGGTGCTGGTTGTGGTGCTGGTTGTGGTGCTGGTTGTGGTGCTGGTTGTGGTGCTGATTGTGGTGCTGATTGTGGTGGTGGTTGTGGTGGTGGTTGTGGTGGTGGTTGTGGTGGTGGTTGTGGTGGTGGTGATGGTGCTGGTGGTTGTGGTGCTTGTTGTGGTGCTTGTTGTGGTGGTGGTGGTTGTGGTGTTGGTTATGGTGTGGGTTGTGGTGGTGGTTGTGGTTGTGGTGGTGTTGGTGGTTTTGGTGGTGGTTGTGGTTGTGGTGGTGGTTGTGGATGTGATTGTGGTTGTGATGGTGGTTTTGTTTGTGGTTGTGGTGTTTGTTGTGGTGCTGGTGGTTGTGGTGCTGTTTGTGGTGCTGTTTGTGGTGCTGTTTGTGGTGCTGTTTGTGGTGCTGTTTGTGGTGCTGTTTGTGGTGCTGTTTGTGGTGCTGTTTGTGGTGCTGGTTGTGGTATGGTTGTGGTGCAATTTGTGGTGCTGGTTGTGGTGGTACTGGTTGTGGTGCTGGTTGTGGTGCTGGTTGTGGTGCTGTTTGTGGTGCTGTTTGTGGTGCTGTTTGTGGTGCTGTTTGTGGTGCTGGTTGTGGTGCTGGTTGTGGTATGGTTGTGGTATGTTTGTGGTGCTGGTTGTGGTGCTGGTGGTTGTGGTGGTGTTTTGTTGTGGAAGATGTGGTGGTGGTTGTGGTGGTTGTTGTGGTGGTGGTTGTTGTGGTGGTTGTTGTGGTAATTGTTGTGGTGTTGGTTGTGGTGCTGGTTGTGGTGCTGGTTGTGGTGCTGATTGTGGTGGTGGTGGTTGTGGTGGTGGTGGTTGTGGTTATTGTGGTGGTTGTGGTGGTGGTTGTGGTGGTGGTGGTTGTGGTGGTGATGATGGTGCTGGTGGTTGTGGTGCTGGTTGTGGTGCTTGTTGTGGTGGTGGTGGTTGTGGTGTTGGTTGTGGTATGGGTTGTGGTATGGTTGTGGTATGGTTGTGGTGCTGGTTGTGGTGCTGGTTGCGGTGCTGGTTGTGGTGCTTGTTGTGGTGGTAATGTTGTGGTGTTGGTTGTGGTGTGGGTTGTGGTGGTTGTGGTGCTGGTTGTGGTGCTTGTTGTGGTGGTAATGTTGTGGTGTTGGTTGTGGTGTGGGTTGTGGTGGTGGTTGTGGTTGTGGTGGTGGTTGTGGTGCTGGTGGTTGTGGTGGTGTTTTGTTGTGGTAGATGTGGTGGTGGTTGTGGTGCTGGGTGGGGTGCTGGTTGTGGTATGGTTGTGGTATGCTTGTGGTGCTGGTTCTGTTTCTGGTTGTGGTGCTGGTTGTGGTGCTGGTTGTGGTGCTGGTTGTGGTGCTGGTGTTTTGTTGTGGAAGTTGTGGTGGTGGTTGTGGTGCTGGTGGGGTGCTGGTTGTTGTGGTGGTTGTGGTGCTAATTGTGGTGCTGGTTGTGGTGCTGGTTGTGGTGCTGGGTGTGGTGCTGGTTGTGGTGCTGATGGTTGTGGTGCTGGTTGTGGTGCAGGTTGTGGTGCTGATTGTGGTGCTGGTTGAAGTGCTGGTTGTGGTGCTGGTTTTTGTGTTGGTGTTTTTTGTGCTGGTGTTTGTTGTGGTGGTTGTTGTTGTGGTTGTCGTGGTGGTTGTTGTTGTGGTGCTGGTTGTGGTGCTGGTGGTTGTGGTGCTGGTTGTGGTGCTGGTTGTGGTTGTGGTGCTGGTTGTGGTGCTGGTGGTTGTGGTGCTGGTTGTGGTGCTGGTTGTGGTGCTGGTTGTGGTGCTGGTTGTGTGCTGGTTGTGGTGCTGGTTGTGGTGCTGATTGTGGTGGTTAGGGTTATTGTGGTGGTTGTGGTGGTGGTTGTGGTGCTGATTGTGGTGGTTAGGGTTATTGTGCTGGTTGTGGTGCTGGTTGTGGTGCTGATTGTGGTGGTTAGGGTTATTGTGGTGGTTGTGGTGGTGGTTGTGGTGGTGGTTGTGGTGCTGGTTGTGGTGCTGGTGGTTGTGGTGCTGGTTGTGGTGCTGGTTGTGGTGCTGGTTGTGGTGCTGGTTGTGTGCTGGTTGTGGTGCTGGTTGTGGTGCTGATTGTGGTGGTTGTGGTTATTGTGGTGGTTGTGGTGGTGGTTGTGGTGGTGGTTGTGGTGGTGGTTGTGGTGGTGGTTGTGGTGGTGGTGATGGTGCTGGTGGTTGTGGTGCTTGTTGTGGTGCTTGTTGTGGTGGTGGTGGTTGTGGTGTTGGTTGTGGTGTGGGTTGTGGTGGTGGTTGTGCTTGTGGTGGTGGTGGTGGTTTTGGTGGTGGTTGTGGTTGTGGTGGTGGTTGTGGATGTGATTGTGGTTGTAGTGGTGGTTTTGTTTGTGGTTGTGGTGTTTGTTGTGGTGCTGGTGGTTGTGGTGCTGTTTGTGGTGCTGTTTGTGGTGCTGTTTGTGGTGCTGTTTGTGGTGCTGTTTGTGGTGCTGTTTGTGGTGCTGGTTGTGGTGCTGGTTGTGGTGCTGGTTGTGGTATGGTTGTGGTGCAATTTGTGGTGCTGGTTGTGGTGGTACTGGTTGTGGTGCTGGTTGTGGTGCTGGTTGTGGTGCTGTTTGTGGTGCTGTTTGTGGTGCTGTTTGTGGTGCTGGTTGTGGTGCTGGTTGTGGTATGGTTGTGGTATGTTTGTGGTGCTGGTTGTGGTGCTGGTGGTTGTGGTGGTGTTTTGTTGTGGAAGATGTGGTGGTGGTTGTGGTGGTTGTTGTGGTGGTGGTTGTTGTGGTGGTTGTGGTGGTAATTGTTGTGGTGTTGGTTGTGGTGCTGGTTGTGGTGCTGGTTGTGGTGCTGATTGTGGTGGTGGTGGTTGTGGTTATTGTGGTGGTTGTGGTTATTGTGGTGGTTGTGGTGGTGGTTGTGATGGTGGTGGTTGTGGTGGTGATGATGGTGCTGGTGGTTGTGGTGCTGGTTGTGGTGCTTGTTGTGGTGGTGGTGGTTGTGGTGTTGGTTGTGGTATGGGTTGTGGTATGGTTGTGGTATGGTTGTGGTGCTGGTTGTGGTGCTGGTTGCGGTGCTGGTTGTGGTGCTTGTTGTGGTGGTAATGTTGTGGTGTTGGTTGTGGTGTGGGTTGTGGTGGTGGTTGGGGTGCTGGTTGTGGTATGGTTGTGGTATGCTTGTGGTGCTGGTTCTGTTTCTGGTTGTGGTGCTGGTTGTGGTGCTGGTTGTGGTGCTGGTGTTTTGTTGTGGAAGTTGTGGTGGTGGTTGTGGTGCTGGTGGGGTGATGGTTGTGGTGCTGGTGGTTGTGGTGCTAGTGGTTGTGGTGCTAATTGTGGTGCTGGTTGTGGTGCTGGTTGTGGTGCTGGGTGTGGTGCTGGTTGTGGTGCTGATGGTTGTGGTGCTGGTTGTGGTGCATGTTGTGGTGCTGATTGTGGTGCTGGTTGAAGTGCTGGTTGTGGTGCTGGTTGTGGTGCTGGTTTTTGTGTTGGTGTTTTTTGTGCTGGTGTTTGTTGTGGTGGTTGTTGTTGTGGTTGTCGTGGTGGTTGTTGTTGTGGTGCTGGTTGTGGTGCTGGTGGTTGTGGTGCTGGTTGTGGTGCTGGTTGTGGTTGTGGTGCTGGTTGTGGTGCTGGTGGTTGTGGTGCTGGTTGTGGTGCTGGTTGTGGTGCTGGTTGTGGTGCTGGTTGTGTGCTGGTTGTGGTGCTGGTTGTGGTGCTGATTGTGGTGGTGGTGGTTGTGGTTATTGTGGTGGTTGTGGTGGTGGTTGTGGTGGTGGTTGTGGTGGTGGTTGTGGTGGTGGTTGTGGTGGTGGTGATGGTGCTGGTGGTTGTGGTGCTTGTTGTGGTGCTTGTTGTGGTGGTGGTGGTTGTGGTGTTGGTTGTGATGTGGGTTGTGGTGGTGGTTGTGGTTGTGGTGGTGGTGGTGGTTTTGGTGGTGGTTGTGGTTGTGGTGGTGTTTGTGGATGTGATTGTGGTTGTAGTGGTGGTTTTGTTTGTGGTTGTGGTGTTTGTTGTGGTGCTGGTGGTTGTGGTGCTGTTTGTGGTGCTGTTTGTGGTGCTGTTTGTGGTGCTGTTTGTGGTGCTGTTTGTGGTGCTGTTTGTGGTGCTGTTTGTGGTGCTGGTTGTGGTATGGTTGTGGTGCAATTTGTGGTGCTGGTTGTGGTGCTTGTGGTTGTGGTGGTGTTTTGTTGTGGAAGATGTGGTGGTGGTTGTGGTGGTTGTTGTGGTGGTGGTTGTTGTGGTGGTTGTGGTGGTAATTGTTGTGGTGTTGGTTGTGGTGCTGGTTGTGGTGCTGGTTGTGGTGCTGATTGTGGTGGTGGTGGTTGTGGTGGTGGTGGTTGTGGTGGTGGTGGTTGTGGTTATTGTGGTGGTTGTGGTGGTGGTTGTGGTGGTGGTGGTTGTGGTGGTGGTGATGGTGCTGGTGGTTGTGGTGCTGGTTGTGGTGCTTGTTGTGGTGGTGGTGGTGGTGGTGGTGGTTGTGGTATGGGTTGTGGTATGGTTGTGGTATGGTTGTGGTGCTGGTTGTGGTGCTTGTTGTGGTGCTGGTTGTGGTGCTTGTTGTGGTGGTAATGTTGTGGTGTTGGTTGTGGTGTGGGTTGTGGTGGTGGTTGTGGTGCTGGTTGTGGTGCTTGTTGTGGTGGTAATGTTGTGGTGTTGGTTGTGGTGTGGGTTGTGGTGGTGGTTGTGGTGCTGGTGGTTGTGGTGGTGTTTTGTTGTGGTAGATGTGGTGGTGGTTGTGGTGCTGGTTGTGGTGCTGGTGGTTGTGGTGCTGGTTGTGGTGCTGGTGGTTGTGGTGCTGGTTGTGGTGCTGGTTGTGGTTGTTGTGGTGGTGCTGGTGATTGTGGTGCTGGTTGTGGTTGTTGTGGTGGTGCTGGTGATTGTGGTGCTGGTTGTGGTTGTGGTGGTTGTTGGGGTGCTGGTTGTGCTGGTGTTTGTGGTGGTGGTTGTGGTGGTGTTGGTGGTGGTTGTGGTTGTTTTTGTGGTGGTGGTTGTGGTGGTGGTGGTTGTGGTGCTGGTTGTGGAGCTGGTTGTGGTGCTGGTTTTTGTGGTGGTGTTTTTGGTGCTGGTGTTTGTTGTGGTGGTTGTTGTGGTGCTGGTGGTTGTGGTGCTGGTTGTGGTGCTGGTTGTGGTGCTGGTTGTGGTGCTGGTTGTGGTGCTGGTTGTGGTGCTGGTTGTGGTGCTGGTTGTGGTGCTGGTTGTGGTGCTTGTTGTGGGGCTGATGGTTGTGGTGCTGGTGGTTGTGGTGCTGGTTGTGGTGCTGGTTGTGGTGCTGTTTATGGTGCTGGTGTTTGTGGTATTGGTTGTGGTGGTGGTTGTTGTTGTGGTGGTTGTTGTTGTGGTGGTTGTTGTTGTGGTGGTTGTTGTTGTGGTGCTGGTGGTTGTGGTGCTGGTGGTTGTGGTGCTGGTTGTGGTGCTGTTTGTGGTGCTGGTTGTGGTGCTGGTTGTGGTGCTGGTGTTTGTGGTTGTGTTTTTGGTGCTGGTGTTTTGTTGTGGTGGTTGTGGTGCTGGTTGTGGTGCTGTTTGTGGTGCTGTTGGTGGTGCTGGTGGTTGTGGTGGTGGTGGTGGTGGTGGTTGTGGTTGTTGTTGTGGTGGTGGTTGTGGTGGTGGTTGTGGTGCTAATGGTTGTGGTGCTGGTTGTTGTGGTGGTGGTTGTGGTAGTGGTTGTGGTGCTAATGGTTGTGGTGCTGGTTGTTGTGCTGGTTGTAGTGCTGGTTTTGGTGCTGGTTGTGGTGCTGGTGGTTGTGGTGGTGGTTGTGGTGGTGGTTTTGGTGGTGGTTGTGGTGCAATTTGTGGTACTGGTGGTTGTGGTGGTGGTTGTGGTGCTTGTTGTGGTATGGTTGTGGTATGCTTGTGGTGCTGGTTCTGTTTCTGGTTGTGGTGCTGGTTGTGGTGCTGGTGGTTGTGGTGCTAATTGTGGTGCTGGTTGTGGTGCTGGGTGTGGTGCTGGTTGTGGTGCTGATGGTTGTGGTGCTGGTTGTGGTGCAGGTTGGGGTACTGATTGTGGTGCTGGTTGTGGTGCTGGTTGTGGTGCTGGTTGTGGTGCTGGTTTTTGTGTTGGTGTTTTTTGTGCTGGTGTTTGTTGTGGTGGTTGTTGTTGTGGTTGTGGTGGTGGTTGTTGTTGTGGTGCTGGTTGTGGTGCTGGTGGTTGTGGTGCTGGTTGTGGTGCTGGTTGTGGTGCTGGTTGTGGTGCTGGTTGTGGTGCTGGTTGTGGTGCTGGTTGTGGTGCTGGTTGTGGTGCTGGTTGTGGTGCTGGTTGTGGTGCTGATTGTAGTGGTGGTGGTTGTGGTTATTGTGGTGGTTGTTGTGGTGGTTGTGGTGGTGGTGGTGATGGTGCTGGTCGTTGTGGTGCTTGTTGTGGTGCTTGTTGTGGTGGTGGTGGTTGTGGTGTTGGTGGTTGTGGTGTTGGTTGTGGTGTGGGTTGTGGTGGTGGTTGTGGTTGTGGTGGTGGTGGTGGTTTTGGTGGTGGTTGTGGTTGTGGTGGCGGTTGTGGATGTGATTGTGGTTGTGGTGGTTGTTTTCTTTGTGGTTGTGGTGTTTGTTGTGGTGCTGGTGGTTGTGGTGCTGGTTGTGGTGCTGTTTGTGGTGCTGTTTGTGGTGATGTTTGTGGTGCTGTTTGTGGTGCTGGTTGTGGTGCTGGTTGTGGTGCAATTTGTGGTGCTGGTTGTGGTGGTACTGGTTGTGGTGCTGGTTGTGGTGCTGGTTGTGGTGCTGGTTGTGGTGCTGGTTGTGGTGCTGTTTGTGGTGCTGTTTGTGGTGCTGGTTGTGGTATGGTTGTGGTATGCTTGTGGTGCTGGTTGTGGTGCTGGTGGTTGTGGTGGTGTTTTGTTGTGGAAGATGTGGTGGTGGTTGTGGTGCTGGTTGGGGTGCTGGTTGTTTTGGTGCTGGTTGTGGTGCTGGTGGTTGTGGTGCTGGTTGTGGTGCTGGTTGTGGTGCTGGTTGTGGTTGTTGTGGTGGTGCTGGTGATTGTGATGCTGGTTGTGGTTGTGGTGCTGGTTGTGGTGCTGGTGGTTGTGGTGCTGGTTGTGGTGCTGGTTGTGGTGCTGGTTGTGGTGCTGGTTGTGGTGCTGATTGTGGTGGTGGTGGTTGTGGTGGTTGTGGTTGTGGTGGTGGTTGTGGTGGTGGTTGTGGTGGTGGTGATGGTGCTGGTGGTTGTGGTGCTTGTTGTGGTGCTGGTTGTGGTGCTGGTTGTGGTTGTTGTGGTGGTGCTGGTGATTGTGGTGCTGGTTGTGGTTGTGGTGCTGGTTGTGGTGCTGGTGGTTGTGGTGCTGGTTGTGGTGCTGGTTGTGGTGCTGGTTGTGGTGCTGGTTGTGGTGCTGGTTGTGGTGCTGATTGTGGTGCTGATTGTGGTGGTGGTTGTGGTTATTGTGGTGGTTGTGGTGGTGGTTGTGGTGGTGGTTGTGGTGGTGGTGATGGTGCTGGTGGTTGTGGTGCTTGTTGTGGTGCTTGTTGTGGTGCTTGTTGTGGTGGTGGTGGTTGTGGTGTTGGTTATGGTGTGGATTGTGGTGGTGGTTGTGGTTGTGGTGGTGGTGGTGGTTTTGGTGGTGGTGGTGGTTGTGGTGGTGGTTGTGGATATGATTGTGGTTGTGGTGGTGGTTTTGTTTGTGGTTGTGGTGTTTGTTGTGGTGGTGCTGTTTGTGGTGCTGTTTGTGGTGCTGTTTGTGGTGCTGTTTGTGGTGCTGTTTGTGGTGCTGTTTGTGGTGCTGTTTGTGGTGCTGTTTGTGGTGCTGTTTGTGGTGCTGTTTGTGGTGCTGTTTGTGGTGCTGTTTGTGGTGCTGTTTGTGGTGCTGGTTGTGGTGCTGGTTGTGGTGCTGGTTGTGGTATGGTTGTGGTGCAATTTGTGGTGCTGGTTGTGGTGGTACTGGTTGTGGTGCTGGTTGTGGTGCTGGTTGTGGTGCTGTTTGTGGTGCTGTTTGTGGTGCTGTTTGTGGTGCTGGTTGTGGTGCTGGTTGTGGTATGGTTGTGGTATGTTTGTGGTGCTGGTTGTGGTGCTTATGGTTGTGGTGGTGTTTTGTTGTGGAAGATGTGGTGGTGGTTGTGGTGGTTGTTGTGGTGGTGGTTGTTGTGGTGGTTGTGGTGGTAATTGTTGTGGTGTTGGTTGTGGTGCTGGTTGTGGTGCTGGTTGTGGTGCTGATTGTGGTGGTGGTGGTTGTGGTTGTGGTGGTGGTTGTGGTGCTGGTGGTTGTGGTGGTGTTTTGTTGTGGTAGATGTGGTGGTGGTTGTGGTGCTGATTGTGGTGCTGATTGTGGTGGTGGTTGTGGTTATTGTGGTGGTTGTGGTGGTGGTTGTGGTGGTGGTTGTGGTGGTGGTTGTGGTGGTGGTGATGGTGCTGGTGGTTGTGGTGCTTGTTGTGGTGCTTGTTGTGGTGGTGGTGGTTGTGGTGTTGGTTATGGTGTGGGTTGTGGTGGTGGTTGTTGTTGTGGTGGTGGTGGTGGTTTTGGTGGTGGTGGTGGTTGTGGTGGTGGTTGTGGATGTGATTGTGGTTGTGGTGGTGGTTTTGTTTGTGGTTGTGGTGTTTGTTGTGGTGCTGGTGGTTGTGGTGCTGTCTGTGGTGCTGTTTGTGGTGCTGTTTGTGGTGCTGTTTGTGGTGCTGTTTGTGGTGCTGTTTGTGGTGCTGTTTGTGGTGCTGTTTGTGGTGCTGTTTGTGGTGCTGTTTGTGGTGCTGGTTGTGGTATGGTTGTGGTGCAATTTGTGGTGCAATTTGTGGTGCTGGTTGTGGTGGTACTGGTTGTGGTGCTGGTTGTGGTGCTGGTTGTGGTGCTGTTTGTGGTGCTGTTTGTGGTGCTGTTTATGGTGCTGGTTGTGGTGCTGGTTGTGGTATGGTTGTGGTATGTTTGTGGTGCTGGTTGTGGTGCTGGTGGTTGTGGTGGTGTTTTGTTGTGGAAGATGTGGTGGTGGTTGTGGTGGTTGTTGTGGTGGTGGTTGTTGTGGTGGTTGTGGTGGTAATTGTTGTGGTGTTGGTTGTGGTGCTGGTTGTGGTGCTGGTTGTGGTGCTGATTGTGGTGGTAGTGGTTGTGGTGGTGGTGGTTGTGGTTATTGTGGTGGTTGTGGTGGTGGTTGTGGTGGTGGTGGTTGTGGTGGTGATGATGGTGCTGGTGGTTGTGGTGCTGGTTGTGGTGCTTGTTGTGGTGGTGGTGGTTGTGGTGTTGGTTGTGGTTGTTGTGGTGGTGCTGGTGATTGTGGTGCTGGTTGTGGTTGTGGTGCTGGTTGTGGTGCTGGTGGTTGTGGTGCTGGTTGTGGTGCTGGTTGTGGTGCTGGTTGTGGTGCTGGTTGTGGTGCTGATTGTGGTGCTGATTGTGGTGGTGGTTGTGGTTATTGTGGTGGTTGTGGTGGTGGTTGTGGTGGTGGTTGTGGTGGTGGTGATGGTGCTGCTGGTTGTGGTGCTTGTTGTGGTGCTTGTTGTGGTGGTGGTGGTTGTGGTGTTGGTTATGGTGTGGGTTGTGGTGGTGGTTGTGGTTGTGGTGGTGTTGGTGGTTTTGGTGGTGGTTGTGGTTGTGGTGGTGGTTGTGGATGTGATTGTGGTTGTGATGGTGGTTTTGTTTGTGGTTGTGGTGTTTGTTGTGGTGCTGGTGGTTGTGGTGCTGTTTGTGGTGCTGTTTGTGGTGCTGTTTGTGGTGCTGTTTGTGGTGCTGTTTGTGGTGCTGTTTGTGGTGCTGTTTGTGGTGCTGGTTGTGGTGCTGGTTGTGGTATGGTTGTGGTGCAATTTGTGGTGCTGGTTGTGGTGGTACTGGTTGTGGTGCTGGTTGTGGTGCTGTTTGTGGTGCTGTTTGTGGTGCTGTTTGTGGTGCTGGTTGTGGTGCTGGTTGTGGTATGGTTGTGGTATGTTTGTGGTGCTGGTTGTGGTGCTGGTGGTTGTGGTGGTGTTTTGTTGTGGAAGATGTGGTGGTGGTTGTGGTGGTTGTTGTGGTGGTGGTTGTTGTGGTGGTTGTTGTGGTAATTGTTGTGGTGTTGGTTGTGGTGCTGGTTGTGGTGCTGGTTGTGGTGCTGATTGTGGTGGTGGTGGTTGTGGTGGTGGTGGTTGTGGTGGTGGTTGTGGTGGTGATGATGGTGCTGGTGGTTGTGGTGCTGGTTGTGGTGCTTGTTGTGGTGGTGGTGGTTGTGGTGTTGGTTGTGGTATGGGTTGTGGTATGGTTGTGGTATGGTTGTGGTGCTGGTTGTGGTGCTGGTTGCGGTGCTGGTTGTGGTACTTGTTGTGGTGGTAATGTTGTGGTGTTGGTTGTGGTGTGGGTTGTGGTGGTGGTTGTGGTGCTGGTTGTGGTGCTTGTTGTGGTGGTAATGTTGTGGTGTTGGTTGTGGTGTGGGTTGTGGTGGTGGTTGTGGTTGTGGTGGTGGTTGTGGTGCTGGTGGTTGTGGTGGTGTTTTGTTGTGGTAGATGTGGTGGTGATTGTGGTGCTGGTTGGGGTGCTGGTTGTGGTATGGTTGTGGTATGCTTGTGGTGCTGGTTCTGTTTCTGGTTGTGGTGCTGGTTGTGGTGCTGGTTGTGGTGCTGGTTGTGGTGCTGGTGTTTTGTTGTGGAAGTTGTGGTGGTGGTTGTGGTGATGGTGGGGTGCTGGTTGTTGTGGTGGTTGTGGTGCTAATTGTGGTGCTGGTTGTGGTGCTGGTTGTGGTGCTGGGTGTGGTGCTGGTTGTGGTGCTGGTTTATGGTGCTGATGGTTGTGGTGCTGGTTGTGGTGCAGGTTGTGGTGCTGATTGTGGTGCTGGTTGAAGTGCTGGTTGTGGTGCTGGTTGTGGTGCTGGTTGTGGTGCTGGTTTTTGTGTTGGTGTTTTTTGTGCTGGTGTTTGTTGTGGTGGTTGTTGTTGTGGTTGTCGTGGTGGTTGTTGTTGTGGTGCTGGTTGTGGTGCTGGTGGTTGTGGTGCTGGTTGTGGTGCTGGTTGTGGTTGTGGTGCTGGTTGTGGTGCTGGTGGTTGTGGTGCTGGTTGTGGTGCTGGTTGTGGTGCTGGTTGTGGTGCTGGTTGTGTGCTGGTTGTGGTGCTGGTTGTGGTGCTGATTGTGGTGGTGGTGGTTGTGGTTATTGTGGTGGTTGTGGTGGTGGTTGTGGTGGTGGTTGTGGTGGTGGTGGTGGTGATGGTGCTGGTGGTTGTGGTGCTTGTTGTGGTGCTTGTTGTGGTGGTGGTGGTTGTGGTCTTGGTTGTGGTGTGGGTTGTGGTGGTGGTTGTGCTTGTGGTGGTGATGGTGGTTTTGGTGGTGGTTGTGGTTGTGGTGGTGGTTGTGGATGTGATTGTGGTTGTAGTGGTGGTTTTGTTTGTGGTTGTGGTGTTTGTTGTGGTGCTGGTGGTTGTGGTGCTGTTTGTGGTGCTGTTTGTGGTGCTGTTTGTGGTGCTGTTTGTGGTGCTGTTTGTGGTGCTGTTTGTGGTGCTGTTTGTGGTGCTGGTTGTGGTGCTGGTTGTGGTGCTGGTTGTGGTATGGTTGTGGTGCAATTTGTGGTGCTGGTTGTGGTGGTACTGGTTGTGGTGCTGGTTGTGGTGCTGTTTGTGGTGCTGTTTGTGGTGCTGTTTGTGGTGCTGGTTGTGGTGCTGGTTGTGGTATGGTTGTGGTATGTTTGTGGTGCTGGTTGTGGTGCTGGTGGTTGTGGTGGTGTTTTGTTGTGGAAGATGTGGTGGTGGTTGTGGTGGTTGTTGTGGTGGTGGTTGTTGTGGTGGTTGTGGTGGTAATTGTTGTGGTGTTGGTTGTGGTGCTGGTTGTGGTGCTGGTTGTGGTGCTGATTGTGGTGGTGGTGGTTGTGGTTATTGTGGTGGTTGTGGTTATTGTGGTGGTTGTGGTGGTGGTTGTGATGGTGGTGGTTGTGGTGGTGATGATGGTGCTGGTGGTTGTGGTGCTGGTTGTGGTGCTTGTTGTGGTGGTGGTGGTTGTGGTGTTGGTTGTGGTATGGGTTGTGGTATGGTTGTGGTATGGTTGTGGTGCTGGTTGTGGTGCTGGTTGCGGTGCTGGTTGTGGTGCTTGTTGTGGTGGTAATGTTGTGGTGTTGGTTGTGGTGTGGGTTGTGGTGGTGGTTGTGGTGCTGGTTGTGGTGCTTGTTGTGGTGGTAATGTTGTGGTGTTGGTTGTGGTGTGGGTTGTGGTGGTGGTTGTGGTTGTGGTGGTGGTTGTGGTGCTGGTGGTTGTGGTGGTGTTTTGTTGTGGTAGATGTGGTGGTGGTTGTGGTGCTGGTTGGGGTGCTGGTTGTGGTATGGTTGTGGTATGCTTGTGGTGCTGGTTCTGTTTCTGGTTGTGGTGCTGGTTGTGGTGCTGGTTGTGGTGCTGGTGTTTTGTTGTGGAAGTTGTGGTGGTGGTTGTGGTGCTGGTGGGGTGCTGGTTGTGGTGCTGGTGGTTGTGGTGCTAATTGTGGTGCTGGTTGTGGTGCTGGTTGTGGTGCTGGGTGTGGTGCTGGTTGTGGTGCTGATGGTTGTGGTGCTGGTTGTGGTGCAGGTTGTGGTGCTGATTGTGGTGCTGGTTGAAGTGCTGGTTGTGGTGCTGGTTGTGGTGCTGGTTTTTGTGTTGGTGTTTTTTGTGCTGGTGTTTGTTGTGGTGGTTGTTGTTGTGGTTGTCGTGGTGGTTGTTGTTGTGGTGCTGGTTGTGGTGCTGGTGGTTGTGGTGCTGGTTGTGGTGCTGGTTGTGGTTGTGGTGCTGGTTGTGGTGCTGGTGGTTGTGGTGCTGGTTGTGGTGCTGGTTGTGGTGCTGGTTGTGGTGCTGGTTGTGTGCTGGTTGTGGTGCTGGTTGTGGTGCTGATTGTGGTGGTGGTGGTTGTGGTTATTGTGGTGGTTGTGGTGGTGGTTGTGGTGGTGGTTGTGGTGGTGGTTGTGGTGGTGGTTGTGGTGGTGGTGATGGTGCTGGTGGTTGTGGTGCTTGTTGTGGTGCTTGTTGTGGTGGTGGTGGTTGTGGTGTTGGTTGTGGTGTGGGTTGTGGTGGTGGTTGTGGTTGTGGTGGTGGTGGTGGTTTTGGTGGTGGTTGTGGTTGTGGTGGTGTTTGTGGATGTGATTGTGGTTGTAGTGGTGGTTTTGTTTGTGGTTGTGGTGTTTGTTGTGGTGCTGGTGGTTGTGGTGCTGTTTGTGGTGCTGTTTGTGGTGCTGTTTGTGGTGCTGTTTGTGGTGCTGTTTGTGGTGCTGTTTGTGGTGCTGTTTGTGGTGCTGGTTGTGGTATGGTTGTGGTGCAATTTGTGGTGCTGGTTGTGGTGCTGGTGGTTGTGGTGGTGTTTTGTTGTGGAAGATGTGGTGGTGGTTGTGGTGGTTGTTGTGGTGGTGGTTGTTGTGGTGGTTGTGGTGGTAATTGTTGTGGTGTTGGTTGTGGTGCTGGTTGTGGTGCTGGTTGTGGTGCTGATTGTGGTGGTGGTGGTTGTGGTGGTGGTGGTTGTGGTGGTGGTGGTTGTGGTTATTGTGGTGGTTGTGGTGGTGGTTGTGGTGGTGGTGGTTGTGGTGGTGGTGATGGTGCTGGTGGTTGTGGTGCTGGTTGTGGTGCTTGTTGTGGTGGTGGTGGTGGTGGTGTTGGTTGTGGTATGGTTGTGGTATGGTTGTGGTGCTGGTTGTGGTGCTTGTTGTGGTGCTGGTTGTGGTGCTTGTTGTGGTGGTAATGTTGTGGTGTTGGTTGTGGTGTGGGTTGTGGTGGTGGTTGTGGTGCTGGTTGTGGTGCTTGTTGTGGTGGTAATGTTGTGGTGTTGGTTGTGGTGTGGGTTGTGGTGGTGGTTGTGGTGCTGGTGGTTGTGGTGGTGTTTTGTTGTGGTAGATGTGGTGGTGGTTGTGGTGCTGGTTGTGGTGCTGGTGGTTGTGGTGCTGGTTGTGGTGCTGGTGGTTGTGGTGCTGGTTGTGGTGCTGGTTGTGGTTGTTGTGGTGGTGCTGGTGATTGTGGTGCTGGTTGTGGTTGTTGTGGTGGTGCTGGTGATTGTGGTGCTGGTTGTGGTTGTGGTGGTTGTTGGGGTGCTGGTTGTGCTGGTGTTTGTGGTGGTGGTTGTGGTGGTGTTGGTGGTGGTTGTGGTTGTTTTTGTGGTGGTGGTTGTGGTGGTGGTGGTTGTGGTGCTGGTTGTGGAGCTGGTTGTGGTGCTGGTTTTTGTGGTGGTGTTTTGGTGCTGGTGTTTGTTGTGGTTGTTGTTGTGGTGCTGGTGGTTGTGGTGCTGGTTGTGGTGCTGGTTGTGGTGCTGGTTGTGGTGCTGGTTGTGGTGCTGGTTGTGGTGCTGGTTGTGGTGCTGGTTGTGGTGCTTGTTGTGGGGCTGATGGTTGTGGTGCTGGTGGTTGTGGTGCTGGTTGTGGTGCTGGTTGTGGTGCTGTTTATGGTGCTGGTGTTTGTGGTATTGGTTGTGGTGGTGGTTGTTGTTGTGGTGGTTGTTGTTGAGGTGGTTGTTGTTGTGGTGCTGGTGGTTGTGGTGCTGGTGGTTGTGGTTCTGGTTGTGGTGCTGTTTGTGGTGCTGGTTGTGGTGCTGGTTGTGGTGCTGGTTGTGGTGCTGGTGTTTGTGGTTGTGTTTTTGGTGCTGGTGTTTTGTTGTGGTGGTTGTGGTGCTGGTTGTGGTGCTGTTTGTGGTGCTGTTGGTGGTGCTGGTGGTTGTGGTGGTGGTGGTGGTGGTGGTTGTGGTTGTTGTTGTGGTGGTGGTTGTGGTGGTGGTTGTGGTGCTAATGGTTGTGGTGCTGGTTGTTGTGGTGGTGGTTGTGGTAGTGGTTGTGGTGCTAATGGTTGTGGTGCTGGTTGTTGTGCTGGTTGTAGTGCTGGTTTTGGTGCTGGTTGTGGTGCTGGTGGTTGTGGTGGTGGTTGTGGTGGTGGTTTTGGTGGTGGTTGTGGTGCAATTTGTGGTACTGGTGGTTGTGGTGGTGGTTGTGGTGCTTGTTGTGGTATGGTTGTGGTATGCTTGTGGTGCTGGTTCTGTTTCTGGTTGTGGTGCTGGTTGTGGTGCTGGTGGTTGTGGTGCTAATTGTGGTGCTGGTTGTGGTGCTGGGTGTGGTGCTGGTTGTGGTGCTGATGGTTGTGGTGCTGGTTGTGGTGCAGGTTGGGGTACTGATTGTGGTGCTGGTTGTGGTGCTGGTTGTGGTGCTGGTTGTGGTGCTGGTTTTTGTGTTGGTGTTTTTTGTGCTGGTGTTTGTTGTGGTGGTTGTTGTTGTGGTTGTGGTGGTGGTTGTTGTTGTGGTGCTGGTTGTGGTGCTGGTGGTGGTGCTGGTTGTGGTGCTGGTTGTGGTGCTGGTTGTGGTGCTGGTTGTGGTGCTGGTTGTGGTGCTGGTTGTGGTGCTGATTGTAGTGGTGGTGGTTGTGGTTATTGTGGTGGTTGTTGTGGTGGTTGTGGTGGTGGTTGTGGTGGTGGTGATGGTGCTGGTCGTTGTGGTGCTTGTTGTGGTGCTTGTTGTGGTGGTGGTGGTTGTGGTGTTGGTGGTTGTGGTGTTGGTTGTGGTGTGGGTTGTGGTGGTGGTTGTGGTTGTGGTGGTGGTGGTGGTTTTGGTGGTGGTTGTGGTTGTGGTGGTGGTTGTGGATGTGATTGTGGTTGTGGTGGTGGTTTTCTTTGTGGTTGTGGTGTTTGTTGTGGTGCTGGTGGTTGTGGTGCTGGTTGTGGTGCTGTTTGTGGTGCTGTTTGTGGTGCTGTTTGTGGTGCTGTTTGTGGTGCTGGTTGTGGTGCTGGTTGTGGTGCAATTTGTGGTGCTGGTTGTGGTGGTACTGGTTGTGGTGCTGGTTGTGGTGCTGGTTGTGGTGCTGGTTGTGGTGCTGGTTGTGGTGCTGTTTGTGGTGCTGTTTGTGGTGCTGTTTGTGGTGCTGGTTGTGGTATGGTTGTGGTATGCTTGTGGTGCTGGTTGTGGTGCTGGTGGTTGTGGTGGTGTTTTGTTGTGGAAGATGTGGTGGTGGTTGTGGTGCTGGTTGGGGTGCTGGTTGTTTTGGTGCTGGTTGTGGTGCTGGTGGTTGTGGTGCTGGTTGTGGTGCTGGTTGTGGTGCTGGTTGTTGTTGTTGTGGTGGTGCTGGTGATTGTGGTGCTGGTTGTGGTTGTGGTGCTGGTTGTGGTGCTGGTGGTTGTGGTGCTGGTTGTGGTGCTGGTTGTGGTGCTGGTTGTGGTGCTGGTTGTGGTGCTGGTTGTGGTGCTGATTTTGTGGTGGTGGTTGTGGTGGTTGTGGTTGTGGTGGTGGTTGTGGTGGTGGTTGTGGTGGTGGTGATGGTGCTGGTGGTTGTGGTGCTTGTTGTGGTGCTGGTTGTGGTGCTGGTTGTGGTTGTTGTGGTGGTGCTGGTGATTGTGGTGCTGGTTGTGGTTGTGGTGCTGGTTGTGGTGCTGGTGGTTGTGGTGCTGGTTGTGGTGCTGGTTGTGGTGCTGGTTGTGGTGCTGGTTGTGGTGCTGGTTGTGGTGCTGGTTGTGGTGCTGATTGTGGTGCTGATTGTGGTGGTGGTTGTGGTTATTGTGGTGGTTGTGGTGGTGGTTGTGGTGGTGGTTGTGGTGGTGGTTGTGGTGGTGGTGATGGTGCTGGTGGTTGTGGTGCTTGTTGTGGTGCATGTTGTGGTGGTGGTGGTTGTGGTGTTGGTTATGGTGTGGATTGTGGTGGTGGTTGTGGTTGTGGTGGTGGTGGTGGTTTTGGTGGTGGTGGTGGTGGTTGTGGATATGATTGTGGTTGTGGTGGTGGTTTTGTTTGTGGTTGTGGTGTTTGTTGTGGTGCTGGTGGTTGTGGTGCTGTTTGTGGTGCTGTTTGTGGTGCTGTTTGTGGTGCTGTTTGTGGTGCTGTTTGTGGTGCTGTTTGTGGTGCTGTTTGTGGTGCTGTTTGTGGTGCTGTTTGTGGTGCTGTTTGTGGTGCTGTTTGTGGTGCTGTTTGTGGTGCTGGTTGTGGTGCTGGTTGTGGTATGGTTGTGGTGCAATTTGTGGTGCTGGTTGTGGTGGTACTGGTTGTGGTGCTGGTTGTGGTGCTGGTTGTAATGCTGTTTGTGGTGCTGTTTGTGGTGCTGTTTGTGGTGCTGGTTGTGGTGCTGGTTGTGGTATGGTTGTGGTATGTTTGTGGTGCTGGTTGTGGTGCTTATGGTTGTGGTGGTGTTTTGTTGTGGAAGATGTGGTGGTGGTTGTGGTGGTTGTTGTGGTGGTGGTTGTTGTGGTGGTTGTGGTGGTAATTGTTGTGGTGTTGGTTGTGGTGCTGGTTGTGGTGCTGGTTGTGGTGCTGATTGTGGTGGTGGTGGTTGTGGTTGTGGTGGTGGTTGTGGTGCTGGTGGTTGTGGTGGTGTTTTGTTGTGGTAGATGTGGTGGTGGTTGTGGTGCTGATTGTGGTGCTGATTGTGGTGGTGGTTGTGGTTATTGTGGTGGTTGTGGTGGTGGTTGTGGTGGTGGTTGTGGTGGTGGTTGTGGTGGTGGTGATGGTGCTGGTGGTTGTGGTGCTTGTTGTGGTGCTTGTTGTGGTGGTGGTGGTTGTGGTGTTGGTTATGGTGTGGGTTGTGGTGGTGGTTGTTGTTGTGGTGGTGGTGGTGGTTTTGGTGGTGGTGGTGGTTGTGGTGGTGGTTGTGGATGTGATTGTGGTTGTGGTGGTGGTTTTGTTTGTGGTTGTGGTGTTTGTTGTGGTGCTGGTGGTTGTGGTGCTGTTTGTGGTGCTGTTTGTGGTGCTGTTTGTGGTGCTGTTTGTGGTGCTGTTTGTGGTGCTGTTTGTTGTGCTGTTTGTGGTGCTGTTTGTGGTGCTGTTTGTGGTGCTGGTTGTGGTATGGTTGTGGTGCAATTTGTGGTGCAATTTGTGGTGCTGGTTGTGGTGGTACTGGTTGTGGTGCTGGTTGTGGTGCTGGTTGTGGTGCTGTTTGTGGTGCTATTTGTGGTGCTGTTTGTGGTGCTGGTTGTGGTGCTGGTTGTGGTATGGTTGTGGTATGTTTGTGGTGCTGGTTGTGGTGCTGGTGGTTGTGGTGGTGTTTTGTTGTGGAAGATGTGGTGGTGGTTGTGGTGGTTGTTGTGGTGGTGGTTGTTGTGGTGGTTGTGGTGGTAATTGTTGTGGTGTTGGTTGTGGTGGTAATTGTTGTGGTGCTGGTTGTGGTGCTGATTGTGGTGGTAGTGGTTGTGGTGGTGGTGGTTGTGGTTATTGTGGTGGTTGTGGTGGTGGTTGTGGTGGTGGTGGTTGTGGTGGTGATGATGGTGCTGGTGGTTGTGGTGCTGGTTGTGGTGCTTGTTGTGGTGGTGGTGGTTGTGGTGTTGGTTGTGGTATGGGTTGTGGTATGGTTGTGGTATGGTTGTGGTGCTGGTTGTGGTGCTGGTTGTGGTGGTAATGTTGTGGTGTTGGTTGTGGTGTGGGTTGTGGTGGTGGTTGTGGTGCTGGTTGTGGTGCTTGTTGTGGTGGTAATGTTGTGGTGTTGGTTGTGGTGTGGGTTGTGGTGGTGGTTGTGGTTGTGGTGGTGGTTGTGGTGCTGGTGGTTGTGGTGGTGTTTTGTTGTGGTAGATGTGGTGGTGGTTGTGGTGCTGGTTGGGGTGCTGGTTGTGGTATGGTTGTGGTATGCTTGTGGTGCTGGTTCTGTTTCTGGTTGTGGTGCTGGTTGTGGTGCTGGTTGTGGTGCTGGTGTTTTGTTGTGGAAGTTGTGGTGGTGGTTGTGGTGCTGGTGGGGTGCTGGTTGTGGTGCTGGTGGTTGTGGTGCTAATTGTGGTGCTGGTTGTGGTGCTGGTTGTGGTGCTGGGTGTGGTGCTGGTTGTGGTGCTGATGGTTGTGGTGCTAGTTGTGGTGCAGGTTGTGGTGCTGATTGTGGTGCTGGTTGAAGTGCTGGTTGTGGTGCTGGTTGTGGTGCTGGTTGTGGTGCTGGTTTTTGTGTTGGTGTTTTTTGTGCTGGTGTTTGTTGTGGTGGTTGTTGTTGTGGTTGTCGTGGTGGTTGTTGTTGTGGTGCTGGTTGTGGTGCTGGTGGTTGTGGTGCTGGTTGTGGTGCTGGTTGTGGTTGTGGTGCTGGTTGTGGTGCTGGTGGTTGTGGTGCTGGTTGTGGTGCTGGTTGTGGTGCTGGTTGTGGTGCTGGTTGTGTGCTGGTTGTGGTGCTGGTTGTGGTGCTGATTGTGGTGGTGGTGGTTGTGGTTATTGTGGTGGTTGTGGTGGTGGTTGTGGTGGTGGTTGTGGTGGTGGTTGTGGTGGTGGTTGTGGTGGTGGTGATGGTGCTGGTGGTTGTGGTGCTTGTTGTGGTGCTTGTTGTGGTGGTGGTGGTTGTGGTGTTGGTTGTGGTGTGGGTTGTGGTGGTGGTTGTGGTTGTGGTGGTGGTGGTGGTTTTGGTGGTGGTTGTGGTTGTGGTGGTGGTTGTGGATGTGATTGTGGTTGTAGTGGTGGTTTTGTTTGTGGTTGTGGTGTTTGTTGTGGTGCTGGTGGTTGTGGTGCTGTTTGTGGTGCTGTTTGTGGTGCTGTTTGTGGTGCTGTTTGTGGTGCTGTTTGTGGTGCTGGTTGTGGTATGGTTGTGGTGCAATTTGTGGTGCTGGTTGTGGTGCTGGTGGTTGTGGTGGTGTTTTGTTGTGGAAGATGTGGTGGTGGTTGTGGTGGTTGTTGTGGTGGTGGTTGTTGTGGTGGTTGTGGTGGTAATTGTTGTGGTGTTGGTTGTGGTGCTGGTTGTGGTGCTGGTTGTGGTGCTGATTGTGGTGGTGGTGGTTGTGGTGGTGGTGGTTGTGGTGGTGGTGGTTGTGGTTATTGTGGTGGTTGTGGTGGTGGTTGTGGTGGTGGTGGTTGTGGTAGTGGTGATGGTGCTGGTGGTTGTGGTGCTGGTTGTGGTGCTTGTTGTGGTGGTGGTGGTGGTGGTGTTGGTTGTGGTATGGGTTGTGGTATGGTTGTGGTATGGTTGTGGTGCTGGTTGTGGTGCTTGTTGTGGTGCTGGTTGTGGTGCTTGTTGTGGTGCTGGTGTTTGTGGTTGTGTTTTTGGTGCTGGTGTTTTGTTGTGGTGGTTGTGGTGCTGGTTGTGGTGCTGTTTGTGGTGCTGTTGGTGGTGCTGGTGGTTGTGGTGGTGGTGGTGGTGGTGGTTGTGGTTGTTGTTGTGGTGGTGGTTGTGGTGGTGGTTGTGGTGCTAATGGTTGTGGTGCTGGTTGTTGTGGTGGTGGTTGTGGTAGTGGTTGTGGTGCTAATGGTTGTGGTGCTGGTTGTTGTGCTGGTTGTAGTGCTGGTTTTGGTGCTGGTTGTGGTGCTGGTGGTTGTGGTGGTGGTTGTGGTGGTGGTTTTGGTGGTGGTTGTGGTGCAATTTGTGGTACTGGTGGTTGTGGTGGTGGTTGTGGTGCTTGTTGTGGTATGGTTGTGGTATGCTTGTGGTGCTGGTTCTGTTTCTGGTTGTGGTGCTGGTTGTGGTGCTGGTGGTTGTGGTGCTAATTGTGGTGCTGGTTGTGGTGCTGGGTGTGGTGCTGGTTGTGGTGCTGATGGTTGTGGTGCTGGTTGTGGTGCAGGTTGGGGTACTGATTGTGGTGCTGGTTGTGGTGCTGGTTGTGGTGCTGGTTGTGGTGCTGGTTTTTGTGTTGGTGTTTTTTGTGCTGGTGTTTGTTGTGGTGGTTGTTGTTGTGGTTGTGGTGGTGGTTGTTGTTGTGGTGCTGGTTGTGGTGCTGGTGGTGGTGCTGGTTGTGGTGCTGGTTGTGGTGCTGGTTGTGGTGCTGGTTGTGGTGCTGGTTGTGGTGCTGGTTGTGGTGCTGGTTGTGGTGCTGGTTGTGGTGCTGATTGTAGTGGTGGTGGTTGTGGTTATTGTGGTGGTTGTTGTGGTGGTTGTGGTGGTGGTTGTGGTGGTGGTGATGGTGCTGGTCGTTGTGGTGCTTGTTGTGGTGCTTGTTGTGGTGGTGGTGGTTGTGGTGTTGGTGGTTGTGGTGTTGGTTGTGGTGTGGGTTGTGGTGGTGGTTGTGGTTGTGGTGGTGGTGGTGGTTTTGGTGGTGGTTGTGGTTGTGGTGGTGGTTGTGGATGTGATTGTGGTTGTGGTGGTGGTTTTCTTTGTGGTTGTGGTGTTTGTTGTGGTGCTGGTGGTTGTGGTGCTGGTTGTGGTGCTGTTTGTGGTGCTGTTTGTGGTGCTGTTTGTGGTGCTGTTTGTGGTGCTGGTTGTGGTGCTGGTTGTGGTGCAATTTGTGGTGCTGGTTGTGGTGGTACTGGTTGTGGTGCTGGTTGTGGTGCTGGTTGTGGTGCTGGTTGTGGTGCTGGTTGTGGTGCTGTTTGTGGTGCTGTTTGTGGTGCTGTTTGTGGTGCTGGTTGTGGTATGGTTGTGGTATGCTTGTGGTGCTGGTTGTGGTGCTGGTGGTTGTGGTGGTGTTTTGTTGTGGAAGATGTGGTGGTGGTTGTGGTGCTGGTTGGGGTGCTGGTTGTTTTGGTGCTGGTTGTGGTGCTGGTGGTTGTGGTGCTGGTTGTGGTGCTGGTTGTGGTGCTGGTTGTTGTTGTTGTGGTGGTGCTGGTGATTGTGGTGCTGGTTGTGGTTGTGGTGCTGGTTGTGGTGCTGGTGGTTGTGGTGCTGGTTGTGGTGCTGGTTGTGGTGCTGGTTGTGGTGCTGGTTGTGGTGCTGGTTGTGGTGCTGATTTTGTGGTGGTGGTTGTGGTGGTTGTGGTTGTGGTGGTGGTTGTGGTGGTGGTTGTGGTGGTGGTGATGGTGCTGGTGGTTGTGGTGCTTGTTGTGGTGCTGGTTGTGGTGCTGGTTGTGGTTGTTGTGGTGGTGCTGGTGATTGTGGTGCTGGTTGTGGTTGTGGTGCTGGTTGTGGTGCTGGTGGTTGTGGTGCTGGTTGTGGTGCTGGTTGTGGTGCTGGTTGTGGTGCTGGTTGTGGTGCTGGTTGTGGTGCTGATTGTGGTGCTGATTGTGGTGGTGGTTGTGGTTATTGTGGTGGTTGTGGTGGTGGTTGTGGTGGTGGTTGTGGTGGTGGTTGTGGTGGTGGTGATGGTGCTGGTGGTTGTGGTGCTTGTTGTGGTGCATGTTGTGGTGGTGGTGGTTGTGGTGTTGGTTATGGTGTGGATTGTGGTGGTGGTTGTGGTTGTGGTGGTGGTGGTGGTTTTGGTGGTGGTGGTGGTGGTTGTGGATATGATTGTGGTTGTGGTGGTGGTTTTGTTTGTGGTTGTGGTGTTTGTTGTGGTGCTGGTGGTTGTGGTGCTGTTTGTGGTGCTGTTTGTGGTGCTGTTTGTGGTGCTGTTTGTGGTGCTGTTTGTGGTGCTGTTTGTGGTGCTGTTTGTGGTGCTGTTTGTGGTGCTGTTTGTGGTGCTGTTTGTGGTGCTGTTTGTGGTGCTGTTTGTGGTGCTGGTTGTGGTGCTGGTTGTGGTATGGTTGTGGTGCAATTTGTGGTGCTGGTTGTGGTGGTACTGGTTGTGGTGCTGGTTGTGGTGCTGGTTGTGGTGCTGTTTGTGGTGCTGTTTGTGGTGCTGTTTGTGGTGCTGGTTGTGGTGCTGGTTGTGGTATGGTTGTGGTATGTTTGTGGTGCTGGTTGTGGTGCTTATGGTTGTGGTGGTGTTTTGTTGTGGAAGATGTGGTGGTGGTTGTGGTGGTTGTTGTGGTGGTGGTTGTTGTGGTGGTTGTGGTGGTAATTGTTGTGGTGTTGGTTGTGGTGCTGGTTGTGGTGCTGATTGTGGTGGTGGTGGTTGTGGTGGTGGTTGTGGTGCTGGTGGTTGTGGTGGTGTTTTGTTGTGGTAGATGTGGTGGTGGTTGTGGTGCTGATTGTGGTGCTGATTGTGGTGGTGGTTGTGGTTATTGTGGTGGTTGTGGTGGTGGTTGTGGTGGTGGTTGTGGTGGTGGTTGTGGTGGTGGTGATGGTGCTGGTGGTTGTGGTGCTTGTTGTGGTGCTTGTTGTGGTGGTGGTGGTTGTGGTGTTGGTTATGGTGTGGGTTGTGGTGGTGGTTGTTGTTGTGGTGGTGGTGGTGGTTTTGGTGGTGGTGGTGGTTGTGGTGGTGGTTGTGGATGTGATTGTGGTTGTGGTGGTGGTTTTGTTTGTGGTTGTGGTGTTTGTTGTGGTGCTGGTGGTTGTGGTGCTGTTTGTGGTGCTGTTTGTGGTGCTGTTTGTGGTGCTGTTTGTGGTGCTGTTTGTGGTGCTGTTTGTGGTGCTGTTTGTGGTGCTGTTTGTGGTGCTGTTTGTGGTGCTGGTTGTGGTATGGTTGTGGTGCAATTTGTGGTGCAATTTGTGGTGCTGGTTGTGGTGGTACTGGTTGTGGTGCTGGTTGTGGTGCTGGTTGTGGTGCTGTTTGTGGTGCTATTTGTGGTGCTGTTTGTGGTGCTGGTTGTGGTGCTGGTTGTGGTATGGTTGTGGTATGTTTGTGGTGCTGGTTGTGGTGCTGGTGGTTGTGGTGGTGTTTTGTTGTGGAAGATGTGGTGGTGGTTGTGGTGGTTGTTGTGGTGGTGGTTGTTGTGGTGGTTGTGGTGGTAATTGTTGTGGTGTTGGTTGTGGTGGTAATTGTTGTGGTGCTGGTTGTGGTGCTGATTGTGGTGGTAGTGGTTGTGGTGGTGGTGGTTGTGGTTATTGTGGTGGTTGTGGTGGTGGTTGTGGTGGTGGTGGTTGTGGTGGTGATGATGGTGCTGGTGGTTGTGGTGCTGGTTGTGGTGCTTGTTGTGGTGGTGGTGGTTGTGGTGTTGGTTGTGGTATGGGTTGTGGTATGGTTGTGGTATGGTTGTGGTGCTGGTTGTGGTGCTGGTTGTGGTGGTAATGTTGTGGTGTTGGTTGTGGTGTGGGTTGTGGTGGTGGTTGTGGTGCTGGTTGTGGTGCTTGTTGTGGTGGTAATGTTGTGGTGTTGGTTGTGGTGTGGGTTGTGGTGGTGGTTGTGGTTGTGGTGGTGGTTGTGGTGCTGGTGGTTGTGGTGGTGTTTTGTTGTGGTAGATGTGGTGGTGGTTGTGGTGCTGGTTGGGGTGCTGGTTGTGGTATGGTTGTGGTATGCTTGTGGTGCTGGTTCTGTTTCTGGTTGTGGTGCTGGTTGTGGTGCTGGTTGTGGTGCTGGTGTTTTGTTGTGGAAGTTGTGGTGGTGGTTGTGGTGCTGGTGGGGTGCTGGTTGTGGTGCTGGTGGTTGTGGTGCTAATTGTGGTGCTGGTTGTGGTGCTGGTTGTGGTGCTGGGTGTGGTGCTGGTTGTGGTGCTGATGGTTGTGGTGCTAGTTGTGGTGCAGGTTGTGGTGCTGATTGTGGTGCTGGTTGAAGTGCTGGTTGTGGTGCTGGTTGTGGTGCTGGTTGTGGTGCTGGTTTTTGTGTTGGTGTTTTTTGTGCTGGTGTTTGTTGTGGTGGTTGTTGTTGTGGTTGTCGTGGTGGTTGTTGTTGTGGTGCTGGTTGTGGTGCTGGTGGTTGTGGTGCTGGTTGTGGTGCTGGTTGTGGTTGTGGTGCTGGTTGTGGTGCTGGTGGTTGTGGTGCTGGTTGTGGTGCTGGTTGTGGTGCTGGTTGTGGTGCTGGTTGTGTGCTGGTTGTGGTGCTGGTTGTGGTGCTGATTGTGGTGGTGGTGGTTGTGGTTATTGTAGTGGTTGTGGTGGTGGTTGTGGTGGTGGTTGTGGTGGTGGTTGTGGTGGTGGTTGTGGTGGTGGTTGTGGTGGTGGTTGTGGTGGTGGTGATGGTGCTGGTGGTTGTGGTGCTTGTTGTGGTGCTTGTTGTGGTGGTGGTGGTTGTGGTGTTGGTTGTGGTGTGGGTTGTGGTGGTGGTTGTGGTTGTGGTGGTGGTGGTGGTTTTGGTGGTGGTTGTGGTTGTGGTGGTGGTTGTGGATGTGATTGTGGTTGTAGTGGTGGTTTTGTTTGTGGTTGTGGTGTTTGTTGTGGTGCTGGTGGTTGTGGTGCTGTTTGTGGTGCTGTTTGTGGTGCTGTTTGTGGTGCTGTTTGTGGTGCTGTTTGTGGTGCTGGTTGTGGTATGGTTGTGGTGCAATTTGTGGTGCTGGTTGTGGTGCTGGTGGTTGTGGTGGTGTTTTGTTGTGGAAGATGTGGTGGTGGTTGTGGTGGTTGTTGTGGTGGTGGTTGTTGTGGTGGTTGTGGTGGTAATTGTTGTGGTGTTGGTTGTGGTGCTGGTTGTGGTGCTGGTTGTGGTGCTGATTGTGGTGGTGGTGGTTGTGGTGGTGGTGGTTGTGGTGGTGGTGGTTGTGGTTATTGTGGTGGTTGTGGTGGTGGTTGTGGTGGTGGTGGTTGTGGTAGTGGTGATGGTGCTGGTGGTTGTGGTGCTGGTTGTGGTGCTTGTTGTGGTGGTGGTGGTGGTGGTGTTGGTTGTGGTATGGGTTGTGGTATGGTTGTGGTATGGTTGTGGTGCTGGTTGTGGTGCTTGTTGTGGTGCTGGTTGTGGTGCTTGTTGTGGTGGTAATGTTGTGGTGTTGGTTGTGGTGTGGGTTGTGGTGGTGGTTGTGGTGCTGGTTGTGGTGCTTGTTGTGGTGGTAATGTTGTGGTGTTGGTTGTGGTGTGGGTTGTGGTGGTGTTTGTGGTGCTGGTGGTTGTGGTGGTGTTTTGTTGTGGTAGATGTGGTGGTGGTTGTGGTGGTGGTTGTGGTGCTGGTGGTTGTGGTGCTGGTTGTGGTGCTGGTGGTTGTGGTGCTGGTTGTGGTGCTGGTTGTGGTGCTGGTTGTGGTGCTGGTTGTGGTTGTTGTGGTGGTGCTGGTGATTGTGGTGCTGGTTGTGGTTGTTGTGGTGGTGCTGGTGATTGTGGTGCTGGTTGTGGTTGTGGTGGTGGTTGGGGTGCTGGTTGTGCTGGTGTTTGTGGTGGTGGTTGTGGTGGTGTTGGTGGTGGTTGTGGTTGTTTTTGTGGTGGTGGTTGTGGTGGTGGTGGTTGTGGTGCTGGTTGTGGTGCTTGTTGTGGGGCTGATGGTTGTGGTGCTGGTGGTTGTGGTGCTGGTTGTGGTGCTGTTTGTGGTGCTGTTTGTGGTGCTGTTTGTGGTGCTGGTTGTGGTGCTGGTTGTGGTATGGTTGTGGTATGTTTGTGGTGCTGGTTGTGGTGCTTATGGTTGTGGTGGTGTTTTGTTGTGGAAGATGTGGTGGTGGTTGTGGTGGTTGTTGTGGTGGTGGTTGTTGTGGTGGTTGTGGTGGTAATTGTTGTGGTGTTGGTTGTGGTGCTGGTTGTGGTGCTGGTTGTGGTGCTGATTGTGGTGGTGGTGGTTGTGGTTGTGGTGGTGGTTGTGGTGCTGGTGGTTGTGGTGGTGTTTTGTTGTGGTAGATGTGGTGGTGGTTGTGGTGCTGATTGTGGTGCTGATTGTGGTGGTGGTTGTGGTTATTGTGGTGGTTGTGGTGGTGGTTGTGGTGGTGGTTGTGGTGGTGGTTGTGGTGGTGGTGATGGTGCTGGTGGTTGTGGTGCTTGTTGTGGTGCTTGTTGTGGTGGTGGTGGTTGTGGTGTTGGTTATGGTGTGGGTTGTGGTGGTGGTTGTTGTTGTGGTGGTGGTGGTGGTTTTGGTGGTGGTGGTGGTTGTGGTGGTGGTTGTGGATGTGATTGTGGTTGTGGTGGTGGTTTTGTTTGTGGTTGTGGTGTTTGTTGTGGTGCTGGTGGTTGTGGTGCTGTTTGTGGTGCTGTTTGTGGTGCTGTTTGTGGTGCTGTTTGTGGTGCTGTTTGTGGTGCTGTTTGTGGTGCTGTTTGTGGTGCTGTTTGTGGTGCTGGTTGTGGTATGGTTGTGGTGCAATTTGTGGTGCAATTTGTGGTGCTGGTTGTGGTGGTACTGGTTGTGGTGCTGGTTGTGGTGCTGGTTGTGGTGCTGTTTGTGGTGCTATTTGTGGTGCTGTTTGTGGTGCTGGTTGTGGTGCTGGTTGTGGTATGGTTGTGGTATGTTTGTGGTGCTGGTTGTGGTGCTGGTGGTTGTGGTGGTGTTTTGTTGTGGAAGATGTGGTGGTGGTTGTGGTGGTTGTTGTGGTGGTGGTTGTTGTGGTGGTTGTGGTGGTAATTGTTGTGGTGTTGGTTGTGGTGGTAATTGTTGTGGTGCTGGTTGTGGTGCTGATTGTGGTGGTAGTGGTTGTGGTGGTGGTGGTTGTGGTTATTGTGGTGGTTGTGGTGGTGGTTGTGGTGGTGGTGGTTGTGGTGGTGATGATGGTGCTGGTGGTTGTGGTGCTGGTTGTGGTGCTTGTTGTGGTGGTGGTGGTTGTGGTGTTGGTTGTGGTATGGGTTGTGGTATGGTTGTGGTATGGTTGTGGTGCTGGTTGTGGTGCTGGTTGTGGTGGTAATGTTGTGGTGTTGGTTGTGGTGTGGGTTGTGGTGGTGGTTGTGGTGCTGGTTGTGGTGCTTGTTGTGGTGGTAATGTTGTGGTGTTGGTTGTGGTGTGGGTTGTGGTGGTGGTTGTGGTTGTGGTGGTGGTTGTGGTGCTGGTGGTTGTGGTGGTGTTTTGTTGTGGTAGATGTGGTGGTGGTTGTGGTGCTGGTTGGGGTGCTGGTTGTGGTATGGTTGTGGTATGCTTGTGGTGCTGGTTCTGTTTCTGGTTGTGGTGCTGGTTGTGGTGCTGGTTGTGGTGCTGGTGTTTTGTTGTGGAAGTTGTGGTGGTGGTTGTGGTGCTGGTGGGGTGCTGGTTGTGGTGCTGGTGGTTGTGGTGCTAATTGTGGTGCTGGTTGTGGTGCTGGTTGTGGTGCTGGGTGTGGTGCTGGTTGTGGTGCTGATGGTTGTGGTGCTAGTTGTGGTGCAGGTTGTGGTGCTGATTGTGGTGCTGGTTGAAGTGCTGGTTGTGGTGCTGGTTGTGGTGCTGGTTGTGGTGCTGGTTTTTGTGTTGGTGTTTTTTGTGCTGGTGTTTGTTGTGGTGGTTGTTGTTGTGGTTGTCGTGGTGGTTGTTGTTGTGGTGCTGGTTGTGGTGCTGGTGGTTGTGGTGCTGGTTGTGGTGCTGGTTGTGGTTGTGGTGCTGGTTGTGGTGCTGGTGGTTGTGGTGCTGGTTGTGGTGCTGGTTGTGGTGCTGGTTGTGGTGCTGGTTGTGTGCTGGTTGTGGTGCTGGTTGTGGTGCTGATTGTGGTGGTGGTGGTTGTGGTTATTGTGGTGGTTGTGGTGGTGGTTGTGGTGGTGGTTGTGGTGGTGGTTGTGGTGGTGGTTGTGGTGGTGGTTGTGGTGGTGGTGATGGTGCTGGTGGTTGTGGTGCTTGTTGTGGTGCTTGTTGTGGTGGTGGTGGTTGTGGTGTTGGTTGTGGTGTGGGTTGTGGTGGTGGTTGTGGTTGTGGTGGTGGTGGTGGTTTTGGTGGTGGTTGTGGTTGTGGTGGTGGTTGTGGATGTGATTGTGGTTGTAGTGGTGGTTTTGTTTGTGGTTGTGGTGTTTGTTGTGGTGCTGGTGGTTGTGGTGCTGTTTGTGGTGCTGTTTGTGGTGCTGTTTGTGGTGCTGTTTGTGGTGCTGTTTGTGGTGCTGTTTGTGGTGCTGGTTGTGGTATGGTTGTGGTGCAATTTGTGGTGCTGGTTGTGGTGCTGGTGGTTGTGGTGGTGTTTTGTTGTGGAAGATGTGGTGGTGGTTGTGGTGGTTGTTGTGGTGGTGGTTGTTGTGGTGGTTGTGGTGGTAATTGTTGTGGTGTTGGTTGTGGTGCTGGTTGTGGTGCTGGTTGTGGTGCTGATTGTGGTGGTGGTGGTTGTGGTGGTGGTGGTTGTGGTGGTGGTGGTTGTGGTTATTGTGGTGGTTGTGGTGGTGGTTGTGGTGGTGGTGGTTGTGGTAGTGGTGATGGTGCTGGTGGTTGTGGTGCTGGTTGTGGTGCTTGTTGTGGTGGTGGTGGTGGTGGTGTTGGTTGTGGTATGGGTTGTGGTATGGTTGTGGTATGGTTGTGGTGCTGGTTGTGGTGCTTGTTGTGGTGCTGGTTGTGGTGCTTGTTGTGGTGGTAATGTTGTGGTGTTGGTTGTGGTGTGGGTTGTGGTGGTGGTTGTGGTGCTGGTTGTGGTGCTTGTTGTGGTGGTAATGTTGTGGTGTTGGTTGTGGTGTGGGTTGTGGTGGTGTTTGTGGTGCTGGTGGTTGTGGTGGTGTTTTGTTGTGGTAGATGTGGTGGTGGTTGTGGTGGTGGTTGTGGTGCTGGTGGTTGTGGTGCTGGTTGTGGTGCTGGTGGTTGTGGTGCTGGTTGTGGTGCTGGTTGTGGTGCTGGTTGTGGTGCTGGTTGTGGTTGTTGTGGTGGTGCTGGTGATTGTGGTGCTGGTTGTGGTTGTTGTGGTGGTGCTGGTGATTGTGGTGCTGGTTGTGGTTGTGGTGGTGGTTGGGGTGCTGGTTGTGCTGGTGTTTGTGGTGGTGGTTGTGGTGGTGTTGGTGGTGGTTGTGGTTGTTTTTGTGGTGGTGGTTGTGGTGGTGGTGGTTGTGGTGCTGGTTGTGGTGCTTGTTGTGGGGCTGATGGTTGTGGTGCTGGTGGTTGTGGTGCTGGTTGTGGTGCTGGTTGTGGTGCTGTTTATGGTGCTGGTGTTTGTGGTATTGGTTGTGGTGGTGGTTGTTGTTGTGGTGGTTGTTGTTGTGGTGGTTGTTGTTGTGGTGCTGGTGGTTGTGGTGCTGGTGGTTGTGGTGCTGGTTGTGGTGCTGTTTGTGGTGCTGGTTGTGGTGCTGGTTGTGGTGCTGGTGTTTGTGGTTGTGTTTTTGGTGCTGGTGTTTGTTGTGGTGGTTGTGGTGGTGGTTGTGGTGCTGGTGGTTGTGGTGGTGTTTTGTTGTGGTGGTTGTGGTGCTGGTTGTGGTGCTGGTTGTGGTGCTGTTTGTGGTGCTGTTTGTGGTGCTGGTGGTTGTGGTGGTGGTGGTGGTGGTGGTTGTGGTTGTTGTTGTGGTGGTGGTTGTGGTGGTGGTTGTGGTGCTAATGGTTGTGGTGCTGGTTGTTGTGGTGGTGGTTGTGGTAGTGGTTGTGGTGCTAATGGTTGTGGTGCTGGTTGTTGTGCTGGTTGTAGTGCTGGTTTTGGTGCTGGTTGTGGTGCTGGTGGTTGTGGTGGTGGTTGTGGTGGTGGTTGTGGTGCAATTTGTGGTTCAATTTGTGGTGCTGGTGGTTGTGGTGGTGTTTGTTTGTGCTGGTTGTGGTGCTTGTTGTGGTATGGTTGTGGTATGCTTGTGGTGCTGGTTCTGTTTCTGGTTGTGGTGCTGGTTGTGGTGCTGGTGGTTGTGGTGCTAATTGTGGTGCTGGTTGTGGTGCTGGGTGTGGTGCTGGTTGTGGTGCTGATGGTTGTGGTGCTGGTTGTGGTGCAGGTTGGGGTACTGATTGTGGTGCTGGTTGTGGTGCTGGTTGTGGTGCTGGTTGTGGTGCTGGTTTTTGTGTTGGTGTTTTTTGTGCTGGTGTTTGTTGTGGTGGTTGTTGTTGTGGTTGTGGTGGTGGTTGTTGTTGTGGTGCTGGTTGTGGTGCTGGTGGTTGTGGTGCTGGTTGTGGTGCTGGTTGTGGTGCTGGTTGTGGTGCAGGTTGTGGTGCTGGTTGTGGTGCTGGTTGTGGTGCTGGTTGTGGTGCTGGTTGTGGTGCTGGTTGTGGTGCTGATTGTAGTGGTGGTGGTTGTGGTTATTGTGGTGGTTGTTGTGGTGGTTGTGGTGGTGGTTGTGGTGGTGGTGATGGTGCTGGTGGTTGTGGTGCTTGTTGTGGTGCTTGTTGTGGTGGTGGTGGTTGTGGTGTTGGTTGTGGTTGTGGTTGTGGTGGTGGTGGTGGTTTTGGTGGTGGTTGTGGTTGTGGTGGTGGTTGTGGATGTGATTGTGGTTGTGGTGGTGGTTTTCTTTGTGGTTGTGGTGTTTGTTGTGGTGCTGGTGGTTGTGGTGCTGTTTGTGGTGCTGTTTGTGGTGCTGTTTGTGGTGCTGGTTGTGGTGCTGGTTGTGGTGCAATTTGTGGTGCTGGTTGTGGTGGTACTGGTTGTGGTGCTGGTTGTGGTGGTAATGTTGTGGTGTTGGTTGTGGTGTGGGTTGTGGTGGTGGTTGTGGTGCTGGTGGTTGTGGTGGTGTTTTGTTGTGGTATATGTGGTGGTGGTTGTGGTGCTGGTTGTGGTGCTGGTGGTTGTGGTGCTGGTTGTGGTGCTGGTGGTTGTGGTGCTGGTTGTGGTGCTGGTTGTGGTTGTTGTGGTGGTGCTGGTGATTGTGGTGCTGGTTGTGGTTGTTGTGGTGGTGCTGGTGATTGTGGTGCTGGTTGTGGTTGTGGTGGTGGTTGGGGTGCTGGTTGTGCTGGTGTTTGTGGTGGTGGTTGTGGTGGTGTTGGTGGTGGTTGTGGTTGTTTTTGTGGTGGTGGTTGTGGTGGTGGTGGTTGTGGTGCTGGTTGTGGAGCTGGTTGTGGTGCTGGTTTTTGTGGTGGTGTTTTTGGTGCTGGTGTTTGTTGTGGTGGTTGTTGTGGTGCTGGTGGTTGTGGTGCTGGTTGTGGTGCTGGTTGTGGTGCTGGTTGTGGTGCTGGTTGTGGTGCTGGTTGTGGTGCTGGTTGTGGTGCTGGTTGTGGTGCTGGTTGTGGTGCTTGTTGTGGGGCTGATGGTTGTGGTGCTGGTGGTTGTGGTGCTGGTTGTGGTGCTGGTTGTGGTGCTGTTTATGGTGCTGGTGTTTGTGGTATTGGTTGTGGTGGTGGTTGTTGTTGTGGTGGTTGTTGTTGTGGTGGTTGTTGTTGTGGTGCTGGTGGTTGTGGTGCTGGTGGTTGTGGTGCTGGTTGTGGTGCTGTTTGTGGTGCTGGTTGTGTTGCTGGTTGTGGTGCTGGTGTTTGTGGTTGTGTTTTTGGTGCTGGTGTTTGTTGTGGTGGTTGTGGTGGTGGTTGTGGTGCTGGTGGTTGTGGTGGTGTTTTGTTGTGGTGGTTGTGGTGCTGGTTGTGGTGCTGTTTGTGGTGCTGTTTGTGGTGCTGGTGGTTGTGGTGGTGGTGGTGGTGGTGGTTGTGGTTGTTGTTGTGGTGGTGGTTGTGGTGGTGGTTGTGGTGCTAATGGTTGTGGTGCTGGTTGTTGTGGTGGTGGTTGTGGTAGTGGTTGTGGTGCTAATGGTTGTGGTGCTGGTTGTAGTGCTGGTTTTGGTGCTGGTTGTGGTGCTGGTGGTTGTGGTGGTGGTTGTGGTGGTGGTTTTGGTGGTGGTTGTGGTGCAATTTGTGGTGCTGGTGGTTGTGGTGGTGGTTGTGGTGCTGGTTGTGGTGCTTGTTGTGGTATGGTTGTGGTATGCTTGTGGTGCTGGTTCTGTTTCTGGTTGTGGTGCTGGTTGTGGTGCTGGTGGTTGTGGTGCTAATTGTGGTCCTGGTTGTGGTGCTGGGTGTGGTGCTGGTTGTGGTGCTGATGGTTGTGGTGCTGGTTGTGGTGCAGGTTGGGGTACTGATTGTGGTGCTGGTTGTGGTGCTGGTTGTGGTGCTGGTTGTGGTGCTGGTTGTGGTGCTGGTTTTTGTGTTGGTGTTTTTTGTGCTGGTGTTTGTTGTGGTGGTTGTTGTTGTGGTTGTGGTGGTGGTTGTTGTTGTGGTGCTGGTTGTGGTGCTGGTGGTTGTGGTGCTGGTTGTGGTGCTGGTTGTGGTGCTGGTTGTGGTGCTGGTTGTGGTGCTGGTTGTGGTGCTGGTTGTGGTGCTGGTTGTGGTGCTGATTGTAGTGGTGGTGGTTGTGGTTATTGTGGTGGTTGTGGTGGTGGTTGTGGTGGTGGTGATGGTGCTGGTGGTTGTGGTGCTTGTTGTGGTGCTTGTTGTGGTGGTGGTGGTTGTGGTGTTGGTTGTGGTGTGGGTTGTGGTGGTGGTTGTGGTTGTGGTGGTGGTGGTGGTTTTGGTGGTGGTTGTGGTTGTGGTGGTGGTTGTGGATGTGATTGTGGTTGTGGTGGTGGTTTTCTTTGTGGTTGTGGTGTTTGTTGTGGTGCTGGTGGTTGTGGTGCTGTTTGTGGTGCTGTTTGTGGTGCTGTTTGTGGTGCTGTTTGTGGTGATGGTTGTGGTGCTGGTTGTGGTGCAATTTGTGGTGCTGGTTGTGGTGGTACTGGTTGTGGTGCTGGTTGTGGTGCTGGTTGTGGTGCTGGTTGTGGTGCTGTTTGTGGTGCTGTTTGTGGTGCTGTTTGTGGTGCTGGTTGTGGTATGGTTGTGGTATGCTTGTGGTGCTGGTTGTGGTGCTGGTGGTTGTGGTGGTGTTTTGTTGTGGAAGATGTGGTGGTGGTTGTGGTGCTGGTTGGGGTGCTGGTTGTTTTGGTGCTGGTTGTGGTGCTGGTGGTTGTGGTGCTGGTTGTGGTGCTGGTTGTGGTTGTTGTGGTGGTGCTGGTGATTGTGGTGCTGGTTGTGGTTGTGGTGCTGGTTGTGGTGCTGGTGGTTGTGGTGCTGGTTGTGGTGCTGGTTGTGGTGCTGGTTGTGGTGCTGGTTGTGGTGCTGGTTGTGGTGCTGATTGTGGTGGTGGTGGTTGTGGTGGTTGTGGTTGTGGTGGTGGTTGTGGTGGTGGTTGTGGTGGTGGTGATGGTGCTGGTGGTTGTGGTGCTTGTTGTGGTGCTGGTTGTGGTGCTGGTTGTGGTTGTTGTGGTGGTGCTGGTGATTGTGGTGCTGGTTGTGGTTGTGGTGCTGGTTGTGGTGCTGGTGGTTGTGGTGCTGGTTGTGGTGCTGGTTGTGGTGCTGGTTGTGGTGCTGGTTGTGGTGCTGATTGTGGTGCTGATTGTGGTGGTGGTTGTGGTTATTGTGGTGGTTGTGGTGGTGGTTGTGGTGGTGGTTGTGGTGGTGGTGATGGTGCTGGTGGTTGTGGTGCTTGTTGTGGTGCTTGTTGTGGTGGTGGTGGTTGTGGTGTTGGTTATGGTGTGGGTTGTGGTGGTGGTTGTGGTTGTGGTGGTGTTGGTGGTTTTGGTGGTGGTTGTGGTTGTCGTGGTGGTTGTGGATGTGATTGTGGTTGTGATGGTGGTTTTGTTTGTGGTTGTGGTGTTTGTTGTGGTGCTGGTGGTTGTGGTGCTGTTTGTGGTGCTGTTTGTGGTGCTGTTTGTGGTGCTGTTTGTGGTGCTGTTTGTGGTGCTGTTTGTGGTGCTGTTTGTGGTGCTGTTTGTGGTGCTGTTTGTGGTGCTGGTTGTGGTGCAATTTGTGGTGCTGGTTGTGGTGGTACTGGTTGTGGTGCTGGTTGTGGTGCTGGTTGTGGTGCTGTTTGTGGTGCTGTTTGTGGTGCTGTTTGTGGTGCTGGTTGTGGTGCTGGTTGTGGTATGGTTGTGGTATGTTTGTGGTGCTGGTTGTGGTGCTGGTGGTTGTGGTGGTGTTTTGTTGTGGAAGATGTGGTGGTGGTTGTGGTGGTTGTTGTGGTGGTGGTTGTTGTGGTGGTTGTTGTGGTAATTGTTGTGGTGTTGGTTGTGGTGCTGGTTGTGGTGCTGGTTGTGGTGCTGATTGTGGTGGTGGTGGTTGTGGTGGTGGTGGTTGTGGTTATTGTGGTGGTTGTGGTGGTGGTTGTGGTGGTGGTGGTTGTGGTGCTGTTTGTGGTGCTGTTTGTGGTGCTGTTTGTGGTGCTGTTTGTGGTGCTGTTTGTGGTGCTGTTTGTGGTGCTGTTTGTGGTGCTGGTTGTGGTATGGTTGTTGTGCAATTTGTGGTGCTGGTTGTGGTGCTGGTGGTTGTGGTGGTGTTTTGTTGTGGAAGATGTGGTGGTGGTTGTGGTGGTTGTTGTGGTGGTGGTTGTTGTGGTGGTTGTGGTGGTAATTGTTGTGGTGTTGGTTGTGGTGCTGGTTGTGGTGCTGGTTGTGGTGCTGATTGTGGTGGTGGTGGTTGTGGTGGTGGTGGTTGTGGTGGTGGTGGTTGTGGTTATTGTGGTGGTTGTGGTGGTGGTTGTGGTGGTGGTGGTTGTGGTGGTGGTTGTGGTGCTTGTTGTGGTGGTGGTGGTGGTGGTGTTGGTTGTGGTATGGGTTGTGGTATGGTTGTGGTATGGTTGTGGTGCTGGTTGTGGTGCTTGTTGTGGTGCTGATTGTGGTGCTTGTTGTGGTGGTAATGTTGTGGTGTTGGTTGTGGTGTGGGTTGTGGTGGTGGTTGTGGTGCTGGTTGTGGTGCTTGTTGTGGTGGTAATGTTGTGGTGTTGGTTGTGGTGGTGGTTGTGGTGCTGGTGGTTGTGGTGGTGTTTTGTTGTGGTAGATGTGGTGGTGGTTGTGGTGGTGGTTGTGGTGCTGGTGGTTGTGGTGCTGGTTGTGGTGCTGGTGGTTGTGGTGCTGGTTGTGGTGCTGGTTGTGGTGCTGGTTGTGGTGCTTGTTGTGGTTGTTGTGGTGGTGCTGGTGATTGTGGTGCTGGTTGTGGTTGTTGTGGTGGTGCTGGTGATTGTGGTGCTGGTTGTGGTTGTGGTGGTGGTTGGGGTGCTGGTTGTGCTGGTGTTTGTGGTGGTGGTTGTGGTGGTGTTGGTGGTGGTTGTGGTTGTTTTTGTGGTGGTGGTTGTGGTGGTGGTGGTTGTGGTGCTGGTTGTGGTGCTTGTTGTGGGGCTGATGGTTGTGGTGCTGGTGGTTGTGGTGCTGGTTGTGGTGCTGGTTGTGGTGCTGTTTATGGTGCTGGTGTTTGTGGTATTGGTTGTGGTGGTGGTTGTTGTTGTGGTGGTTGTTGTTGTGGTGGTTGTTGTTGTGGTGCTGGTGGTTGTGGTGCTGGTGGTTGTGGTGCTGGTTGTGGTGCTGTTTGTGGTGCTGGTTGTGGTGCTGGTTGTGGTGCTGGTGTTTGTGGTTGTGTTTTTGGTGCTGGTGTTTGTTGTGGTGGTTGTGGTGGTGGTTGTGGTGCTGGTGGTTGTGGTGGTGTTTTGTTGTGGTGGTTGTGGTGCTGGTTGTGGTGCTGTTTGTGGTGCTGTTTGTGGTGCTGGTGGTTGTGGTGGTGGTGGTGGTGGTGGTTGTGGTTGTTGTTGTGGTGGTGGTTGTGGTGGTGGTTGTGGTGCTAATGGTTGTGGTGCTGGTTGTTGTGGTGGTGGTTGTGGTAGTGGTTGTGGTGCTAATGGTTGTGGTGCTGGTTGTTGTGCTGGTTGTAGTGCTGGTTTTGGTGCTGGTTGTGGTGCTGGTGGTTGTGGTGGTGGTTGTGGTGGTGGTTGTGGTGCAATTTGTGGTGCAATTTGTGGTGCTGGTGGTTGTGGTGGTGTTTGTTTGTGCTGGTTGTGGTGCTTGTTGTGGTATGGTTGTGGTATGCTTGTGGTGCTGGTTCTGTTTCTGGTTGTGGTGCTGGTTGTGGTGCTGGTGGTTGTGGTGCTAATTGTGGTGCTGGTTGTGGTGCTGGGTGTGGTGCTGGTTGTGGTGCTGATGGTTGTGGTGCTGGTTGTGGTGCAGGTTGGGGTACTGATTGTGGTGCTGGTTGTGGTGCTGGTTGTGGTGCTGGTTGTGGTGCTGGTTGTGGTGCTGGTTTTTGTGTTGGTGTTTTTTGTGCTGGTGTTTGTTGTGGTGGTTGTTGTTGTGGTTGTGGTGGTGGTTGTTGTTGTGGTGCTGGTTGTGGTGCTGGTGGTTGTGGTGCTGGTTGTGGTGGTTGTGGTGCTGGTTGTGGAGCTGGTTGTGGTGCTGGTTTTTGTGGTGGTGTTTTTGGTGCTGGTGTTTGTTGTGGTGGTTGTTGTGGTGCTGGTGGTTGTGGTGCTGGTTGTGGTGCTGGTTGTGGTGCTGGTTGTGGTGCTGGTTGTGGTGCTGGTTGTGGTGCTGGTTGTGGTGCTTGTTGTGGGGCTGATGGTTGTGGTGCTGGTGGTTGTGGTGCTGGTTGTGGTGCTGGTTGTGGTGCTGTTTATGGTGCTGGTGTTTGTGGTATTGGTTGTGGTGGTGGTTGTTGTTGTGGTGGTTGTTGTTGTGGTGGTTGTTGTTGTGGTGGTTGTTGTTGTGGTGCTGGTGGTTGTGGTGCTGGTGGTTGTGGTGCTGGTTGTGGTGCTGTTTGTGGTGCTGGTTGTGGTGCTGGTTGTGGTGCTGGTGTTTGTGGTTGTGTTTTTGGTGCTGGTGTTTGTTGTGGTGGTTGTGGTGGTGGTTGTGGTGCTGGTGGTTGTGGTGGTGTTTTGTTGTGGTGGTTGTGGTGCTGTTTGTGGTGCTGTTTGTGGTGCTGTTTGTGGTGCTGGTGGTTGTGGTGGTGGTGGTGGTGGTGGTTGTGGTTGTTGTTGTGGTGGTGGTTGTGGTTGTGGTGGTGGTTGTGGTGCTAATGGTTGTGGTGCTGGTTGTTGTGGTGGTGGTTGTGGTAGTGGTTGTGGTGCTAATGGTTGTGGTGCTGGTTGTAGTGCTGGTTTTGGTGCTGGTTGTGGTGCTGGTGGTTGTGGTGGTGGTTGTGGTGGTGGTTTTGGTGGTGGTTGTGGTGCAATTTGTGGTGCTGGTGGTTGTGGTGGTGGTTGTGGTGCTGGTTGTGGTGCTTGTTGTGGTATGGTTGTGGTATGCTTGTGGTGCTGGTTCTGTTTCTGGTTGTGGTGCTGGTTGTGGTGCTGGTGGTTGTGGTGCTAATTGTGGTCCTGGTTGTGGTGCTGGGTGTGGTGCTGGTTGTGGTGCTGATGGTTGTGGTGCTGGTTGTGGTGCAGGTTGGGGTACTGATTGTGGTGCTGGTTGTGGTGCTGGTTGTGGTGCTGGTTGTGGTGCTGGTTTTTGTGTTGGTGTTTTTTGTGCTGGTGTTTGTTGTGGTGGTTGTTGTTGTGGTTGTGGTGGTGGTTGTTGTTGTGGTGCTGGTTGTGGTGCTGGTGGTTGTGGTGCTGGTTGTGGTGCTGGTTGTGGTGCTGGTTGTGGTGCTGGTTGTGGTGCTGGTTGTGGTGCTGGTTGTGGTGCTGATTGTAGTGGTGGTGGTTGTGGTTATTGTGGTGGTTGTGGTGGTGGTTGTGGTGGTGGTGATGGTGCTGGTGGTTGTGGTGCTTGTTGTGGTGCTTGTTGTGGTGGTGGTGGTTGTGGTGTTGGTTGTGGTGTGGGTTGTGGTGGTGGTTGTGGTTGTGGTGGTGGTGGTGGTTTTGGTGGTGGTTGTGGTTGTGGTGGTGGTTGTGGATGTGATTGTGGTTGTGGTGGTGGTTTTCTTTGTGGTTGTGGTGTTTGTTGTGGTGCTGGTGGTTGTGGTGCTGTTTGTGGTGCTGTTTGTGGTGCTGTTTGTGGTGCTGTTTGTGGTGATGGTTGTGGTGCTGGTTGTGGTGCAATTTGTGGTGCTGGTTGTGGTGGTACTGGTTGTGGTGCTGGTTGTGGTGCTGGTTGTGGTGCTGGTTGTGGTGCTGGTTGTGGTGCTGTTTGTGGTGCTGTTTGTGGTGCTGGTTGTGGTATGGTTGTGGTATGCTTGTGGTGCTGGTTGTGGTGCTGGTGGTTGTGGTGGTGTTTTGTTGTGGAAGATGTGGTGGTGGTTGTGGTGCTGGTTGGGGTGCTGGTTGTTTTGGTGCTGGTTGTGGTGCTGGTGGTTGTGGTGCTGGTTGTGGTGCTGGTTGTGGTTGTTGTGGTGGTGCTGGTGATTGTGGTGCTGGTTGTGGTTGTGGTGCTGGTTGTGGTGCTGGTGGTTGTGGTGCTGGTTGTGGTGCTGGTTGTGGTGCTGGTTGTGGTGCTGGTTGTGGTGCTGGTTGTGGTGCTGATTGTGGTGGTGGTGGTTGTGGTGGTTGTGGTTGTGGTGGTGGTTGTGGTGGTGGTTGTGGTGGTGGTGATGGTGCTGGTGGTTGTGGTGCTTGTTGTGGTGCTGGTTGTGGTGCTGGTTGTGGTTGTTGTGGTGGTGCTGGTGATTGTGGTGCTGGTTGTGGTTGTGGTGCTGGTTGTGGTGCTGGTGGTTGTGGTGCTGGTTGTGGTGCTGGTTGTGGTGCTGGTTGTGGTGCTGGTTGTGGTGCTGATTGTGGTGCTGATTGTGGTGGTGGTTGTGGTTATTGTGGTGGTTGTGGTGGTGGTTGTGGTGGTGGTTGTGGTGGTGGTGATGGTGCTGGTGGTTGTGGTGCTTGTTGTGGTGCTTGTTGTGGTGGTGGTGGTTGTGGTGTTGGTTATGGTGTGGGTTGTGGTGGTGGTTGTGGTTGTGGTGGTGTTGGTGGTTTTGGTTGTGGTTGTGGTTGTGGTGGTGGTTGTGGATGTGATTGTGGTTGTGATGGTGGTTTTGTTTGTGGTTGTGGTGTTTGTTGTGGTGCTGGTGGTTGTGGTGCTGTTTGTGGTGCTGTTTGTGGTGCTGTTTGTGGTGCTGTTTGTGGTGCTGTTTGTGGTGCTGTTTGTGGTGCTGTTTGTGGTGCTGTTTGTGGTGCTGTTTGTGGTGCTGGTTGTGGTGCTGGTTGTGGTGCAATTTGTGGTGCTGGTTGTGGTGGTACTGGTTGTGGTGCTGGTTGTGGTGCTGGTTGTGGTGCTGTTTGTGGTGCTGTTTGTGGTGCTGTTTGTGGTGCTGGTTGTGGTGCTGGTTGTGGTATGGTTGTGGTATGTTTGTGGTGCTGGTTGTGGTGCTGGTGGTTGTGGTGGTGTTTTGTTGTGGAATATGTGGTGGTGGTTGTGGTGGTTGTTGTGGTGGTGGTTGTTGTGGTGGTTGTTGTGGTACCAGTACCACCACAACCAGCACCACAAATTGCACCACAACCAGCACCACAACCAGCACCACAAACAGCACCACAAACAGCACCACAAACAGCACCACAAACAGCACCACAACCACCAGCACCACAACAAACACCACAACCACAAAGAAAACCACCACCACAACCACAATCACATCCACAACCACCACCACAACCACAACCACCACCAAAACCACCACCACCACCACAACCACAACCACCACCACAACCCACACCACAACCAACACCACAACCACCACCACCACAACAAGCACCACAACAAGCACCACAACCACCAGCACCATCACCACCACCACAACCACCACCACAACCACCACCACAACCACCACAACAACCACCACAATAACCACAACCACCACCACTACAATCAGCACCACAACCAGCACCACAACCAGCACCACAACCAGCACCACAACCAGCACCACAACCAGCAGTGTGGTGGTGGTTGTGGTTGTTGTTGTGGTGGTGGTTGTGGTGGTGGTTGTGGTGCTAATGGTTGTGGTGCTGGTTGTTGTGGTGGTGGTTGTGGTAGTGGTTGTGGTGCTAATGGTTGTGGTGCTGGTTGTTGTGCTGGTTGTAGTGCTGGTTTTGGTGCTGGTTGTGGTGCTGGTGGTTGTGGTGGTGGTTGTGGTGGTGGTTGTGGTGCAATTTGTGGTGCAATTTGTGGTGCTGGTGGTTGTGGTGGTGTTTGTTTGTGCTGGTTGTGGTGCTTGTTGTGGTATGGTTGTGGTATGCTTGTGGTGCTGGTTCTGTTTCTGGTTGTGGTGCTGGTTGTGGTGCTGGTGGTTGTGGTGCTAATTGTGGTGCTGGTTGTGGTGCTGGGTGTGGTGCTGGTTGTGGTGCTGATGGTTGTGGTGCTGGTTGTGGTGCAGGTTGGGGTACTGATTGTGGTGCTGGTTGTGGTGCTGGTTGTGGTGCTGGTTGTGGTGCTGGTTGTGGTGCTGGTTTTTGTGTTGGTGTTTTTTGTGCTGGTGTTTGTTGTGGTGGTTGTTGTTGTGGTTGTGGTGGTGGTTGTTGTTGTGGTGCTGGTTGTGGTGCTGGTGGTTGTGGTGCTGGTTGTGGTGCTGGTTGTGGTGCTGGTTGTGGTGCAGGTTGTGGTGCTGGTTGTGGTGCTGGTTGTGGTGCTGGTTGTGGTGCTGGTTGTGGTGCTGGTTGTGGTGCTGATTGTAGTGGTGGTGGTTGTGGTTATTGTGGTGGTTGTTGTGGTGGTTGTGGTGGTGGTTGTGGTGGTGGTTGTGGTGGTGGTGATGGTGCTGGTGGTTGTGGTGCTTGTTGTGGTGCTTGTTGTGGTGGTGGTGGTTGTGGTGTTGGTTGTGGTGTGGGTTGTGGTGGTGGTTGTGGTTGTGGTGGTGGTGGTGGTTTTGGTGGTGGTTGTGGTTGTGGTGGTGGTTGTGGATGTGATTGTGGTTGTGGTGGTGGTTTTCTTTGTGGTTGTGGTGTTTGTTGTGGTGCTGGTGGTTGTGGTGCTGTTTGTGGTGCTGTTTGTGGTGCTGTTTGTGGTGCTGTTTGTGGTGCTGGTTGTGGTGCTGGTTGTGGTGCTGGTTGTGGTGCAATTTGTGGTGCTGGTTGTGGTGGTACTGGTTGTGGTGCTGGTTGTGGTGGTAATGTTGTGGTGTTGGTTGTGGTGTGGGTTGTGGTGGTGGTTGTGGTGCTGGTGGTTGTGGTGGTGTTTTGTTGTGGTATATGTGGTGGTGGTTGTGGTGCTGGTTGTGGTGCTGGTGGTTGTGGTGCTGGTTGTGGTGCTGGTGGTTGTGGTGCTGGTTGTGGTGCTGGTTGTGGTTGTTGTGGTGGTGCTGGTGATTGTGGTGCTGGTTGTGGTTGTTGTGGTGGTGCTGGTGATTGTGGTGCTGGTTGTGGTTGTGGTGGTGGTTGGGGTGCTGGTTGTGCTGGTGTTTGTGGTGGTGGTTGTGGTGGTGTTGGTGGTGGTTGTGGTTGTTTTTGTGGTGGTGGTTGTGGTGGTGGTGGTTGTGGTGCTGGTTGTGGAGCTGGTTGTGGTGCTGGTTTTTGTGGTGGTGTTTTTGGTGCTGGTGTTTGTTGTGGTGGTTGTTGTGGTGCTGGTGGTTGTGGTGCTGGTTGTGGTGCTGGTTGTGGTGCTGGTTGTGGTGCTGGTTGTGGTGCTGGTTGTGGTGCTGGTTGTGGTGCTTGTTGTGGGGCTGATGGTTGTGGTGCTGGTGGTTGTGGTGCTGGTTGTGGTGCTGGTTGTGGTGCTGTTTATGGTGCTGGTGTTTGTGGTATTGGTTGTGGTGGTGGTTGTTGTTGTGGTGGTTGTTGTTGTGGTGGTTGTTGTTGTGGTGGTTGTTGTTGTGGTGCTGGTGGTTGTGGTGCTGGTGGTTGTGGTGCTGGTTGTGGTGCTGTTTGTGGTGCTGGTTGTGGTGCTGGTTGTGGTGCTGGTGTTTGTGGTTGTGTTTTTGGTGCTGGTGTTTGTTGTGGTGGTTGTGGTGGTGGTTGTGGTGCTGGTGGTTGTGGTGGTGTTTTGTTGTGGTGGTTGTGGTGCTGTTTGTGGTGCTGTTTGTGGTGCTGTTTGTGGTGCTGGTGGTTGTGGTGGTGGTGGTGGTGGTGGTTGTGGTTGTTGTTGTGGTGGTGGTTGTGGTTGTGGTGGTGGTTGTGGTGCTAATGGTTGTGGTGCTGGTTGTTGTGGTGGTGGTTGTGGTAGTGGTTGTGGTGCTAATGGTTGTGGTGCTGGTTGTAGTGCTGGTTTTGGTGCTGGTTGTGGTGCTGGTGGTTGTGGTGGTGGTTGTGGTGGTGGTTTTGGTGGTGGTTGTGGTGCAATTTGTGGTGCTGGTGGTTGTGGTGGTGGTTGTGGTGCTGGTTGTGGTGCTTGTTGTGGTATGGTTGTGGTATGCTTGTGGTGCTGGTTCTGTTTCTGGTTGTGGTGCTGGTTGTGGTGCTGGTGGTTGTGGTGCTAATTGTGGTCCTGGTTGTGGTGCTGGGTGTGGTGCTGGTTGTGGTGCTGATGGTTGTGGTGCTGGTTGTGGTGCAGGTTGGGGTACTGATTGTGGTGCTGGTTGTGGTGCTGGTTGTGGTGCTGGTTGTGGTGCTGGTTTTTGTGTTGGTGTTTTTTGTGCTGGTGTTTGTTGTGGTGGTTGTTGTTGTGGTTGTGGTGGTGGTTGTTGTTGTGGTGCTGGTTGTGGTGCTGGTGGTTGTGGTGCTGGTTGTGGTGCTGGTTGTGGTGCTGGTTGTGGTGCTGGTTGTGGTGCTGGTTGTGGTGCTGGTTGTGGTGCTGATTGTAGTGGTGGTGGTTGTGGTTATTGTGGTGGTTGTGGTGGTGGTTGTGGTGGTGGTGATGGTGCTGGTGGTTGTGGTGCTTGTTGTGGTGCTTGTTGTGGTGGTGGTGGTTGTGGTGTTGGTTGTGGTGTGGGTTGTGGTGGTGGTTGTGGTTGTGGTGGTGGTGGTGGTTTTGGTGGTGGTTGTGGTTGTGGTGGTGGTTGTGGATGTGATTGTGGTTGTGGTGGTGGTTTTCTTTGTGGTTGTGGTGTTTGTTGTGGTGCTGGTGGTTGTGGTGCTGTTTGTGGTGCTGTTTGTGGTGCTGTTTGTGGTGCTGTTTGTGGTGATGGTTGTGGTGCTGGTTGTGGTGCAATTTGTGGTGCTGGTTGTGGTGGTACTGGTTGTGGTGCTGGTTGTGGTGCTGGTTGTGGTGCTGGTTGTGGTGCTGTTTGTGGTGCTGTTTGTGGTGCTGTTTGTGGTGCTGGTTGTGGTATGGTTGTGGTATGCTTGTGGTGCTGGTTGTGGTGCTGGTGGTTGTGGTGGTGTTTTGTTGTGGAAGATGTGGTGGTGGTTGTGGTGCTGGTTGGGGTGCTGGTTGTTTTGGTGCTGGTTGTGGTGCTGGTGGTTGTGGTGCTGGTTGTGGTGCTGGTTGTGGTTGTTGTGGTGGTGCTGGTGATTGTGGTGCTGGTTGTGGTTGTGGTGCTGGTTGTGGTGCTGGTGGTTGTGGTGCTGGTTGTGGTGCTGGTTGTGGTGCTGGTTGTGGTGCTGGTTGTGGTGCTGGTTGTGGTGCTGATTGTGGTGGTGGTGGTTGTGGTGGTTGTGGTTGTGGTGGTGGTTGTGGTGGTGGTTGTGGTGGTGGTGATGGTGCTGGTGGTTGTGGTGCTTGTTGTGGTGCTGGTTGTGGTGCTGGTTGTGGTTGTTGTGGTGGTGCTGGTGATTGTGGTGCTGGTTGTGGTTGTGGTGCTGGTTGTGGTGCTGGTGGTTGTGGTGCTGGTTGTGGTGCTGGTTGTGGTGCTGGTTGTGGTGCTGGTTGTGGTGCTGATTGTGGTGCTGATTGTGGTGGTGGTTGTGGTTATTGTGGTGGTTGTGGTGGTGGTTGTGGTGGTGGTTGTGGTGGTGGTGATGGTGCTGGTGGTTGTGGTGCTTGTTGTGGTGCTTGTTGTGGTGGTGGTGGTTGTGGTGTTGGTTATGGTGTGGGTTGTGGTGGTGGTTGTGGTTGTGGTGGTGTTGGTGGTTTTGGTTGTGGTTGTGGTTGTGGTGGTGGTTGTGGATGTGATTGTGGTTGTGATGGTGGTTTTGTTTGTGGTTGTGGTGTTTGTTGTGGTGCTGGTGGTTGTGGTGCTGTTTGTGGTGCTGTTTGTGGTGCTGTTTGTGGTGCTGTTTGTGGTGCTGTTTGTGGTGCTGTTTGTGGTGCTGTTTGTGGTGCTGTTTGTGGTGCTGTTTGTGGTGCTGTTTGTGGTGCTGGTTGTGGTGCTGGTTGTGGTGCAATTTGTGGTGCTGGTTGTGGTGGTACTGGTTGTGGTGCTGGTTGTGGTGCTGGTTGTGGTGCTGTTTGTGGTGCTGTTTGTGGTGCTGTTTGTGGTGCTGGTTGTGGTGCTGGTTGTGGTATGGTTGTGGTATGTTTGTGGTGCTGGTTGTGGTGCTGGTGGTTGTGGTGGTGTTTTGTTGTGGAATATGTGGTGGTGGTTGTGGTGGTTGTTGTGGTGGTGGTTGTTGTGGTGGTTGTTGTGGTAATTGTTGTGGTGTTGGTTGTGGTGCTGGTTGTGGTGCTGGTTGTGGTGCTGATTGTGGTGGTGGTGGTTGTGGTGGTGGTGGTTGTGGTTATTGTGGTGGTTGTGGTGGTGGTTGTGGTGGTGGTGGTTGTGGTGGTGATGATGGTGCTGGTGGTTGTGGTGCTGGTTGTGGTGCTTAATGTGGTGGTGGTGGTTGTGGTGTTGGTTGTGGTATGGGTTGTGGTATGGTTGTGGTATGGTTGTGGTGCTGGTTGTGGTGCTGGTTGCGGTGCTGGTTGTGGTGCTTGTTGTGGTGGTAATGTTGTGGTGTTGGTTGTGGTGTGGGTTGTGGTGGTGGTTGTGGTTGTGGTGGTGGTTGTGGTGTGGGTTGTGGTGGTGGTTGTGGTGCTGGTTGTGGTGCTTGTTGTGGTGGTAATGTTGTGGTGTTGGTTGTGGTGTGGGTTGTGGTGGTGGTTGTGGTTGTGGTGGTGGTTGTGGTGCTGGTGGTTGTGGTGGTGTTTTGTTGTGGTAGATGTGGTGGTGGTTGTGGTGCTGGTTGGGGTGCTGGTTGTGGTATGGTTGTGGTATGCTTGTGGTGCTGGTTCTGTTTCTGGTTGTGGTGCTGGTTGTGGTGCTGGTTGTGGTGCTGGTTGTGGTGCTGGTGTTTTGTTGTGGAAGTTGTGGTGGTGGTTGTGGTGCTGGTGGGGTGCTGGTTGTGGTGCTGGTGGTTGTGGTGCTAATTGTGGTGCTGGTTGTGGTGCTGGTTGTGGTGCTGGGTGTGGTGCTGGTTGTGGTGCTGATGGTTGTGGTGCTGGTTGTGGTGCAGGTTGTGGTGCTGATTGTGGTGCTGGTTGAAGTGCTGGTTGTGGTGCTGGTTGTGGTGCTGGTTGTGGTGCTGGTTTTTGTGTTGGTGTTTTTTGTGCTGGTGTTTGTTGTGGTGGTTGTTGTTGTGGTTGTCGTGGTGGTTGTTTTTGTGGTGCTGGTTGTGGTGCTGGTGGTTGTGGTGCTGGTTGTGGTGCTGGTTGTGGTTGTGGTGCTGGTTGTGGTGCTGGTGGTTGTGGTGCTGGTTGTGGTGCTGGTTGTGGTGCTGGTTGTGGTGCTGGTTGTGTGCTGGTTGTGGTGCTGGTTGTGGTGCTGATTGTGGTGGTGGTGGTTGTGGTTATTGTGGTGGTTGTGGTGGTGGTTGTGGTGGTGGTTGTGGTGGTGGTTGTGGTGGTGGTGATGGTGCTGGTGGTTGTGGTGCTTGTTGTGGTGCTTGTTGTGGTGGTGGTGGTTGTGGTGTTGGTTGTGGTGTGGGTTGTGGTGGTGGTTGTGCTTGTGGTGGTGTTGGTGGTTTTGGTGGTGGTTGTGGTTGTGGTGGTGGTTGTGGATGTGATTGTGGTTGTAGTGGTGGTTTTGTTTGTGGTTGTGGTGTTTGTTGTGGTGCTGGTGGTTGTGGTGCTGTTTGTGGTGCTGTTTGTGGTGCTGTTTGTGGTGCTGTTTGTGGTGCTGTTTGTGGTGCTGTTTGTGGTGCTGTTTGTGGTGCTGTTTGTGGTGCTGGTTGTGGTATGGTTGTTGTGCAATTTGTGGTGCTGGTTGTGGTGCTGGTGGTTGTGGTGGTGTTTTGTTGTGGAAGATGTGGTGGTGGTTGTGGTGGTTGTTGTGGTGGTGGTTGTTGTGGTGGTTGTGGTGGTAATTGTTGTGGTGTTGGTTGTGGTGCTGGTTGTGGTGCTGGTTGTGGTGCTGATTGTGGTGGTGGTGGTTGTGGTGGTGGTGGTTGTGGTGGTGGTGGTTGTGGTTATTGTGGTGGTTGTGGTGGTGGTTGTGGTGGTGGTGGTTGTGGTGGTGGTGATGGTGCTGGTGGTTGTGGTGCTGGTTGTGGTGCTTGTTGTGGTGGTGGTGTTGGTGGTGTTGGTTGTGGTATGGGTTGTGGTATGGTTGTGGTATGGTTGTGGTGCTGGTTGTGGTGCTTGTTGTGGTGCTGGTTGTGGTGCTTGTTGTGGTGGTAATGTTGTGGTGTTGGTTGTGGTGTGGGTTGTGGTGGTGGTTGTGGTGCTGGTTGTGGTGCTTGTTGTGGTGGTAATGTTGTGGTGTTGGTTGTGGTGTAGGTTGTGGTGGTGGTTGTGGTGCTGGTGGTTGTGGTGGTGTTTTGTTGTGGTAGATGTGGTGGTGGTTGTGGTGGTGGTTGTGGTGCTGGTGGTTGTGGTGCTGGTTGTGGTGCTGGTGGTTGTGGTGCTGGTTGTGGTGCTGGTTGTGGTGCTGGTTGTGGTGCTGGTTGTGGTTGTTGTGGTGGTGCTGGTGATTGTGGTGCTGGTTGTGGTTGTTGTGGTGGTGCTGGTGATTGTGGTGCTGGTTGTGGTTGTGGTGGTGGTTGGGGTGCTGGTTGTGCTGGTGTTTGTGGTGGTGGTTGTTGTGGTGTTGGTGGTGGTTGTGGTTGTTTTTGTGGTGGTGGTTGTGGTGGTGGTGGTTGTGGTGCTGGTTGTGGTGCTTGTTGTGGGGCTGATGGTTGTGGTGCTGGTGGTTGTGGTGCTGGTTGTGGTGCTGGTTGTGGTGCTGTTTATGGTGCTGGTGTTTGTGGTATTGGTTGTGGTGGTGGTTGTTGTTGTGGTGGTTGTTGTTGTGGTGGTTGTTGTTGTGGTGCTGGTGGTTGTGGTGCTGGTGGTTGTGGTGCTGGTTGTGGTGCTGGTGTTTGTGGTTGTGTTTTTGGTGCTGGTGTTTGTTGTGGTGGTTGTGGTGGTGGTTGTGGTGCTGGTGGTTGTGGTGGTGTTTTGTTGTGGTGGTTGTGGTGCTGGTTGTGGTGCTGTTTGTGGTGCTGTTTGTGGTGCTGGTGGTTGTGGTGGTGGTGGTGGTGGTGGTTGTGGTTGTTGTTGTGGTGCTGGTTGTGGTGCTGGTGGTTGTGGTGGTGTTTTGTTGTGGAAGATGTGGTGGTGGTTGTGGTGCTGGTTGGGGTGCTGGTTGTTTTGGTGCTGGTTGTGGTGCTGGTGGTTGTGGTGCTGGTTGTGGTGCTGGTTGTGGTTGTTGTGGTGGTGCTGGTGATTGTGGTGCTGGTTGTGGTTGTGGTGCTGGTTGTGGTGCTGGTGGTTGTGGTGCTGGTTGTGGTGCTGGTTGTGGTGCTGGTTGTGGTGCTGGTTGTGGTGCTGGTTGTGGTGCTGATTGTGGTGGTGGTGGTTGTGGTGGTTGTGGTTGTGGTGGTGGTTGTGGTGGTGGTTGTGGTGGTGGTGATGGTGCTGGTGGTTGTGGTGCTTGTTGTGGTGCTGGTTGTGGTGCTGGTTGTGGTTGTTGTGGTGGTGCTGGTGATTGTGGTGCTGGTTGTGGTTGTGGTGCTGGTTGTGGTGCTGGTGGTTGTGGTGCTGGTTGTGGTGCTGGTTGTGGTGCTGGTTGTGGTGCTGGTTGTGGTGCTGATTGTGGTGCTGATTGTGGTGGTGGTTGTGGTTATTGTGGTGGTTGTGGTGGTGGTTGTGGTGGTGGTTGTGGTGGTGGTGATGGTGCTGGTGGTTGTGGTGCTTGTTGTGGTGCTTGTTGTGGTGGTGGTGGTTGTGGTGTTGGTTATGGTGTGGGTTGTGGTGGTGGTTGTGGTTGTGGTGGTGTTGGTGGTTTTGGTGGTGGTTGTGGTTGTGGTGGTGGTTGTGGATGTGATTGTGGTTGTGATGGTGGTTTTGTTTGTGGTTGTGGTGTTTGTTGTGGTGCTGGTGGTTGTGGTGCTGTTTGTGGTGCTGTTTGTGGTGCTGTTTGTGGTGCTGTTTGTGGTGCTGTTTGTGGTGCTGTTTGTGGTGCTGTTTGTGGTGCTGTTTGTGGTGCTGGTTGTGGTGCTGGTTGTGGTGCAATTTGTGGTGCTGGTTGTGGTGGTACTGGTTGTGGTGCTGGTTGTGGTGCTGGTTGTGGTGCTGTTTGTGGTGCTGTTTGTGGTGCTGTTTGTGGTGCTGGTTGTGGTGCTGGTTGTGGTATGGTTGTGGTATGTTTGTGGTGCTGGTTGTGGTGCTGGTGGTTGTGGTGGTGTTTTGTTGTGGAAGATGTGGTGGTGGTTGTGGTGGTTGTTGTGGTGGTGGTTGTTGTGGTGGTTGTTGTGGTAATTGTTGTGGTGTTGGTTGTGGTGCTGGTTGTGGTGCTGGTTGTGGTGCTGGTTGTGGTGCTGATTGTGGTGGTGGTGGTTGTGGTGGTGGTGGTTGTGGTTATTGTGGTGGTTGTGGTGGTGGTTGTGGTGGTGGTGGTTGTGGTGCTGTTTGTGGTGCTGTTTGTGGTGCTGTTTGTGGTGCTGGTTGTGGTATGGTTGTTGTGCAATTTGTGGTGCTGGTTGTGGTGCTGGTGGTTGTGGTGGTGTTTTGTTGTGGAAGATGTGGTGGTGGTTGTGGTGGTTGTTGTGGTGGTGGTTGTTGTGGTGGTTGTGGTGGTAATTGTTGTGGTGTTGGTTGTGGTGCTGGTTGTGGTGCTGGTTGTGGTGCTGATTGTGGTGGTGGTGGTTGTGGTGGTGGTGGTTGTGGTGGTGGTGGTTGTGGTTATTGTGGTGGTTGTGGTGGTGGTTGTGGTGGTGGTGGTTGTGGTGGTGGTGATGGTGCTGGTGGTTGTGGTGCTGGTTGTGGTGCTTGTTGTTGTGGTGGTGGTGGTGGTGTTGGTTGTGGTATGGGTTGTGGTATGGTTGTGGTATGGTTGTGGTGCTGGTTGTGGTGCTTGTTGTGGTGCTGGTTGTGGTGCTTGTTGTGGTGGTAATGTTGTGGTGTTGGTTGTGGTGTGGGTTGTGGTGGTGGTTGTGGTGCTGGTTGTGGTGCTTGTTGTGGTGGTAATGTTGTGGTGTTGGTTGTGGTGTGGGTTGTGGTGGTGGTTGTGGTGCTGGTGGTTGTGGTGGTGTTTTGTTGTGGTAGATGTGGTGGTGGTTGTGGTGGTGGTTGTGGTGCTGGTGGTTGTGGTGCTGGTTGTGGTGCTGGTGGTTGTGGTGCTGGTTGTGGTGCTGGTTGTGGTGCTGGTTGTGGTGCTGGTTGTGGTTGTTGTGGTGGTGCTGGTGATTGTGGTGCTGGTTGTGGTTGTTGTGGTGGTGCTGGTGATTGTGGTGCTGGTTGTGGTTGTGGTGGTGGTTGGGGTGCTGGTTGTGCTGGTGTTTGTGGTGGTGGTTGTGGTGGTGTTGGTGGTGGTTGTGGTTGTTTTTGTGGTGGTGGTTGTGGTGGTGGTGGTTGTGGTGCTGGTTGTGGTGCTTGTTGTGGGGCTGATGGTTGTGGTGCTGGTGGTTGTGGTGCTGGTTGTGGTGCTGGTTGTGGTGCTGTTTATGGTGCTGGTGTTTGTGGTATTGGTTGTGGTGGTGGTTGTTGTTGTGGTGGTTGTTGTTGTGGTGGTTGTTGTTGTGGTGCTGGTGGTTGTGGTGCTGGTGGTTGTGGTGCTGGTTGTGGTGCTGTTTGTGGTGCTGGTTGTGGTGCTGGTTGTGGTGCTGGTGTTTGTGGTTGTGTTTTTGGTGCTGGTGTTTGTTGTGGTGGTTGTGGTGGTGGTTGTGATGCTGGTGGTTGTGGTGGTGTTTTGTTGTGGTGGTTGTGGTGCTGGTTGTGGTGCTGTTTGTGGTGCTGTTTGTGGTGCTGGTGGTTGTGGTGGTGGTGGTGGTGGTTGTGGTTGTTGTTGTGGTGGTGGTTGTGGTGGTGGTTGTGGTGCTAATGGTTGTGGTGCTGGTTGTTGTGGTGGTGGTTGTGGTAGTGGTTGTGGTGCTAATGGTTGTGGTGCTGGTTGTTGTGCTGGTTGTAGTGCTGGTTTTGGTGCTGGTTGTGGTGCTGGTGGTTGTGGTGGTGGTTGTGGTGGTGGTTGTGGTGCAATTTGTGGTGCAATTTGTGGTGCTGGTGGTTGTGGTGGTGTTTGTTTGTGCTGGTTGTGGTGCTTGTTGTGGTATGGTTGTGGTATGCTTGTGGTGCTGGTTCTGTTTCTGGTTGTGGTGCTGGTTGTGGTGCTGGTGGTTGTGGTGCTAATTGTGGTGCTGGTTGTGGTGCTGGGTGTGGTGCTGGTTGTGGTGCTGATGGTTGTGGTGCTGGTTGTGGTGCAGGTTGGGGTACTGATTGTGGTGCTGGTTGTGGTGCTGGTTGTGGTGCTGGTTGTGGTGCTGGTTGTGGTGCTGGTTTTTGTGTTGGTGTTTTTTGTGCTGGTGTTTGTTGTGGTGGTTGTTGTTGTGGTTGTGGTGGTGGTTGTTGTTGTGGTGCTGGTTGTGGTGCTGGTGGTTGTGGTGCTGGTTGTGGTGCTGGTTGTGGTGCTGGTTGTGGTGCAGGTTGTGGTGCTGGTTGTGGTGCTGGTTGTGGTGCTGGTTGTGGTGCTGGTTGTGGTGCTGGTTGTGGTGCTGATTGTAGTGGTGGTGGTTGTGGTTATTGTGGTGGTTGTTGTGGTGGTTGTGGTGGTGGTTGTGGTGGTGGTGATGGTGCTGGTGGTTGTGGTGCTTGTTGTGGTGCTTGTTGTGGTGGTGGTGGTTGTGGTGTTGGTTGTGGTGTGGGTTGTGATGGTGGTTGTGGTTGTGGTGGTGGTGGTGGTTTTGGTGGTGGTTGTGGTTGTGGTGGTGGTTGTGGATGTGATTGTGGTTGTGGTGGTGGTTTTCTTTGTGGTTGTGGTGTTTGTTGTGGTGCTGGTGGTTGTGGTGCTGTTTGTGGTGCTGTTTGTGGTGCTGTTTGTGGTGCTGTTTGTGGTGCTGTTTGTGGTGCTGGTTGTGGTGCTGGTTGTGGTGCAATTTGTGGTGCTGGTTGTGGTGGTACTGGTTGTGGTGCTGGTTGTGGTGGTAATGTTGTGGTGTTGGTTGTGGTGTGGGTTGTGGTGGTGGTTGTGGTGCTGGTGGTTGTGGTGGTGTTTTGTTGTGGTATATGTGGTGGTGGTTGTGGTGCTGGTTGTGGTGCTGGTGGTTGTGGTGCTGGTTGTGGTGCTGGTGGTTGTGGTGCTGGTTGTGGTGCTGGTTGTGGTTGTTGTGGTGGTGCTGGTGATTGTGGTGCTGGTTGTGGTTGTTGTGGTGGTGCTGGTGATTGTGGTGCTGGTTGTGGTTGTGGTGGTGGTTGGGGTGCTGGTTGTGCTGGTGTTTGTGGTGGTGGTTGTGGTGGTGTTGGTGGTGGTTGTGGTTGTTTTTGTGGTGGTGGTTGTGGTGGTGGTGGTTGTGGTGCTGGTTGTGGAGCTGGTTGTGGTGCTGGTTTTTGTGGTGGTGTTTTTGGTGCTGGTGTTTGTTGTGGTGGTTGTTGTGGTGCTGGTGGTTGTGGTGCTGGTTGTGGTGCTGGTTGTGGTGCTGGTTGTGGTGCTGGTTGTGGTGCTGGTTGTGGTGCTGGTTGTGGTGCTGGTTGTGGTGCTTGTTGTGGGGCTGATGGTTGTGGTGCTGGTGGTTGTGGTGCTGGTTGTGGTGCTGGTTGTGGTGCTGTTTATGGTGCTGGTGTTTGTGGTATTGGTTGTGGTGGTGGTTGTTGTTGTGGTGGTTGTTGTTGTGGTGGTTGTTGTTGTGGTGCTGGTGGTTGTGGTGCTGGTGGTTGTGGTGCTGGTTGTGGTGCTGTTTGTGGTGCTGGTTGTGGTGCTGGTTGTGGTGCTGGTGTTTGTGGTTGTGTTTTTGGTGCTGGTGTTTGTTGTGGTGGTTGTGGTGGTGGTTGTGGTGCTGGTGGTTGTGGTGGTGTTTTGTTGTGGTGGTTGTGGTGCTGGTTGTGGTGCTGGTGGTTGTGGTGGTGGTGGTGGTGGTGGTTGTGGTTGTTGTTGTGGTGGTGGTTGTGGTGGTGGTGGTTGTGGTGGTGGTGGTGGTGGTGGTTGTGGTTGTTGTTGTGGTGGTGGTTGTGGTGGTGGTTGTGGTGCTAATGGTTGTGGTGCTGGTTGTTGTGGTGGTGGTTGTGGTAGTGGTTGTGGTGCTAATGGTTGTGGTGCTGGTTGTAGTGCTGGTTTTGGTGCTGGTTGTGGTGCTGGTGGTTGTGGTGGTGGTTGTGGTGGTGGTTTTGGTGGTGGTTGTGGTGCAATTTGTGGTGCTGGTGGTTGTGGTGGTGGTTGTGGTGCTGGTTGTGGTGCTTGTTGTGGTATGGTTGTGGTATGCTTGTGGTGCTGGTTCTGTTTCTGGTTGTGGTGCTGGTTGTGGTGCTGGTGGTTGTGGTGCTAATTGTGGTCCTGGTTGTGGTGCTGGGTGTGGTGCTGGTTGTGGTGCTGATGGTTGTGGTGCTGGTTGTGGTGCAGGTTGGGGTACTGATTGTGGTGCTGGTTGTGGTGCTGGTTGTGGTGCTGGTTGTGGTGCTGGTTTTTGTGTTGGTGTTTTTTGTGCTGGTGTTTGTTGTGGTGGTTGTTGTTGTGGTTGTGGTGGTGGTTGTTGTTGTGGTGCTGGTTGTGGTGCTGGTGGTTGTGGTGCTGGTTGTGGTGCTGGTTGTGGTGCTGGTTGTGGTGCTGGTTGTGGTGCTGGTTGTGGTGCTGGTTGTGGTGCTGGTTGTGGTGCTGATTGTAGTGGTGGTGGTTGTGGTTATTGTGGTGGTTGTGGTGGTGGTTGTGGTGGTGGTGATGGTGCTGGTGGTTGTGGTGCTTGTTGTGGTGCTTGTTGTGGTGGTGGTGGTTGTGGTGTTGGTTGTGGTGTGGGTTGTGGTGGTGGTTGTGGTTGTGGTGGTGGTGGTGGTTTTGGTGGTGGTTGTGGTTGTGGTGGTGGTTGTGGATGTGATTGTGGTTGTGGTGGTGGTTTTCTTTGTGGTTGTGGTGTTTGTTGTGGTGCTGGTGGTTGTGGTGCTGTTTGTGGTGCTGTTTGTGGTGCTGTTTGTGGTGCTGTTTGTGGTGATGGTTGTGGTGCTGGTTGTGGTGCAATTTGTGGTGCTGGTTGTGGTGGTACTGGTTGTGGTGCTGGTTGTGGTGCTGGTTGTGGTGCTGGTTGTGGTGCTGGTTGTGGTGCTGTTTGTGGTGCTGTTTGTGGTGCTGTTTGTGGTGCTGGTTGTGGTATGGTTGTGGTATGCTTGTGGTGCTGGTTGTGGTGCTGGTGGTTGTGGTGGTGTTTTGTTGTGGAAGATGTGGTGGTGGTTGTGGTGCTGGTTGGGGTGCTGGTTGTTTTGGTGCTGGTTGTGGTGCTGGTGGTTGTGGTGCTGGTTGTGGTGCTGGTTGTGGTTGTTGTGGTGGTGCTGGTGATTGTGGTGCTGGTTGTGGTTGTGGTGCTGGTTGTGGTGCTGGTGGTTGTGGTGCTGGTTGTGGTGCTGGTTGTGGTGCTGGTTGTGGTGCTGGTTGTGGTGCTGGTTGTGGTGCTGATTGTGGTGGTGGTGGTTGTGGTGGTTGTGGTTGTGGTGGTGGTTGTGGTGGTGGTTGTGGTGGTGGTGATGGTGCTGGTGGTTGTGGTGCTTGTTGTGGTGCTGGTTGTGGTGCTGGTTGTGGTTGTTGTGGTGGTGCTGGTGATTGTGGTGCTGGTTGTGGTTGTGGTGCTGGTTGTGGTGCTGGTGGTTGTGGTGCTGGTTGTGGTGCTGGTTGTGGTGCTGGTTGTGGTGCTGGTTGTGGTGCTGATTGTGGTGCTGATTGTGGTGGTGGTTGTGGTTATTGTGGTGGTTGTGGTGGTGGTTGTGGTGGTGGTTGTGGTGATGGTGCTGGTGGTTGTGGTGCTTGTTGTGGTGCTTGTTGTGGTGGTGGTGGTTGTGGTGTTGGTTATGGTGTGGGTTGTGGTGGTGGTTGTGGTTGTGGTGGTGTTGGTGGTTTTGGTTGTGGTTGTGGTTGTGGTGGTGGTTGTGGATGTGATTGTGGTTGTGATGGTGGTTTTGTTTGTGGTTGTGGTGTTTGTTGTGGTGCTGGTGGTTGTGGTGCTGTTTGTGGTGCTGTTTGTGGTGCTGTTTGTGGTGCTGTTTGTGGTGCTGTTTGTGGTGCTGTTTGTGGTGCTGTTTGTGGTGCTGTTTGTGGTGCTGTTTGTGGTGCTGGTTGTGGTGCTGGTTGTGGTGCAATTTGTGGTGCTGGTTGTGGTGGTACTGGTTGTGGTGCTGGTTGTGGTGCTGGTTGTGGTGCTGTTTGTGGTGCTGTTTGTGGTGCTGTTTGTGGTGCTGGTTGTGGTGCTGGTTGTGGTATGGTTGTGGTATGTTTGTGGTGCTGGTTGTGGTGCTGGTGGTTGTGGTGGTGTTTTGTTGTGGAAGATGTGGTGGTGGTTGTGGTGGTTGTTGTGGTGGTGGTTGTTGTGGTGGTTGTTGTGGTAATTGTTGTGGTGTTGGTTGTGGTGCTGGTTGTGGTGCTGGTTGTGGTGCTGATTGTGGTGGTGGTGGTTGTGGTGGTGGTGGTTGTGGTTATTGTGGTGGTTGTGGTGGTGGTTGTGGTGGTGGTGGTTGTGGTGGTGATGATGGTGCTGGTGGTTGTGGTGCTGGTTGTGGTGCTTAATGTGGTGGTGGTGGTTGTGGTGTTGGTTGTGGTATGGGTTGTGGTATGGTTGTGGTATGGTTGTGGTGCTGGTTGTGGTGCTTGTTGTGGTGGTAATGTTGTGGTGTTGGTTGTGGTGTGGGTTGTGGTGGTGGTTGTGGTTGTGGTGGTGGTTGTGGTGTGGGTTGTGGTGGTGGTTGTGGTGCTGGTTGTGGTGCTTGTTGTGGTGGTAATGTTGTGGTGTTGGTTGTGGTGTGGGTTGTGGTGGTGGTTGTGGTTGTGGTGGTGGTTGTGGTGCTGGTGGTTGTGGTGGTGTTTTGTTGTGGTAGATGTGGTGGTGGTTGTGGTGCTGGTTGGGGTGCTGGTTGTGGTATGGTTGTGGTATGCTTGTGGTGCTGGTTCTGTTTCTGGTTGTGGTGCTGGTTGTGGTGCTGGTTGTGGTGCTGGTTGTGGTGCTGGTGTTTTGTTGTGGAAGTTGTGGTGGTGGTTGTGGTGCTGGTGGGGTGCTGGTTGTGGTGCTGGTGGTTGTGGTGCTAATTGTGGTGCTGGTTGTGGTGCTGGTTGTGGTGCTGGGTGTGGTGCTGGTTGTGGTGCTGATGGTTGTGGTGCTGGTTGTGGTGCAGGTTGTGGTGCTGATTGTGGTGCTGGTTGAAGTGCTGGTTGTGGTGCTGGTTGTGGTGCTGGTTGTGGTGCTGGTTTTTGTGTTGGTGTTTTTTGTGCTGGTGTTTGTTGTGGTGGTTGTTGTTGTGGTTGTCGTGGTGGTTGTTTTTGTGGTGCTGGTTGTGGTGCTGGTGGTTGTGGTGCTGGTTGTGGTGCTGGTTGTGGTTGTGGTGCTGGTTGTGGTGCTGGTGGTTGTGGTGCTGGTTGTGGTGCTGGTTGTGGTGCTGGTTGTGGTGCTGGTTGTGTGCTGGTTGTGGTGCTGGTTGTGGTGCTGATTGTGGTGGTGGTGGTTGTGGTTATTGTGGTGGTTGTGGTGGTGGTTGTGGTGGTGGTTGTGGTGGTGGTTGTGGTGGTGGTTGTGGTGGTGGTGATGGTGCTGGTGGTTGTGGTGCTTGTTGTGGTGCTTGTTGTGGTGGTGGTGGTTGTGGTGTTGGTTGTGGTGTGGGTTGTGGTGGTGGTTGTGCTTGTGGTGGTGTTGGTGGTTTTGGTGGTGGTTGTGGTTGTGGTGGTGGTTGTGGATGTGATTGTGGTTGTAGTGGTGGTTTTGTTTGTGGTTGTGGTGTTTGTTGTGGTGCTGGTGGTTGTGGTGCTGTTTGTGGTGCAATTTGTGGTGCTGGTTGTGGTGCTGGTGGTTGTGGTGCTGGTTGTGGTGCTGGTTGTGGTGCTGGTTGTGGTGCTGGTTGTGTGCTGGTTGTGGTGCTGGTTGTGGTGCTGATTGTGGTGGTGGTGGTTGTGGTTATTGTGGTGGTTGTGGTGGTGGTTGTGGTGGTGGTTGTGGTGGTGGTTGTGGTGGTGGTTGTGGTGGTGGTGATGGTGCTGGTGGTTGTGGTGCTTGTTGTGGTGCTTGTTGTGGTGGTGGTGGTTGTGGTGTTGGTTGTGGTGTGGGTTGTGGTGGTGGTTGTGCTTGTGGTGGTGTTGGTGGTTTTGGTGGTGGTTGTGGTTGTGGTGGTGGTTGTGGATGTGATTGTGGTTGTAGTGGTGGTTTTGTTTGTGGTTGTGGTGTTTGTTGTGGTGCTGGTGGTTGTGGTGCTGTTTGTGGTGCTGTTTGTGGTGCTGTTTGTGGTGCTGTTTGTGGTGCTGTTTGTGGTGCTGTTTGTGGTGCTGGTTGTGGTATGGTTGTTGTGCAATTTGTGGTGCTGGTTGTGGTGCTGGTGGTTGTGGTGGTGTTTTGTTGTGGAAGATGTGGTGGTGGTTGTGGTGGTTGTTGTGGTGGTGGTTGTTGTGGTGGTTGTGGTGCTTGTTGTGGTGGTAATGTTGTGGTGTTGGTTGTGGTGTGGGTTGTGGTGGTGGTTGTGGTGCTGGTGGTTGTGGTGGTGTTTTGTTGTGGTAGATGTGGTGGTGGTTGTGGTGGTGGTTGTGGTGCTGGTGGTTGTGGTGCTGGTTGTGGTGCTGGTGGTTGTGGTGCTGGTTGTGGTGCTGGTTGTGGTGCTGGTTGTGGTGCTGGTTGTGGTTGTTGTGGTGGTGCTGGTGATTGTGGTGCTGGTTGTGGTTGTTGTGGTGGTGCTGGTGATTGTGGTGCTGGTTGTGGTTGTGGTGGTGGTTGGGGTGCTGGTTGTGCTGGTGTTTGTGGTGGTGGTTGTGGTGGTGTTGGTGGTGGTTGTGGTTGTTTTTGTGGTGGTGGTTGTGGTGGTGGTGGTTGTGGTGCTGGTTGTGGTGCTTGTTGTGGGGCTGATGGTTGTGGTGCTGGTGGTTGTGGTGCTGGTTGTGGTGCTGGTTGTGGTGCTGTTTATGGTGCTGGTGTTTGTGGTATTGGTTGTGGTGGTGGTTGTTGTTGTGGTGGTTGTTGTTGTGGTGGTTGTTGTTGTGGTGCTGGTGGTTGTGGTGCTGGTGGTTGTGGTGCTGGTTGTGGTGCTGTTTGTGGTGCTGGTTGTGGTGCTGGTTGTGGTGCTGGTGTTTGTGGTTGTGTTTTTGGTGCTGGTGTTTGTTGTGGTGGTTGTGGTGGTGGTTGTGGTGCTGGTGGTTGTGGTGGTGTTTTGTTGTGGTGGTTGTGGTGCTGGTTGTGGTGCTGTTTGTGGTGCTGTTTGTGGTGCTGGTGGTTGTGGTGGTGGTGGTGGTGGTGGTTGTGGTTGTTGTTGTGGTGGTGGTTGTGGTGGTGGTTGTGGTGCTAATGGTTGTGGTGCTGGTTGTTGTGGTGGTGGTTGTGGTAGTGGTTGTGGTGCTAATGGTTGTGGTGCTGGTTGTTGTGCTGGTTGTAGTGCTGGTTTTGGTGCTGGTTGTGGTGCTGGTGGTTGTGGTGGTGGTTGTGGTGGTGGTTGTGGTGCAATTTGTGGTGCAATTTGTTGTGCTGGTGGTTGTGGTGGTGTTTGTTTGTGCTGGTTGTGGTGCTTGTTGTGGTATGGTTGTGGTATGCTTGTGGTGCTGGTTCTGTTTCTGGTTGTGGTGCTGGTTGTGGTGCTGGTGGTTGTGGTGCTAATTGTGGTGCTGGTTGTGGTGCTGGGTGTGGTGCTGGTTGTGGTGCTGATGGTTGTGGTGCTGGTTGTGGTGCAGGTTGGGGTACTGATTGTGGTGCTGGTTGTGGTGCTGGTTGTGGTGCTGGTTGTGGTGCTGGTTTTTGTGTTGGTGTTTTTTGTGCTGGTGTTTGTTGTGGTGGTTGTTGTTGTGGTTGTGGTGGTGGTTGTTGTTGTGGTGCTGGTTGTGGTGCTGGTGGTTGTGGTGCTGGTTGTGGTGCTGGTTGTGGTGCTGGTTGTGGTGCAGGTTGTGGTGCTGGTTGTGGTGCTGGTTGTGGTGCTGGTTGTGGTGCTGGTTGTGGTGCTGGTTGTGGTGCTGATTGTAGTGGTGGTGGTTGTGGTTATTGTGGTGGTTGTTGTGGTGGTTGTGGTGGTGGTTGTGGTGGTGGTGATGGTGCTGGTGGTTGTGGTGCTTGTTGTGGTGCTTGTTGTGGTGGTGGTGGTTGTGGTGTTGGTTGTGGTGTGGGTTGTGGTGGTGGTTGTGGTTGTGGTGGTGGTGGTGGTTTTGGTGGTGGTTGTGGTTGTGGTGGTGGTTGTGGATGTGATTGTGGTTGTGGTGGTGGTTTTCTTTGTGGTTGTGGTGTTTGTTGTGGTGCTGGTGGTTGTGGTGCTGTTTGTGGTGCTGTTTGTGGTGCTGTTTGTGGTGCTGTTTGTGGTGCTGGTTGTGGTGCTGGTTGTGGTGCTGGTTGTGGTGCAATTTGTGGTGCTGGTTGTGGTGGTACTGGTTGTGGTGCTGGTTGTGGTGGTAATGTTGTGGTGTTGGTTGTGGTGTGGGTTGTGGTGGTGGTTGTGGTGCTGGTGGTTGTGGTGGTGTTTTGTTGTGGTATATGTGGTGGTGGTTGTGGTGCTGGTTGTGGTGCTGGTGGTTGTGGTGCTGGTTGTGGTGCTGGTGGTTGTGGTGCTGGTTGTGGTGCTGGTTGTGGTTGTTGTGGTGGTGCTGGTGATTGTGGTGCTGGTTGTGGTTGTTGTGGTGGTGCTGGTGATTGTGGTGCTGGCTGTGGTTGTGGTGGTGGTTGGGGTGCTGGTTGTGCTGGTGTTTGTGGTGGTGGTTGTGGTGGTGTTGGTGGTGGTTGTGGTTGTTTTTGTGGTGGTGGTTGTGGTGGTGGTGGTTGTGGTGCTGGTTGTGGAGCTGGTTGTGGTGCTGGTTTTTGTGGTGGTGTTTTTGGTGCTGGTGTTTGTTGTGGTGGTTGTTGTGGTGCTGGTGGTTGTGGTGCTGGTTGTGGTGCTGGTTGTGGTGCTGGTTGTGGTGCTGGTTGTGGTGCTGGTTGTGGTGCTGGTTGTGGTGCTGGTTGTGGTGCTGGTTGTGGTGCTGGTTGTGGTGCTTGTTGTGGGGCTGATGGTTGTGGTGCTGGTGGTTGTGGTGCTGGTTGTGGTGCTGTTTATGGTGCTGGTGTTTGTGGTATTGGTTGTGGTGGTGGTTGTTGTTGTGGTGGTTGTTGTTGTGGTGGTTGTTGTTGTGGTGCTGGTGTTTGTGGTGCTGGTGGTTGTGGTGCTGGTTGTGGTGCTGTTTGTGGTGCTGGTTGTGGTGCTGGTTGTGGTGCTGGTGTTTGTGGTTGTGTTTTTGGTGCTGGTGTTTGTTGTGGTGGTTGTGGTGGTGGTTGTGGTGCTGGTGGTTGTGGTGGTGTTTTGTTGTGGTGGTTGTGGTGCTGGTTGTGGTGCTGTTTGTGGTGCTGTTTGTGGTGCTGGTGGTTGTGGTGGTGGTGGTGGTGGTGGTTGTGGTTGTTGTTGTGGTGCTGTTTGTGGTGCTGTTTGTGGTGATGGTTGTGGTGCTGGTTGTGGTGCAATTTGTGGTGCTGGTTGTGGTGGTACTGGTTGTGGTGCTGGTTGTGGTGCTGGTTGTGGTGCTGGTTGTGGTGCTGGTTGTGGTGCTGTTTGTGGTGCTGTTTGTGGTGCTGTTTGTGGTGCTGGTTGTGGTATGGTTGTGGTATGCTTGTGGTGCTGGTTGTGGTGCTGGTGGTTGTGGTGGTGTTTTGTTGTGGAAGATGTGGTGGTGGTTGTGGTGCTGGTTGGGGTGCTGGTTGTTTTGGTGCTGGTTGTGGTGCTGGTGGTTGTGGTGCTGGTTGTGGTGCTGGTTGTGGTGCTGGTTGTGGTGCTGGTTGTGGTGCTGGTTGTGGTGCTGGTTGTGGTGGTGGTTGTGGTGGTGGTGATGGTGCTGGTGGTTGTGGTGCTTGTTGTGGTGCTGGTTGTGGTGCTGGTTGTGGTTGTTGTGGTGGTGCTGGTGATTGTGGTGCTGGTTGTGGTTGTGGTGCTGGTTGTGGTGCTGGTGGTTGTGGTGCTGGTTGTGGTGCTGGTTGTGGTGCTGGTTGTGGTGCTGGTTGTGGTGCTGATTGTGGTGCTGATTGTGGTGGTGGTTGTGGTTATTGTGGTGGTTGTGGTGGTGGTTGTGGTGGTGGTTGTGGTGGTGGTGATGGTGCTGGTGGTTGTGGTGCTTGTTGTGGTGCTTGTTGTGGTGGTGGTGGTTGTGGTGTTGGTTATGGTGTGGGTTGTGGTGGTGGTTGTGGTTGTGGTGGTGTTGGTGGTTTTGGTGGTGGTTGTGGTTGTGGTGGTGGTTGTGGATGTGATTGTGGTTGTGATGGTGGTTTTGTTTGTGGTTGTGGTGTTTGTTGTGGTGCTGGTGGTTGTGGTGCTGTTTGTGGTGCTGTTTGTGGTGCTGTTTGTGGTGCTGTTTGTGGTGCTGTTTGTGGTGCTGTTTGTGGTGCTGTTTGTGGTGCTGGTTGTGGTGCTGGTTGTGGTGCAATTTGTGGTGCTGGTTGTGGTGGTACTGGTTGTGGTGCTGGTTGTGGTGCTGGTTGTGGTGCTGTTTGTGGTGCTGTTTGTGGTGCTGTTTGTGGTGCTGGTTGTGGTGCTGGTTGTGGTATGGTTGTGGTATGTTTGTGGTGCTGGTTGTGGTGCTGGTGGTTGTGGTGGTGTTTTGTTGTGGAAGATGTGGTGGTGGTTGTGGTGGTTGTTGTGGTGGTGGTTGTTGTGGTGGTTGTTGTGGTAATTGTTGTGGTGTTGGTTGTGGTGCTGGTTGTGGTGCTGGTTGTGGTGCTGATTGTGGTGGTGGTGGTTGTGGTGGTGGTGGTTGTGGTTATTGTGGTGGTTGTGGTGGTGGTTGTGGTGGTGGTGGTTGTGGTGGTGATGATGGTGCTGATGGTTGTGGTGCTGGTTGTGGTGCTTAATGTGGTGGTGGTGGTTGTGGTGTTGGTTGTGGTATGGGTTGTGGTATGGTTGTGGTATGGTTGTGGTGCTGGTTGTGGTGCTGGTTGCGGTGCTGGTTGTGGTGCTTGTTGTGGTGGTAATGTTGTGGTGTTGGTTGTGGTGTGGGTTGTGGTGGTGGTTGTGGTTGTGGTGGTGGTTGTGGTGTGGGTTGTGGTGGTGGTTGTGGTGCTGGTTGTGGTGCTTGTTGTGGTGGTAATGTTGTGGTGTTGGTTGTGGTGTGGGTTGTGGTGGTGGTTGTGGTTGTGGTGGTGGTTGTGGTGCTGGTGGTTGTGGTGGTGTTTTGTTGTGGTAGATGTGGTGGTGGTTGTGGTGCTGGTTGGGGTGCTGGTTGTGGTATGGTTGTGGTATGCTTGTGGTGCTGGTTCTGTTTCTGGTTGTGGTGCTGGTTGTGGTGCTGGTTGTGGTGCTGGTTGTGGTGCTGGTGTTTTGTTGTGGAAGTTGTGGTGGTGGTTGTGGTGCTGGTGGGGTGCTGGTTGTGGTGCTGGTGGTTGTGGTGCTAATTGTGGTGCTGGTTGTGGTGCTGGTTGTGGTGCTGGGTGTGGTGCTGGTTGTGGTGCTGATGGTTGTGGTGCTGGTTGTGGTGCAGGTTGTGGTGCTGATTGTGGTGCTGGTTGAAGTGCTGGTTGTGGTGCTGGTTGTGGTGCTGGTTGTGGTGCTGGTTTTTGTGTTGGTGTTTTTTGTGCTGGTGTTTGTTGTGGTGGTTGTTGTTGTGGTTGTCGTGGTGGTTGTTGTTGTGGTGCTGGTTGTGGTGCTGGTTGTGGTGCTGGTGGTTGTGGTGCTGGTTTGTGGTGCTGGTTGTGGTTGTGGTGCTGGTTGTGGTGCTGGTGGTTGTGGTGCTGGTTGTGGTGCTGGTTGTGGTGCTGGTTGTGGTGCTGGTTGTGTGCTGGTTGTGGTGCTGGTTGTGGTGCTGATTGTGGTGGTGGTGGTTGTGGTTATTGTGGTGGTTGTGGTGGTGGTTGTGGTGGTGGTTGTGGTGGTGGTTGTGGTGGTGGTTGTGGTGGTGGTGATGGTGCTGGTGGTTGTGGTGCTTGTTGTGGTGCTTGTTGTGGTGGTGGTGGTTGTGGTGTTGGTTGTGGTGTGGGTTGTGGTGGTGGTTGTGCTTGTGGTGGTGTTGGTGGTTTTGGTGGTGGTTGTGGTTGTGGTGGTGGTTGTGGATGTGATTGTGGTTGTAGTGGTGGTTTTGTTTGTGGTTGTGGTGTTTGTTGTGGTGCTGGTGGTTGTGGTGCTGTTTGTGGTGCTGTTTGTGGTGCTGTTTGTGGTGCTGTTTGTGGTGCTGTTTGTGGTGCTGTTTGTGGTGCTGTTTGTGGTGCTGGTTGTGGTGCTGTTTGTGGTGCTGGTTGTGGTATGGTTGTTGTGCAATTTGTGGTGCTGGTTGTGGTGCTGGTGGTTGTGGTGGTGTTTTGTTGTGGAAGATGTGGTGGTGGTTGTGGTGGTTGTTGTGGTGGTGGTTGTTGTGGTGGTTGTGGTGGTAATTGTTGTGGTGTTGGTTGTGGTGCTGGTTGTGGTGCTGGTTGTGGTGCTGATTGTGGTGGTGGTGGTTGTGGTGGTGGTGGTTGTGGTGGTGGTGGTTGTGGTTATTGTGGTGGTTGTGGTGGTGGTTGTGGTGGTGGTGGTTGTGGTGGTGGTGATGGTGCTGGTGGTTGTGGTGCTGGTTGTGGTGCTTGTTGTGGTGGTGGTGGTGTTGGTTGTGGTATGGGTTGTGGTATGGTTGTGGTATGGTTGTGGTGCTGGTTGTGGTGCTTGTTGTGGTGCTGGTTGTGGTGCTTGTTGTGGTGGTAATGTTGTGGTGTTGGTTGTGGTGTGGGTTGTGGTGGTGGTTGTGGTGCTGGTTGTGGTGCTTGTTGTGGTGGTAATGTTGTGGTGTTGGTTGTGGTGTGGGTTGTGGTGGTGGTTGTGGTGCTGGTGGTTGTGGTGGTGTTTTGTTGTGGTAGATGTGGTGGTGGTTGTGGTTGTGGTTGTGGTGCTGGTGGTTGTGGTGCTGGTTGTGGTGCTGGTGGTTGTGGTGCTGGTTGTGGTGCTGGTTGTGGTGCTGGTTGTGGTTGTTGTGGTGGTGCTGGTGATTGTGGTGCTGGTTGTGGTTGTTGTGGTGGTGCTGGTGATTGTGGTGCTGGTTGTGGTTGTGGTGGTGGTTGGGGTGCTGGTTGTGCTGGTGTTTGTGGTGGTGGTTGTGGTGGTGTTGGTGGTGGTTGTGGTTGTTTTTGTGGTGGTGGTTGTGGTGGTGGTGGTTGTGGTGCTGGTTGTGGAGCTGGTTGTGGTGCTGGTTTTTGTGGTGGTGTTTTTGGTGCTGGTGTTTGTTGTGGTGGTTGTTGTGGTGCTGGTGGTTGTGGTGCTGGTTGTGGTGCTGTTTGTGGTGCTGTTTGTGGTGCTGGTTGTGGTGCTGGTTGTGGTGCTGGTTGTGGTGCTGGTTGTGGTGCTGGTTGTGGTGCTTGTTGTGGTGCTGGTTGTGGTGCTTGTTGTGGGGCTGATGGTTGTGGTGCTGGTGGTTGTGGTGCTGGTTGTGGTGCTGGTTGTGGTGCTGTTTATGGTGCTGGTGTTTGTGGTATTGGTTGTGGTGGTGGTTGTTGTTGTGGTGGTTGTTGTTGTGGTGGTTGTTGTTGTGGTGCTGGTGGTTGTGGTGCTGGTGGTTGTGGTGCTGGTTGTGGTGCTGGTGTTTGTGGTTGTGTTTTTGGTGCTGGTGTTTTGTTGTGGTGGTTGTGGTGCTGGTTGTGGTGCTGTTTGTGGTGCTGTTGGTGGTGCTGGTGGTTGTGGTGGTGGTGGTGGTGGTGGTTGTGGTTGTTGTTGTGGTGGTGGTTGTGGTGGTGGTTGTGGTGCTAATGGTTGTGGTGCTGGTTGTTGTGCTGGTGGTTGTGGTAGTGGTTGTGGTGGTGGTTGTGGTTGTTGTTGTGGTGGTGGTTGTGGTGGTGGTTGTGGTGCTAATGGTTGTGGTGCTGGTTGTTGTGGTGGTGGTTGTGGTAGTGGTTGTGGTGCTAATGGTTGTGGTGCTGGTTGTTGTGCTGGTTTTGGTGCTGGTTGTGGTGCTGGTGGTTGTGGTGGTGGTTGTGGTGGTGGTTTTGGTGGTGGTTGTGGTGCAATTTGTGGTGCTGGTGGTTGTGGTGGTGGTTGTGGTGCTGGTTGTGGTGCTTGTTGTGGTATGGTTGTGGTATGCTTGTGGTGCTGGTTCTGTTTCTGGTTGTGGTGCTGGTTGTGGTGCTGGTGGTTGTGGTGCTAATTGTGGTGCTGGTTGTGGTGCTGGGTGTGGTGCTGGTTGTGGTGCTGATGGTTGTGGTGCTGGTTGTGGTGCAGGTTGGGGTACTGATTGTGGTGCTGGTTGTGGTGCTGGTTGTGGTGCTGGTTGTGGTGCTGGTTTTTGTGTTGGTGTTTTTTGTGCTGGTGTTTGTTGTGGTGGTTGTTGTTGTGGTTGTGGTGGTGGTTGTTGTTGTGGTGCTGGTTGTGGTGCTGGTGGTTGTGGTGCTGGTTGTGGTGCTGGTTGTGGTGCTGGTTGTGGGCTGGTTGTGGTGCTGGTTGTGGTGCTGGTTGTGGTGCTGGTTGTGGTGCTGGTTGTGGTGCTGGTTGTGGTGCTGGTTGTGGTGCTGATTGTAGTGGTGGTGGTTGTGGTTATTGTGGTGGTTGTTGTGGTGGTTGTGGTGGTGGTTGTGGTGGTGGTGATGGTGCTGGTGGTTGTGGTGCTTGTTGTGGTGCTTGTTGTGGTGGTGGTGGTTGTGGTGTTGGTTGTGGTGTGGGTTGTGGTGGTGGTTGTGGTTGTGGTGGTGGTGGTTTTGGTGGTGGTTGTGGTTGTGGTGGTGGTTGTGGATGTGATTGTGGTTGTGGTGGTGGTTTTCTTTGTGGTTGTGGTGTTTGTTGTGGTGCTGGTGGTTGTGGTGCTGTTTGTGGTGCTGTTTGTGGTGCTGTTTGTGGTGCTGTTTGTGGTGTTGGTTGTGGTGCTGGTTGTGGTGCAATTTGTGGTGCTGGTTGTGGTGGTACTGGTTGTGATGCTGGTTGTGGTGGTAATGTTGTGGTGTTGGTTGTGGTGTGGGTTGTGGTGGTGGTTGTGGTGCTGGTGGTTGTGGTGGTGTTTTGTTGTGGTAGATGTGGTGGTGGTTGTGGTGCTGGTTGTGGTGCTGGTGGTTGTGGTGCTGGTTGTGGTGCTGGTGGTTGTGGTGCTGGTTGTGGTGCTGGTTGTGGTTGTTGTGGTGGTGCTGGTGATTGTGGTGCTGGTTGTGGTTGTTGTGGTGGTGCTGGTGATTGTGGTGCTGGTTGTGGTTGTGGTGGTGGTTGGGGTGCTGGTTTTGCTGGTGTTTGTGGTGGTGGTTGTGGTGGTGTTGGTGGTGGTTGTGGTTGTTTTTGTGGTGGTGGTTGTGGTGGTGGTGGTTGTGGTGCTGGTTGTGGAGCTGGTTGTGGTGCTGGTTGTGGTGCTGGTTGTGGTGCTGGTTGTGGTGCTGGTTGTGGTGCTGGTTGTGGTACTGGTTGTGGTGCTTGTTGTGGGGCTGATGGTTGTGGTTGTTGTGGTGGTGCTGGTGATTGTGGTGCTGGTTGTGGTTGTTGTGGTGGTGCTGGTGATTGTGGTGCTGGTTGTGGTTGTGGTGGTGGTTGGGGTGCTGGTTTTGCTGGTGTTTGTGGTGGTGGTTGTGGTGGTGTTTTTGGTGCTGGTGTTTGTTGTGGTGGTTGTTGTGGTGCTGGTGGTTGTGGTGCTGGTTGTGGTGCTGGTTGTGGTGCTGGTTGTGGTGCTGGTTGTGGTGCTGGTTGTGGTGCTGGTTGTGGTGCTGGTTGTGGTACTGGTTGTGGTGCTTGTTGTGGGGCTGATGGTTGTGGTGCTGGTGGTTGTGGTGCTGGTTGTGGTGCTGGTTGTGGTGCTGTTTATGGTGCTGGTGTTTGTGGTATTGGTTGTGGTGGTGGTTGTTGTTGTGGTGGTTGTTGTTGTGGTGGTTGTTGTTGTGGTGCTGGTGGTTGTGGTGCTGGTGGTTGTGGTGCTGTTTGTGGTGCTGTTTGTGGTGCTGGTTGTGGTGCTGGTTGTGGTGCTGGTGTTTGTGGTTGTGTTTTTGGTGCTGGTGTTTGTTGTGGTGGTTGTGGTGGTGGTTGTGGTGCTGGTGGTTGTGGTGGTGTTTTGTTGTGGTGGTTGTGGTGCTGGTTGTGGTGCTGTTTGTGGTGCTGTTTGTGGTGCTGGTGGTTGTGGTGGTGGTGGTGGTGGTGGTTGTGGTTGTTGTTGTGGTGGTGGTTGTGGTGGTGGTTGTGGTGCTAATGGTTGTGGTGCTGGTTGTTGTGGTGGTGGTTGTGGTAGTGGTTGTGGTGCTAATGGTTGTGGTGCTGGTTGTTGTGCTGGTTGTAGTGCTGGTTTTGGTGCTGGTTGTGGTGCTGGTGGTTGTGGTGGTGTTTGTGGTGGTGGTTTTGGTGGTGGTTGTGGTGCAATTTGTGGTGCTGGTGGTTGTGGTGGTGGTTGTGGTGCTGGTTGTGGTGCTTGTTGTGGTATGGTTGTGGTATGCTTGTGGTGCTGGTTCTGTTTCTGGTTGTGGTGCTGGTTGTGGTGCTGGTGGTTGTGGTGCTAATTGTGGTGCTGGTTGTGGTGCTGGGTGTGGTGCTGGTTGTGGTGCTGATGGTTGTGGTGCTGGTTGTGGTGCAGGTTGGGGTACTGATTGTGGTGCTGGTTTTGGTGCTGGTTGTGGTGCTGGTTGTGGTGCTGGTTTTTGTGTTGGTGTTTTTTGTGCTGGTGTTTGTTGTGGTGGTTGTTGTTGTGGTTGTGGTGGTGGTTGTTGTTGTGGTGCTGGTTGTGGTGCTGGTGGTTGTGGTGCTGGTTGTGGTGCTGGTTGTGGTGCTGGTTGTGGTGCTGGTTGTGGTGCTGGTTGTGGTGCTGGTTGTGGTGCTGATTGTAGTGGTGGTGGTTGTGGTTATTGTGGTGGTTGTTGTGGTGGTTGTGGTGGTGGTTGTGGTGGTGGTGATGGTGCTGGTGGTTGTGGTGCTTGTTGTGGTGCTTGTTGTGGTGGTGGTGGTTGTGGTGTTGGTTGTGGTGTGGGTTGTGGTGGTGGTTGTGGTTGTGGTGGTGGTGGTGGTTTTGGTGGTGGTTGTGGTTGTGGTGGTGGTTGTGGATGTGATTGTGGTTGTGGTGGTGGTTTTCTTTGTGGTTGTGGTGTTTGTTGTGGTGCTGGTGGTTGTGGTGCTGTTTGTGGTGCTGTTTGTGGTGCTGTTTGTGGTGCTGTTTGTGGTGCTGGTTGTGGTGCTGGTTGTGGTGCAATTTGTGGTGCTGGTTGTGGTGGTACTGGTTGTGGTGCTGGTTGTGGTGCTGGTTGTGGTGCTGGTTGTGGTGCTGGTTGTGGTGCTGTTTGTGGTGCTGTTTGTGGTGCTGTTTGTGGTGCTGGTTGTGGTATGGTTGTGGTATGCTTGTGGTGCTGGTTGTGGTGCTGGTGGTTGTGGTGGTGTTTTGTTGTGGAAGATGTGGTGGTGGTTGTGGTGCTGGTTGGGGTGCTGGTTGTTTTGGTGCTGGTTGTGGTGCTGGTGGTTGTGGTGCTGGTTGTGGTGCTGGTTGTGGTGCTGGTTGTGGTTGTTGTGGTGGTGCTGGTGATTGTGGTGCTGGTTGTGGTTGTGGTGCTGGTTGTGGTGCTGGTGGTTGTGGTGCTGGTTGTGGTGCTGGTTGTGGTGCTGGTTGTGGTGCTGGTTGTGGTGCTGGTTGTGGTGCTGGTTGTGGTGCTGGTTGTGGTGCTGATTGTGGTGGTGGTGGTTGTGGTGGTTGTGGTTGTGGTGGTGGTTGTGGTGGTGGTTGTGGTGGTGGTGATGGTGCTGGTGGTTGTGGTGCTTGTTGTGGTGCTGGTTGTGGTGCTGGTTGTGGTGCTGGTTGTGGTTGTTGTGGTGGTGCTGGTGATTGTGGTGCTGGTTGTGGTTGTGGTGCTGGTTGTGGTGCTGGTGGTTGTGGTGCTGGTTGTGGTGCTGGTTGTGGTGCTGGTTGTGGTGCTGGTTGTGGTGCTGGTTGTGGTGCTGATTGTGGTGCTGATTGTGGTGGTGGTTGTGGTTATTGTGGTGGTTGTGGTGGTGGTTGTGGTGGTGGTTATGGTGCTGGTGGTTGTGGTGCTTGTTGTGGTGCTTGTTGTGGTGGTGGTGGTTGTGGTGTTGGTTATGTTGTGGGTTGTGGTGGTGGTTGTGGTTGTGGTGGTGTTGGTGGTTTTGGTGGTGGTTGTGGTTGTGGTGGTGGTTGTGGATGTGATTGTGGTTGTGGTGGTGGTTTTGTTTGTGGTTGTGGTGTTTGTTGTGGTGCTGGTGGTTGTGGTGCTGTTTGTGGTGCTGTTTGTGGTGCTGTTTGTGGTGCTGTTTGTGGTGCTGTTTGTGGTGCTGTTTGTGGTGCTGTTTGTGGTGCTGGTTGTGGTGCTGGTTGTGGTATGGTTGTGGTGCAATTTGTGGTGCTGGTTGTGGTGGTACTGGTTGTGGTGCTGGTTGTGGTGCTGGTTGTGGTGCTGTTTGTGGTGCTGTTTGTGGTGGTGGTTGTGGTGTTGGTTGTGGTATGGGTTGTGGTATGGTTGTGGTATGGTTGTGGTGCTGGTTGTGGTGCTGGTTGCGGTGCTGGTTGTGGTGCTTGTTGTGGTGGTAATGTTGTGGTGTTGGTTGTGGTGTGGGTTGTGGTGGTGGTTGTGGTGCTGGTTGTGGTGCTTGTTGTGGTGGTAATGTTGTGGTGTTGGTTGTGGTGTGGGTTGTGGTGGTGGTTGTGGTTGTGGTGGTGGTTGTGGTGCTGGTGGTTGTGGTGGTGTTTTGTTGTGGTAGATGTGGTGGTGGTTGTGGTGCTGGTTGGGGTGCTGGTTGTGGTATGGTTGTGGTATGCTTGTGGTGCTGGTTCTGTTTCTGGTTGTGGTGCTGGTTGTGGTGCTGGTTGTGGTGCTGGTGTTTTGTTGTGGAAGTTGTGGTGGTGGTTGTGGTGCTGGTGGGGTGCTGGTTGTGGTGCTGGTGGTTGTGGTGCTAATTGTGGTGCTGGTTGTGGTGCTGGTTGTGGTGCTGGGTGTGGTGCTGGTTGTGGTGCTGATGGTTGTGGTGCTGGTTGTGGTGCAGGTTGTGGTGCTGATTGTGGTGCTGGTTGAAGTGCTGGTTGTGGTGCTGGTTGTGGTGCTGGTTTTTGTGTTGGTGTTTTTTGTGCTGGTGTTTGTTGTGGTGGTTGTTGTTGTGGTTGTCGTGGTGGTTGTTGTTGTGGTGCTGGATGTGGTGCTGGTGGTTGTGGTGCTGGTTGTGGTGCTGGTTGTGGTTGTGGTGCTGGTTGTGGTGCTGGTGGTTGTGGTGCTGGTTGTGGTGCTGGTTGTGGTGGTTTTGGTTGTGGTTGTGGTGTTTGTTGTGGTGCTGGTGGTTGTGGTGCTGTTTGTGGTGCTGTTTGTGGTGCTGTTTGTGGTGCTGTTTGTGGTGCTGTTTGTGGTGCTGTTTGTGGTGCTGGTTGTGGTGCTGGTTGTGGTATGGTTGTGGTGCAATTTGTGGTGCTGGTTGTGGTGCTGGTGGTTGTGGTGGTGTTTTGTTGTGGAAGATGTGGTGGTGGTTGTGGTGGTTGTTGTGGTGGTGGTTGTTGTGGTGGTTGTGGTGGTAATTGTTGTGGTGCTGGTTGTGGTGCTTGTTGTGGTGGTGGTGGTTGTGGTGTTGGTTGTGGTATGGGTTGTGGTATGGTTGTGGTATGGTTGTGGTGCTGGTTGTGGTGCTGGTTGCGGTGCTGGTTGTGGTGCTTGTTGTGGTGGTAATGTTGTGGTGCTGGTGGTTGTGGTGGTGTTTTGTTGTGGTAGATGTGGTGGTGGTTGTGGTGCTGATTGTGGTGCTGATTGTGGTGGTGGTTGTGGTTATTGTGGTGGTTGTGGTGGTGGTTGTGGTGGTGGTTGTGGTGGTGGTTGTGGTGGTGGTGATGGTGCTGGTGGTTGTGGTGCTTGTTGTGGTGCTTGTTGTGGTGGTGGTGGTTGTGGTGTTGGTTATGGTGTGGGTTGTGGTGGTGGTTGTGGTTGTGGTGGTGGTGGTGGTTTTGGTGGTGGTGGTGGTTGTGGTGGTGGTTGTGGATGTGATTGTGCTTGTGGTGGTGGTTTTGTTTGTGGTTGTGGTGTTTGTTGTGGTGCTGGTGGTTGTGGTGCTGTTTGTGGTGCTGTTTGTGGTGATGTTTGTGGTGCTGTTTGTGGTGCTGTTTGTGGTGCTCTTTGTGGTGCTGTTTGTGGTGCTGTTTGTGGTGCTGGTTGTGGTATGGTTGTGGTGCAATTTGTGGTGCAATTTGTGGTGCTGGTTGTGGTGGTACTGGTTGTGGTGCTGGTTGTGGTGCTGTTTGTGGTGCTGTTTGTGGTGCTGTTTGTGGTGCTGGTTGTGGTGCTGGTTGTGGTATGGTTGTGGTATGTTTGTGGTGCTGGTTGTGGTGCTGGTGGTTGTGGTGGTGTTTTGTTGTGGAAGATGTGGTGGTGGTTGTGGTGGTTGTTGTGGTGGTGGTTGTTGTGGTGGTTGTGGTGGTAATTGTTGTGGTGTTGGTTGTGGTGCTGGTTGTGGTGCTGGTTGTGGTGCTGATTGTGGTGGTAGTGGTTGTGGTGGTGGTGGTTGTGGTTATTGTGGTGGTTGTGGTGGTGGTTGTGGTGGTGGTGGTTGTGGTGGTGATGATGGTGCTGGTGGTTGTGGTGCTGGTTGTGGTGCTTGTTGTGGTGGTGGTGGTTGTGGTGTTGGTTGTGGTATGGGTTGTGGTATGGTTGTGGTATGGTTGTGGTGCTGGTTGTGGTGCTGGTTGTGGTGCTGGTTGTGGTGCTTGTTGTGGTGGTAATGTTGTGGTGTTGGTTGTGGTGTGGGTTGTGGTGGTGGTTGTGGTGCTGGTTGTGGTGCTTGTTGTGGTGGTAATGTTGTGGTGTTGGTTGTGGTGTGGGTTGTGGTGGTGGTTGTGGTTGTGGTGGTGGTTGTGGTGCTGGTGGTTGTGGTGGTGTTTTGTTGTGGTAGATGTGGTGGTGGTTGTGGTGCTGGTTGGGGTGCTGGTTGTGGTATGGTTGTGGTATGCTTGTGGTGCTGGTTCTGTTTCTGGTTGTGGTGCTGGTTGTGGTGCTGGTTGTGGTGCTGGTGTTTTGTTGTGGAAGTTGTGGTGGTGGTTGTGGTGCTGGTGGGGTGCTGGTTGTGGTGCTGGTGGTTGTGGTGCTAATTGTGGTGCTGGTTGTGGTGCTGGTTGTGGTGCTGGGTGTGGTGCTGGTTGTGGTGCTGATGGTTGTGGTGCTGGTTGTGGTGCAGGTTGTGGTGCTGATTGTGGTGCTGGTTGAAGTGCTGGTTGTGGTGCTGGTTGTGGTGCTGGTTGTGGTGCTGGTTTTTGTGTTGGTGTTTTTTGTGCTGGTGTTTGTTGTGGTGGTTGTTGTTGTGGTTGTCGTGGTGGTTGTTGTTGTGGTGCTGGTTGTGGTGCTGGTGGTTGTGGTGCTGGTTGTGGTGCTGGTTGTGGTTGTGGTGCTGGTTGTGGTGCTGGTGGTTGTGGTGCTGGTTGTGGTGCTGGTTGTGGTGCTGGTTGTGGTGCTGGTTGTGTGCTGGTTGTGGTGCTGGTTGTGGTGCTGATTGTGGTGGTGGTGGTTGTGGTTATTGTGGTGGTTGTGGTGGTTGTGGTGGTGGTTGTGGTGGTGGTTGTGGTGGTGGTGATGGTGCTGGTGGTTGTGGTGCTTGTTGTGGTGCTTGTTGTGGTGGTGGTGGTTGTGGTGTTGGTTGTGGTGGGGGTTGTGGTGGTGGTTGTGGTTGTGGTGGTGGTGGTGGTTTTGGTGGTGGTTGTGGTTGTGGTGGTGGTTGTGGATGTGATTGTGGTTGTAGTGGTGGTTTTGTTTGTGGTTGTGGTGTTTGTTGTGGTGCTGGTGGTTGTGGTGCTGTTTGTGGTGCTGTTTGTGGTGCTGTTTGTGGTGCTGTTTGTGGTGCTGTTTGTGGTGCTGTTTGTGGTGCTGGTTGTGGTATGGTTGTGGTGCAATTTGTGGTGCTGGTTGTGGTGCTGGTGGTTGTGGTGGTGTTTTGTTGTGGAAGATGTGGTGGTGGTTGTGGTGGTTGTTGTGGTGGTGGTTGTTGTGGTGGTTGTGGTGGTAATTGTTGTGGTGTTGGTTGTGGTGCTGGTTGTGGTGCTGGTTGTGGTGCTGATTGTGGTGGTGGTGGTTGTGGTGGTGGTGGTTGTGGTGGTGGTGGTTGTGGTTATAGTGGTGGTTGTGGTGGTGGTTGTGGTGGTGGTGGTTGTGGTGGTGGTGATGGTGCTGGTGGTTGTGGTGCTGGTTGTGGTGCTTGTTGTGGTGGTGGTGGTGGTGGTGTTGGTTGTGGTATGGGTTGTGGTATGGTTGTGGTATGGTTGTGGTGCTGGTTGTGGTGCTTGTTGTGGTGCTGGTTGTGGTGCTTGTTGTGGTGGTAATGTTGTGGTGTTGGTTGTGGTGTGGGTTGTGGTGGTGGTTGTGGTGCTGGTTGTGGTGCTTGTTGTGGTGGTAATGTTGTGGTGTTGGTTGTGGTGTGGGTTGTGGTGGTGGTTGTGGTGCTGGTGGTTGTGGTGGTGTTTTGTTGTGGTAGATGTGGTGGTGGTTGTGGTGGTGGTTGTGGTGCTGGTGGTTGTGGTGCTGGTTGTGGTGCTGGTGGTTGTGGTGCTGGTTGTGGTGCTGGTTGTGGTGCTGGTTGTGGTTGTTGTGGTGGTGCTGGTGATTGTGGTGCTGGTTGTGGTTGTTGTGGTGGTGCTGGTGATTGTGGTGCTGGTTGTGGTTGTGGTGGTGGTTGGGGTGCTGGTTGTGCTGGTGTTTGTGGTGGTGGTTGTGGTGGTGTTGGTGGTGGTTGTGGTTGTTTTTGTGGTGGTGGTTGTGGTGGTGGTGGTTGTGGTGCTGGTTGTGGAGCTGGTTGTGGTGCTGGTTTTTGTGGTGGTGTTTTTGGTGCTGGTGTTTGTTGTGGTGGTTGTTGTGGTGCTGGTGGTTGTGGTGCTGGTTGTGGTGCTGGTTGTGGTGCTGGTTGTGGTGCTGGTTGTGGTGCTGGTTGTGGTGCTGGTTGTGGTGCTGGTTGTGGTGCTTGTTGTGGGGCTGATGGTTGTGGTGCTGGTGGTTGTGGTGCTGGTTGTGGTGCTGGTTGTGGTGCTGTTTATGGTGCTGGTGTTTGTGGTATTGGTTGTGGTGGTGGTTGTTGTTGTGGTGGTTGTTGTTGTGGTGGTTGTTGTTGTGGTGCTGGTGGTTGTGGTGCTGGTGGTTGTGGTGCTGGTTGTGGTGCTGTTTGTGGTGCTGGTTGTGGTGCTGGTTGTGGTGCTGGTGTTTGTGGTTGTGTTTTTGGTGCTGGTGTTTGTTGTGGTGGTTGTGGTGGTGGTTGTGGTGCTGGTGGTTGTGGTGGTGTTTTGTTGTGGTGGTTGTGGTGCTGGTTGTGGTGCTGTTTGTGGTGCTGTTTGTGGTGCTGGTGGTTGTGGTGGTGGTGGTGGTGGTGGTTGTGGTTGTTGTTGTGGTGGTGGTTGTGGTGGTGGTTGTGGTGCTAATGGTTGTGGTGCTGGTTGTTGTGGTGGTGGTTGTGGTAGTGGTTGTGGTGCTAATGGTTGTGGTGCTGGTTGTTGTGCTGGTTGTAGTGCTGGTTTTGGTGCTGGTTGTGGTGCTGGTGGTTGTGGTGGTGGTTGTGGTGGTGGTTGTGGTGCAATTTGTGGTGCAATTTGTGGTGCTGGTGGTTGTGGTGGTGTTTGTTTGTGCTGGTTGTGGTGCTTGTTGTGGTATGGTTGTGGTATGCTTGTGGTGCTGGTTCTGTTTCTGGTTGTGGTGCTGGTTGTGGTGCTGGTGGTTGTGGTGCTAATTGTGGTGCTGGTTGTGGTGCTGGGTGTGGTGCTGGTTGTGGTGCTGATGGTTGTGGTGCTGGTTGTGGTGCAGGTTGGGGTACTGATTGTGGTGCTGGTTGTGGTGCTGGTTGTGGTGCTGGTTGTGGTGCTGGTTTTTGTGTTGGTGTTTTTTGTGCTGGTGTTTGTTGTGGTGGTTGTTGTTGTGGTTGTGGTGGTGGTTGTTGTTGTGGTGCTGGTTGTGGTGCTGGTGGTTGTGGTGCTGGTTGTGGTGCTGGTTGTGGTGCTGGTTGTGGTGCAGGTTGTGGTGCTGGTTGTGGTGCTGGTTGTGGTGCTGGTTGTGGTGCTGGTTGTGGTGCTGGTTGTGGTGCTGATTGTAGTGGTGGTGGTTGTGGTTATTGTGGTGGTTGTTGTGGTGGTTGTGGTGGTGGTTGTGGTGGTGGTGATGGTGCTGGTGGTTGTGGTGCTTGTTGTGGTGCTTGTTGTGGTGGTGGTGGTTGTGGTGTTGGTTGTGGTGTGGGTTGTGGTGGTGGTTGTGGTTGTGGTGGTGGTGGTGGTTTTGGTGCAGGTTGTGGTGCTGTTTGTGGTGCTGGTTGTGGTGCAATTTGTGGTGCTGGTTGTGGTGGTACTGGTTGTGGTGCTGGTTGTGGTGGTAATGTTGTGGTGTTGGTTGTGGTGTGGGTTGTGGTGGTGGTTGTGGTGCTGGTGGTTGTGGTGGTGTTTTGTTGTGGTATATGTGGTGGTGGTTGTGGTGCTGGTTGTGGTGCTGGTGGTTGTGGTGCTGGTTGTGGTGCTGGTGGTTGTGGTGCTGGTTGTGGTGCTGGTTGTGGTTGTTGTGGTGGTGCTGGTGATTGTGGTGCTGGTTGTGGTTGTTGTGGTGGTGCTGGTGATTGTGGTGCTGGTTGTGGTTGTGGTGGTGGTTGGGGTGGTTGTGGTTATTGTGGTGGTTGTGGTGGTGGTTGTGGTGGTGGTGGTTGTGGTGGTGATGATGGTGCTGGTGGTTGTGGTGCTGGTTGTGGTGCTTGTTGTGGTGGTGGTGGTTGTGGTGTTGGTTGTGGTATGGGTTGTGGTATGGTTGTGGTATGGTTGTGGTGCTGGTTGTGGTGCTGGTTGTGGTGCTGGTTGTGGTGCTTGTTGTGGTGGTAATGTTGTGGTGTTGGTTGTGGTGTGGGTTGTGGTGGTGGTTGTGGTGCTGGTTGTGGTGCTTGTTGTGGTGGTAATGTTGTGGTGTTGGTTGTGGTGTGGGTTGTGGTGGTGGTTGTGGTTGTGGTGGTGGTTGTGGTGCTGGTGGTTGTGGTGGTGTTTTGTTGTGGTAGATGTGGTGGTGGTTGTGGTGCTGGTTGGGGTGCTGGTTGTGGTATGGTTGTGGTATGCTTGTGGTGCTGGTTCTGTTTCTGGTTGTGGTGCTGGTTGTGGTGCTGGTTGTGGTGCTGGTGTTTTGTTGTGGAAGTTGTGGTGGTGGTTGTGGTGCTGGTGGGGTGCTGGTTGTGGTGCTGGTGGTTGTGGTGCTAATTGTGGTGCTGGTTGTGGTGCTGGTTGTGGTGCTGGGTGTGGTGCTGGTTGTGGTGCTGATGGTTGTGGTGCTGGTTGTGGTGCAGGTTGTGGTGCTGATTGTGGTGCTGGTTGAAGTGCTGGTTGTGGTGCTGGTTGTGGTGCTGGTTGTGGTGCTGGTTTTTGTGTTGGTGTTTTTTGTGCTGGTGTTTGTTGTGGTGGTTGTTGTTGTGGTTGTCGTGGTGGTTGTTGTTGTGGTGCTGGTTGTGGTGCTGGTGGTTGTGGTGCTGGTTGTGGTGCTGGTTGTGGTTGTGGTGCTGGTTGTGGTGCTGGTGGTTGTGGTGCTGGTTGTGGTGCTGGTTGTGGTGCTGGTTGTGGTGCTGGTTGTGTGCTGGTTGTGGTGCTGGTTGTGGTGCTGATTGTGGTGGTGGTGGTTGTGGTTATTGTGGTGGTTGTGGTGGTTGTGGTGGTGGTTGTGGTGGTGGTTGTGGTGGTGGTGATGGTGCTGGTGGTTGTGGTGCTTGTTGTGGTGCTTGTTGTGGTGGTGGTGGTTGTGGTGTTGGTTGTGGTGGGGGTTGTGGTGGTGGTTGTGGTTGTGGTGGTGGTGGTGGTTTTGGTGGTGGTTGTGGTTGTGGTGGTGGTTGTGGATGTGATTGTGGTTGTAGTGGTGGTTTTGTTTGTGGTTGTGGTGTTTGTTGTGGTGCTGGTGGTTGTGGTGCTGTTTGTGGTGCTGTTTGTGGTGCTGTTTGTGGTGCTGTTTGTGGTGCTGTTTGTGGTGCTGTTTGTGGTGCTGGTTGTGGTATGGTTGTGGTGCAATTTGTGGTGCTGGTTGTGGTGCTGGTGGTTGTGGTGGTGTTTTGTTGTGGAAGATGTGGTGGTGGTTGTGGTGGTTGTTGTGGTGGTGGTTGTTGTGGTGGTTGTGGTGGTAATTGTTGTGGTGTTGGTTGTGGTGCTGGTTGTGGTGCTGGTTGTGGTGCTGATTGTGGTGGTGGTGGTTGTGGTGGTGGTGGTTGTGGTGGTGGTGGTTGTGGTTATAGTGGTGGTTGTGGTGGTGGTTGTGGTGGTGGTGGTTGTGGTGGTGGTGATGGTGCTGGTGGTTGTGGTGCTGGTTGTGGTGCTTGTTGTGGTGGTGGTGGTGGTGGTGTTGGTTGTGGTATGGGTTGTGGTATGGTTGTGGTATGGTTGTGGTGCTGGTTGTGGTGCTTGTTGTGGTGCTGGTTGTGGTGCTTGTTGTGGTGGTAATGTTGTGGTGTTGGTTGTGGTGTGGGTTGTGGTGGTGGTTGTGGTGCTGGTTGTGGTGCTTGTTGTGGTGGTAATGTTGTGGTGTTGGTTGTGGTGTGGGTTGTGGTGGTGGTTGTGGTGCTGGTGGTTGTGGTGGTGTTTTGTTGTGGTAGATGTGGTGGTGGTTGTGGTGGTGGTTGTGGTGCTGGTGGTTGTGGTGCTGGTTGTGGTGCTGGTGGTTGTGGTGCTGGTTGTGGTGCTGGTTGTGGTGCTGGTTGTGGTTGTTGTGGTGGTGCTGGTGATTGTGGTGCTGGTTGTGGTTGTTGTGGTGGTGCTGGTGATTGTGGTGCTGGTTGTGGTTGTGGTGGTGGTTGGGGTGCTGGTTGTGCTGGTGTTTGTGGTGGTGGTTGTGGTGGTGTTGGTGGTGGTTGTGGTTGTTTTTGTGGTGGTGGTTGTGGTGGTGGTGGTTGTGGTGCTGGTTGTGGAGCTGGTTGTGGTGCTGGTTTTTGTGGTGGTGTTTTTGGTGCTGGTGTTTGTTGTGGTGGTTGTTGTGGTGCTGGTGGTTGTGGTGCTGGTTGTGGTGCTGGTTGTGGTGCTGGTTGTGGTGCTGGTTGTGGTGCTGGTTGTGGTGCTGGTTGTGGTGCTGGTTGTGGTGCTTGTTGTGGGGCTGATGGTTGTGGTGCTGGTGGTTGTGGTGCTGGTTGTGGTGCTGGTTGTGGTGCTGTTTATGGTGCTGGTGTTTGTGGTATTGGTTGTGGTGGTGGTTGTTGTTGTGGTGGTTGTTGTTGTGGTGGTTGTTGTTGTGGTGCTGGTGGTTGTGGTGCTGGTGGTTGTGGTGCTGGTTGTGGTGCTGTTTGTGGTGCTGGTTGTGGTGCTGGTTGTGGTGCTGGTGTTTGTGGTTGTGTTTTTGGTGCTGGTGTTTGTTGTGGTGGTTGTGGTGGTGGTTGTGGTGCTGGTGGTTGTGGTGGTGTTTTGTTGTGGTGGTTGTGGTGCTGGTTGTGGTGCTGTTTGTGGTGCTGTTTGTGGTGCTGGTGGTTGTGGTGGTGGTGGTGGTGGTGGTTGTGGTTGTTGTTGTGGTGGTGGTTGTGGTGGTGGTTGTGGTGCTAATGGTTGTGGTGCTGGTTGTTGTGGTGGTGGTTGTGGTAGTGGTTGTGGTGCTAATGGTTGTGGTGCTGGTTGTTGTGCTGGTTGTAGTGCTGGTTTTGGTGCTGGTTGTGGTGCTGGTGGTTGTGGTGGTGGTTGTGGTGGTGGTTGTGGTGCAATTTGTGGTGCAATTTGTGGTGCTGGTGGTTGTGGTGGTGTTTGTTTGTGCTGGTTGTGGTGCTTGTTGTGGTATGGTTGTGGTATGCTTGTGGTGCTGGTTCTGTTTCTGGTTGTGGTGCTGGTTGTGGTGCTGGTGGTTGTGGTGCTAATTGTGGTGCTGGTTGTGGTGCTGGGTGTGGTGCTGGTTGTGGTGCTGATGGTTGTGGTGCTGGTTGTGGTGCAGGTTGGGGTACTGATTGTGGTGCTGGTTGTGGTGCTGGTTGTGGTGCTGGTTGTGGTGCTGGTTTTTGTGTTGGTGTTTTTTGTGCTGGTGTTTGTTGTGGTGGTTGTTGTTGTGGTTGTGGTGGTGGTTGTTGTTGTGGTGCTGGTTGTGGTGCTGGTGGTTGTGGTGCTGGTTGTGGTGCTGGTTGTGGTGCTGGTTGTGGTGCAGGTTGTGGTGCTGGTTGTGGTGCTGGTTGTGGTGCTGGTTGTGGTGCTGGTTGTGGTGCTGGTTGTGGTGCTGATTGTAGTGGTGGTGGTTGTGGTTATTGTGGTGGTTGTTGTGGTGGTTGTGGTGGTGGTTGTGGTGGTGGTGATGGTGCTGGTGGTTGTGGTGCTTGTTGTGGTGCTTGTTGTGGTGGTGGTGGTTGTGGTGTTGGTTGTGGTGTGGGTTGTGGTGGTGGTTGTGGTTGTGGTGGTGGTGGTGGTTTTGGTGCAGGTTGTGGTGCTGTTTGTGGTGCTGGTTGTGGTGCAATTTGTGGTGCTGGTTGTGGTGGTACTGGTTGTGGTGCTGGTTGTGGTGGTAATGTTGTGGTGTTGGTTGTGGTGTGGGTTGTGGTGGTGGTTGTGGTGCTGGTGGTTGTGGTGGTGTTTTGTTGTGGTATATGTGGTGGTGGTTGTGGTGCTGGTTGTGGTGCTGGTGGTTGTGGTGCTGGTTGTGGTGCTGGTGGTTGTGGTGCTGGTTGTGGTGCTGGTTGTGGTTGTTGTGGTGGTGCTGGTGATTGTGGTGCTGGTTGTGGTTGTTGTGGTGGTGCTGGTGATTGTGGTGCTGGTTGTGGTTGTGGTGGTGGTTGGGGTGCTGGTTGTGCTGGTGTTTGTGGTGGTGGTTGTGGTGGTGTTGGTGGTGGTTGTGGTTGTTTTTGTGGTGGTGGTTGTGGTGGTGGTGGTTGTGGTGCAGGTTGTGGAGCTGGTTGTGGTGCTGGTTTTTGTGGTGGTGTTTTTGGTGCTGGTGTTTGTTGTGGTGGTTGTTGTGGTGCTGGTGGTTGTGGTGCTGGTTGTGGTGCTGGTTGTGGTGCTGGTTGTGGTGCTGGTTGTGGTGCTGGTTGTGGTGCTGGTTGTGGTGCTGGTTGTGGTGCTGGTTGTGGTGCAATTTGTGGTGCTGGTTGTGGTGCTGTTTATGGTGCTGGTGTTTGTGGTATTGGTTGTGGTGGTGGTTGTTGTTGTGGTGGTTGTTGTTATGGTGGTTGTTGTTGTGGTGCTGGTGGTTGTGGTGCTGGTGGTTGTGGTGCTGGTTGTGGTGCTGTTTGTGGTGCTGGTTGTGGTGCTGGTTGTGGTGCTGGTGTTTGTGGTTGTGTTTTTGGTGCTGGTGTTTGTTGTGGTGGTTGTGGTGGTGGTTGTGGTGCTGGTGGTTGTGGTGGTGTTTTGTTGTGGTGGTTGTGGTGCTGGTTGTGGTGCTGTTTGTGGTGCTGTTTGTGGTGCTGGTGGTTGTGGTGGTGGTGGTGGTGGTGGTTGTGGTTGTTGTTGTGGTGGTGGTTGTGGTGGTGGTTGTGGTGCTAATGGTTGTGGTGCTGGTTGTTGTGGTGGTGGTTGTGGTAGTGGTTGTGGTGCTAATGGTTGTGGTGCTGGTTGTAGTGCTGGTTTTGGTGCTGGTTGTGGTGCTGGTGGTTGTGGTGGTGGTTGTGGTGGTGGTTTTGGTGGTGGTTGTGGTGCAATTTGTGGTGCTTGTTGTGGTATGGTTGTGGTATGCTTGTGGTGCTGGTTCTGTTTCTGGTTGTGGTGCTGGTTGTGGTGCTGGTGGTTGTGGTGCTAATTGTGGTGCTGGTTGTGGTGCTGGGTGTGGTGCTGGTTGTGGTGCTGATGGTTGTGGTGCTGGTTGTGGTGCAGGTTGGGGTACTGATTGTGGTGCTGGTTGTGGTGCTGGTTGTGGTGCTGGTTGTGGTGCTGGTTTTTGTGTTGGTGTTTTTTGTGCTGGTGTTTGTTGTGGTGGTTGTTGTTGTGGTTGTGGTGGTGGTTGTTGTTGTGGTGCTGGTTGTGGTGCTGGTGGTTGTGGTGCTGGTTGTGGTGCTGGTTGTGGTGCTGGTTGTGGTGCTGGTTGTGGTGCTGGTTGTGGTGCTGGTTGTGGTGCTGATTGTAGTGGTGGTGGTTGTGGTTATTGTGGTGGTTGTGGTGGTGGTTGTGGTGGTGGTGATGGTGCTGGTGGTTGTGGTGCTTGTTGTGGTGCTTGTTGTGGTGGTGGTGGTTGTGGTGTTGGTTGTGGTGTGGGTTGTGGTGGTGGTTGTGGTTGTGGTGGTGGTGGTGGTTTTGGTGGTGGTTGTGGTTGTGGTGGTGGTTGTGGATGTGATTGTGGTTGTGGTGGTGGTTTTCTTTGTGGTTGTGGTGTTTGTTGTGGTGCTGGTGGTTGTGGTGCTGTTTGTGGTGCTGTTTGTGGTGCTGTTTGTGGTGCTGTTTGTGGTGCTGTTTGTGGTGATGGTTGTGGTGCTGGTTGTGGTGCAATTTGTGGTGCTGGTTGTGGTGGTACTGGTTGTGGTGCTGGTTGTGGTGCTGGTTGTGGTGCTGGTTGTGGTGCTGGTTGTGGTGCTGTTTGTGGTGCTGTTTGTGGTGCTGTTTGTGGTGCTGGTTGTGGTATGGTTGTGGTATGCTTGTGGTGCTGGTTGTGGTGCTGGTGGTTGTGGTGGTGTTTTGTTGTGGAAGATGTGGTGGTGGTTGTGGTGCTGGTTGGGGTGCTGGTTGTTTTGGTGCTGGTTGTGGTGCTGGTGGTTGTGGTGCTGGTTGTGGTGCTGGTTGTGGTGCTGGTTGTGGTTGTTGTGGTGGTGCTGGTGATTGTGGTGCTGGTTGTGGTTGTGGTGCTGGTTGTGGTGCTGGTGGTTGTGGTGCTGGTTGTGGTGCTGGTTGTGGTGCTGGTTGTGGTGCTGGTTGTGGTGCTGGTTGTGGTGCTGATTGTGGTGGTGGTGGTTGTGGTGGTTGTGGTTGTGGTGGTGGTTGTGGTGGTGGTTGTGGTGGTGGTGATGGTGCTGGTGGTTGTGGTGCTTGTTGTGGTGCTGGTTGTGGTGCTGGTTGTGGTTGTTGTGGTGGTGCTGGTGATTGTGGTGCTGGTTGTGGTTGTGGTGCTGGTTGTGGTGCTGGTGGTTGTGGTGCTGGTTGTGGTGCTGGTTGTGGTGCTGGTTGTGGTGCTGGTTGTGGTGCTGATTGTGGTGCTGATTGTGGTGGTGGTTGTGGTTATTGTGGTGGTTGTGGTGGTGGTTGTGGTGGTGGTTGTGGTGGTGGTGATGGTGCTGGTGGTTGTGGTGCTTGTTGTGGTGCTTGTTGTGGTGGTGGTGGTTGTGGTGTTGGTTATGGTGTGGGTTGTGGTGGTGGTTGTGGTTGTGGTGGTGTTGGTGGTTTTGGTGGTGGTTGTGGTTGTGGTGGTGGTTGTGGATGTGATTGTGGTTGTGATGGTGGTTTTGTTTGTGGTTGTGGTGTTTGTTGTGGTGCTGGTGGTTGTGGTGCTGTTTGTGGTGCTGTTTGTGGTGCTGTTTGTGGTGCTGTTTGTGGTGCTGTTTGTGGTGCTGTTTGTGGTGCTGTTTGTGGTGCTGTTTGTGGTGCTGGTTGTGGTGCTGGTTGTGGTGCAATTTGTGGTGCTGGTTGTGGTGGTACTGGTTGTGGTGCTGGTTGTGGTGCTGGTTGTGGTGCTGTTTGTGGTGCTGTTTGTGGTGCTGTTTGTGGTGCTGGTTGTGGTGCTGGTTGTGGTATGGTTGTGGTATGTTTGTGGTGCTGGTGGTTGTGGTGGTGTTTTGTTGTGGAAGATGTGGTGGTGGTTGTGGTGGTTGTTGTGGTGGTGGTTGTTGTGGTGGTTGTTGTGGTAATTGTTGTGGTGTTGGTTGTGGTGCTGGTTGTGGTGCTGGTTGTGGTGCTGATTGTGGTGGTGGTGGTTGTGGTGGTGGTGGTTGTGGTTATTGTGGTGGTTGTGGTGGTGGTTGTGGTGGTGGTGGTTGTGGTGGTGATGATGGTGCTGGTGGTTGTGGTGCTGGTTGTGGTGCTTAATGTGGTGGTGGTGGTTGTGGTGTTGGTTGTGGTATGGGTTGTGGTATGGTTGTGGTATGGTTGTGGTGCTGGTTGTGGTGCTGGTTGCGGTGCTGGTTGTGGTGCTTGTTGTGGTGGTAATGTTGTGGTGTTGGTTGTGGTGTGGGTTGTGGTGGTGGTTGTGGTGCTGGTTGTGGTGCTTGTTGTGGTGGTAATGTTGTGGTGTTGGTTGTGGTTTGGGTTGTGGTGGTGGTTGTGGTTGTGGTGGTGGTTGTGGTGCTGGTGGTTGTGGTGGTGTTTTGTTGTGGTAGATGTGGTGGTGGTTGTGGTGCTGGTTGGGGTGCTGGTTGTGGTATGGTTGTGGTATGCTTGTGGTGCTGGTTCTGTTTCTGGTTGTGGTGCTGGTTGTGGTGCTGGTTGTGGTGCTGGTTGTGGTGCTGGTGTTTTGTTGTGGAAGTTGTGGTGGTGGTTGTGGTGCTGGTGGGGTGCTGGTTGTGGTGCTGGTGGTTGTGGTGCTAATTGTGGTGCTGGTTGTGGTGCTGGTTGTGGTGCTGGGTGTGGTGCTGGTTGTGGTGCTGATGGTTGTGGTGCTGGTTGTGGTGCAGGTTGTGGTGCTGATTGTGGTGCTGGTTGAAGTGCTGGTTGTGGTGCTGGTTGTGGTGCTGGTTGTGGTGCTGGTTTTTGTGTTGGTGTTTTTTGTGCTGGTGTTTGTTGTGGTGGTTGTTGTTGTGGTTGTCGTGGTGGTTGTTGTTGTGGTGCTGGTTGTGGTGCTGGTGGTTGTGGTGCTGGTTGTGGTGCTGGTTGTGGTTGTGGTGCTGGTTGTGGTGCTGGTGGTTGTGGTGCTGGTTGTGGTGCTGGTTGTGGTGCTGGTTGTGGTGCTGGTTGTGTGCTGGTTGTGGTGCTGGTTGTGGTGCTGATTGTGGTGGTGGTGGTTGTGGTTATTGTGGTGGTTGTGGTGGTGGTTGTGGTGGTGGTTGTGGTGGTGGTTGTGGTGGTGGTTGTGGTGGTGGTGATGGTGCTGGTGGTTGTGGTGCTTGTTGTGGTGCTTGTTGTGGTGGTGGTGGTTGTGGTGTTGGTTGTGGTGTGGGTTGTGGTGGTGGTTGTGCTTGTGGTGGTGTTGGTGGTTTTGGTGGTGGTTGTGGTTGTGGTGGTGGTTGTGGATGTGATTGTGGTTGTAGTGGTGGTTTTGTTTGTGGTTGTGGTGTTTGTTGTGGTGCTGGTGGTTGTGGTGCTGTTTGTGGTGCTGTTTGTGGTGCTGTTTGTGGTGCTGTTTGTGGTGCTGTTTGTGGTGCTGTTTGTGGTGCTGTTTGTGGTGCTGGTTGTGGTATGGTTGTTGTGCAATTTGTGGTGCTGGTTGTGGTGCTGGTGGTTGTGGTGGTGTTTTGTTGTGGAAGATGTGGTGGTGGTTGTGGTGGTTGTTGTGGTGGTGGTTGTTGTGGTGGTTGTGGTGGTAATTGTTGTGGTGTTGGTTGTGGTGCTGGTTGTGGTGCTGGTTGTGGTGCTGATTGTGGTGGTGGTGGTTGTGGTGGTGGTGGTTGTGGTGGTGGTGGTTGTGGTTATTGTGGTGGTTGTGGTGGTGGTTGTGGTGGTGGTGGTTGTGGTGGTGGTGATGGTGCTGGTGGTTGTGGTGCTGGTTGTGGTGCTTGTTGTGGTGGTGGTGGTGGTGGTGTTGGTTGTGGTATGGGTTGTGGTATGGTTGTGGTATGGTTGTGGTGCTGGTTGTGGTGCTTGTTGTGGTGCTGGTTGTGGTGCTTGTTGTGGTGGTAATGTTGTGGTGTTGGTTGTGGTGTGGGTTGTGGTGGTGGTTGTGGTGCTGGTTGTGGTGCTTGTTGTGGTGGTAATGTTGTGGTGTTGGTTGTGGTGTGGGTTGTGGTGGTGGTTGTGGTGCTGGTGGTTGTGGTGGTGTTTTGTTGTGGTAGATGTGGTGGTGGTTGTGGTGGTGGTTGTGGTGCTGGTGGTTGTGGTGCTGGTTGTGGTGCTGGTGGTTGTGGTGCTGGTTGTGGTGCTGGTTGTGGTGCTGGTTGTGGTTGTTGTGGTGGTGCTGGTGATTGTGGTGCTGGTTGTGGTTGTTGTGGTGGTGCTGGTGATTGTGGTGCTGGTTGTGGTTGTGGTGGTGGTTGGGGTGCTGGTTGTGCTGGTGTTTGTGGTGGTGGTTGTGGTGGTGTTGGTGGTGGTTGTGGTTGTTTTTGTGGTGGTGGTTGTGGTGGTGGTGGTTGTGGTGCTGGTTGTGGTGCTTGTTGTGGGGCTGATGGTTGTGGTGCTGGTGGTTGTGGTGCTGGTTGTGGTGCTGGTTGTGGTGCTGGTTGTGGTGCTGTTTATGGTGCTGGTGTTTGTGGTATTGGTTGTGGTGGTGGTTGTTGTTGTGGTGGTTGTTGTTGTGGTGGTTGTTGTTGTGGTGCTGGTGGTTGTGGTGCTGGTGGTTTTGGTGCTGGTTGTGGTGCTGTTTGTGGTGCTGGTTGTGGTGCTGGTTGTGGTGCTGGTGTTTGTGGTTGTGTTTTTGGTGCTGGTGTTTGTTGTGGTGGTTGTGGTGGTGGTTGTGGTGCTGGTGGTTGTGGTGGTGTTTTGTTGTGGTGGTTGTGGTGCTGGTTGTGGTGCTGTTTGTGGTGCTGTTTGTGGTGCTGGTGGTTGTGGTGGTGGTGGTGGTGGTGGTTGTGGTTGTTGTTGTGGTGGTGGTTGTGGTGGTGGTTGTGGTGCTAATGGTTGTGGTGCTGGTTGTTGTGGTGGTGGTTGTGGTAGTGGTTGTGGTGCTAATGGTTGTGGTGCTGGTTGTTGTGCTGGTTGTAGTGCTGGTTTTGGTGCTGGTTGTGGTGCTGGTGGTTGTGGTGGTGGTTGTGGTGGTGTTTTGTTGTGGAAGTTGTGGTGGTGGTTGTGGTGCTGTTTGTGGTGCTGTTTGTGGTGCTGTTTGTGGTGCTGGTGGTTGTGGTGGTGGTGGTGGTGGTGGTTGTTGTTGTGGTGGTGGTTGTGGTGCTGGTTGTGGTGCTGTTTGTGGTGGTGGTTGTTGTGGTGGTGGTTGTGGTAGTGGTTGTGGTGCTAATGGTTGTGGTGCTGGTTGTTGTGCTGGTTGTAGTGCTGGTTTTGGTGCTGGTTGTGGTGCTGGTGGTTGTGGTGGTGATTGTGCTGGTGGTTGTGGTGGTGGTTGTGGTGCTGGTTGTGGTGCTTGTTGTGGTATGGTTGTGGTATGCTTGTGGTGCTGGTTCTGTTGCTGGTGGTGGTGCTGGTTGTGGTGCTGGTTGTGGTGCTGGTTGTGGTATGGTTGTGGTATGCTTGTGGTGCTGGTTGTGGTGCAATTTGTGGTGCTGGTTGTACTGGTTGTTGTGCTGGTTGTGGTGCTGGTTGTGGTATGGTTGTGGTATGCTTGTGGTGCTGGTTGTGGTGCTGGTTGTGGTATGGTTGTGGTATGCTTGTGGTGCTGGTTGTGGTGCTGGTGGTTGTGGTGTTGTTTTGTTGTGGAAGATGTTTTGGTGGTTGTGGTGCTGGTTGGGGTGCTGGTTTTTGTGGTGGTGTTTTTGGTGCTGGTGTTTGTTGTGGTGGTTGTTGTGGTGCTGGTGGTTGTGGTGCTGGTTGTGGTGCTGGTTGTGGTGCTGGTTGTGGTGCTTGTTGTGGGGCTGATGGTTGTGGTGCTGGTGGTTGTGGTATGGTTGTGGTATGCTTGTGGTGCTGGTTGTGGTGCAATTTATGGTGCTGGTTGTGGTGGTACTGGTTGTGGTGCTGATTGTGGTGCTCGTTGTGGTGCTGTTTGTGGTGCTGTTTGTGGTGCTGGTTGTGGTGCTGGTTGTGGTGCTGGTTGTGGTATGGTTGTGGTATTCTTGTGGTGCTGGTTGTGGTGGTGTTATGTTGTGGAAGATGTGGTGGTGGTTGTGGTGCTGGTTGGGGTGATGGTTGTGGTGCTGGTTGTGGTGCTGGTTGTGGTGCTGGTTGTGGTGCTGGTTGTGGTGCTGGTTGTGGTGCTGGTTTTTGTGGTGGTGTTTTTGGTGCTGGTGTGGTGGTGGTTATTGTTGTGGTGGTTGTTGTTGTGGTGCTGGTTGTGGTGCTGGTGGTTGTGGTGCTGGTGGTTGTGGTGCTGGTTGTGGTGATGGTTGTTGTGCTGATTGTGGTGCTGGTTGTGGTGCTGGTTGTGGTGCTGGTTGTGTTGGTGTTTTTTGTGCTGGTGTTTGTTGTGGTGGTTGTTGTTGTGGTTGTGGTGGTGGTTGTGGTGCTGTTTATGGTGCTGGTGTTTGTGGTATTGGTTGTGGTGATTGTTGTTGTGGTGCTGGTTGTGGTGCTGGTGGTTGTGTTGCTGGTGGTTGTGGTGCTGGTGGTTGTGGTGCTGGTGGTTGTGGTGCTGGTTGTGGTGCTGGTTGTGGTGCTGGTTGTGGTGCTGGTTGCGGTGCTGGTTGTGGTGCTGGTTGTGTTGGTGGTTGTGGTGGTGGTTGTGATGGTGGTGGTGGTTGTGGTTGTGGTGGTAGTGGTGGTGGTGGTTGTGGTTGTGGTTGTGATGGTTGTGGTGCTGGTTGTGGTGCTTGTTGTGGTGCTGGTTGTGGTGCTGGTTGTGGTGCTGGTTGTGGTGCTGGTTGTGGTGCTGGTTGTGGTGCTGGTTGTGGTGCTGGTTGTGGTGCTGGTTGTGGTGTTGGTTGTGGTGCTGGTTGTGGTGCTGGTTGTGGTGCTGGTTGTGGTGCTGGTTGTGGTGCTGGTTGTGGTGCTGGTTGTGGTGCTGGTTGTGGTGCTGGTTGTTGTTGTGGTGGTGGTTGTGGTGCTGGTGCTGGTGGTTGTGGTTGTGGTGGTGGTTGTTGTGCTGGTGATTTTGGTGCTGGTTGTGGTGGTGGTTGTGGTGCTGGTTGTGTTGCTGTTTGTGGTGCAATTTGTGGTGCTGGTGGTTGTTGTGGGGCTGGTTGTGGTGCTGGTTGCGATGCTGATTGTGGTGGTTGTGGTGGTGGTTGTGGTAGTGGTTGTGGTGCTGGTGTTTGTGGTGCTGGTTGTGGTGCTGGTTGTGGTGCTGGTTGTGGTGCTGGTTGTGGTGCTGATTGTGGTGCTGATTGTGGTGGTGGTTGTGGTTATTGTGGTGGTTGTGGTGGTGGTTGTGGTGGTGGTTGTGGTGGTGGTGATGGTGCTGGTGGTTGTGGTGCTTGTTGTGGTGCTTGTTGTGGTGGTGGTGGTTGTGGTGTTGGTTATGGTGTGGGTTGTGGTGGTGGTTGTGGTTGTGGTGGTGTTGGTGGTTTTGGTGGTGGTTGTGGTTGTGGTGGTGGTTGTGGATGTGATTGTGGTTGTGATGGTGGTTTTGTTTGTGGTTGTGGTGTTTGTTGTGGTGCTGGTGGTTGTGGTGCTGTTTGTGGTGCTGTTTGTGGTGCTGTTTGTGGTGCTGTTTGTGGTGCTGTTTGTGGTGCTGTTTGTGGTGCTGTTTGTGGTGATGTTTGTGGTGCTGGTTGTGGTGCTGGTTGTGGTGCAATTTGTGGTGCTGGTTGTGGTGGTACTGGTTGTGGTGCTGGTTGTGGTGCTGGTTGTGGTGCTGTTTGTGGTGCTGTTTGTGGTGCTGTTTGTGGTGCTGGTTGTGGTGCTGGTTGTGGTATGGTTGTGGTATGTTTGTGGTGCTGGTTGTGGTGCTGGTGGTTGTGGTGGTGTTTTGTTGTGGAAGATGTGGTGGTGGTTGTGGTGGTTGTTGTGGTGGTGGTTGTTGTGGTGGTTGTTGTGGTAATTGTTGTGGTGTTGGTTGTGGTGCTGGTTGTGGTGCTGGTTGTGGTGCTGATTGTGGTGGTGGTGGTTGTGGTGGTGGTGGTTGTGGTTATTGTGGTGGTTGTGGTGGTGGTTGTGGTGGTGGTGGTTGTGGTGGTGATGATGGTGCTGGTGGTTGTGGTGCTGGTTGTGGTGCTTAATGTGGTGGTGGTGGTTGTGGTGTTGGTTGTGGTATGGGTTGTGGTATGGTTGTGGTATGGTTGTGGTGCTGGTTGTGGTGCTGGTTGCGGTGCTGGTTGTGGTGCTTGTTGTGGTGGTAATGTTGTGGTGTTGGTTGTGGTGTGGGTTGTGGTGGTGGTTGTGGTTGTGGTGGTGGTTGTGGTGTGGGTTGTGGTGGTGGTTGTGGTGCTGGTTGTGGTGCTTGTTGTGGTGGTAATGTTGTGGTGTTGGTTGTGGTGTGGGTTGTGGTGGTGGTTGTGGTTGTGGTGGTGGTTGTGGTGCTGGTGGTTGTGGTGGTGTTTTGTTGTGGTAGATGTGGTGGTGGTTGTGGTGCTGGTTGGGGTGCTGGTTGTGGTATGGTTGTGGTATGCTTGTGGTGCTGGTTCTGTTTCTGGTTGTGGTGCTGGTTGTGGTGCTGGTTGTGGTGCTGGTTGTGGTGCTGGTGTTTTGTTGTGGAAGTTGTGGTGGTGGTTGTGGTGCTGGTGGGGTGCTGGTTGTGGTGCTGGTGGTTGTGGTGCTAATTGTGGTGCTGGTTGTGGTGCTGGTTGTGGTGCTGGGTGTGGTGCTGGTTGTGGTGCTGATGGTTGTGGTGCTGGTTGTGGTGCAGGTTGTGGTACTGATTGTGGTGCTGGTTGAAGTGCTGGTTGTGGTGCTGGTTGTGGTGCTGGTTGTGGTGCTGGTTTTTGTGTTGGTGTTTTTTGTGCTGGTGTTTGTTGTGGTGGTTGTTGTTGTGGTTGTCGTGGTGGTTGTTGTTGTGGTGCTGGTTGTGGTGCTGGTGGTTGTGGTGCTGGTTGTGGTGCTGGTTGTGGTTGTGGTGCTGGTTGTGGTGCTGGTGGTTGTGGTGCTGGTTGTGGTGCTGGTTGTGGTGCTGGTTGTGGTGCTGGTTGTGTGCTGGTTGTGGTGCTGGTTGTGGTGCTGGTTGTAGTGTTGGTTTTTGTGGTGGTGTTTTTGGTGATGGTGTTTGTTGTGGTGGTTGTGGTGGTGGTTGTTGTTGTGGTGCTGGTTGTGGTGCTGGTGGTTGTGGTGCTGGTTGTGGTGCTGGTTGTGGTGCTGGTGCTGGTGGTTGTGGTGGTGGTTGTTGTGCTGGTGGTTTTGGTGCTGGTTGTGGTGGTGGTTGTGGTGGTGGTTGTGGTGCTGTTTGTGGTGCTGGTGTTTGTGGTTGTGGTTGTGGTGGTGGTTGTGGTGGTGGTTGTGGTGCTGTTTGTGGTGCAATTTGTGGTGCTGGTGGTTGTTGTGGGGCTGGTTGTGGTGCTGGTTGTGATGCTAATTGTGGTGGTTGTGGTGGTGGTTGTGGTAGTGGTTGTGGTGCTGGTGGTTGTGGTGCTGGTTGTGGTGCTGGTTGTGGTGCTGGTTGTGGTGCTGATTGTGGTGCTGGTTGTGGTGCTGGTTGTGGTGTTTGTTGTGGTGGTGGTTGTGGTGCTGGTTGTGGTGCTGGTTGTGGTGCTGGTTGTGGTGCTGGTTGTGGTGCTGGTTGTGGTGCTGGTTGTGGTGCGGGTTGTGGTGCTGGTTGTGGTGCTGGTGTTTGTGGTTGTGGTTGTGGTGGTGGTTGTGGTGGTGGTTGTGATGGTGGTGGTAGTTGTGGTGCTGGTTTTGGTGCTGGTTGTGGTGCTGGTTGTGGTGCTGGTTGTAGTGTTGGTTTTTGTGGTGGTGTTTTTGGTGATGGTGTTTGTTGTGGTAGTTGTTGTTGTGGTTGTGGTGGTGGTGCTGGTGGTGGTGCTGGTGTTTTTTTGTGGAAGTTGTGGTGGTGGTTGTGGTGGTGGTTGGGGTGCTGGTTGTGGTGCTGTTTGTGGTGCTGGTGTTTGTGGTTGTGGTTGTGGTGGTGGTTGTGGTGGTGGTTGTGATGGTGGTGGTAGTTGTGGTGCTGGTTTTGGTGCTGGTTGTGGTGCTGGTTGTGGTGCTGGTTGTAGTGTTGGTTTTTGTGGTGGTGTTTTTGGTGATGGTGTTTGTTGTGGTGGTTGTGGTGGTGGTTGTTGTTGTGGTGCTGGTTGTGGTGCTGGTGGTTGTGGTGCTGGTTGTGGTGCTGGTTGTGGTGCTGGTGCTGGTGGTTGTGGTGGTGGTTGTTGTGCTGGTGGTTTTGGTGCTGGTTGTGGTGGTGGTTGTGGTGGTGGTTGTGGTGCTGTTTGTGGTGCAATTTGTGGTGCTGGTGGTTGTTGTGGGGCTGGTTGTGGTGCTGGTTGTGATGCTAATTGTGGTGGTTGTGGTGGTGGTTGTGGTAGTGGTTGTGGTGCTGGTGGTTGTGGTGCTGGTTGTGGTGCTGGTTGTGGTGCTGGTTGTGGTGCTGATTGTGGTGCTGGTTGTGGTGCTGGTGTTTGTGGTGGTGTTTGTGTTGCTGGTGTTTGTTGTGGTGGTTGTGGTGGTGGTGGTTGTGGTGGTGGTTGTGGTGCTGGTTGTGGTGCTGGTTATGGTATGTTTGTGGTATGGTTGTGGTGCTGGTTGTGGTGCTGGTTGTGGTGCTTGTGGTTGTGGTGGTGTTTTGTTGTGGAAGTTGTGGTGGTGGTTGTGGTGCTGTTTGTGGTGCTGTTTGTGGTGCTGTTTGTGGTGCTGGTGGTTGTGGTGGTGGTGGTGGTGGTGGTTGTTGTTGTGGTGGTGGTTGTGGTGCTGGTTGTGGTGCTGTTTGTGGTGGTGGTTGTTGTGGTGGTGGTTGTGGTAGTGGTTGTGGTGCTAATGGTTGTGGTGCTGGTTGTTGTGCTGGTTGTAGTGCTGGTTTTGGTGCTGGTTGTGGTGCTGGTGGTTGTGGTGGTGATTGTGCTGGTGGTTGTGGTGGTGGTTGTGGTGCTGGTTGTGGTGCTTGTTGTGGTATGGTTGTGGTATGCTTGTGGTGCTGGTTCTGTTGCTGGTGGTGGTGCTGGTTGTGGTGCTGGTTGTGGTGCTGGTTGTGGTATGGTTGTGGTATGCTTGTGGTGCTGGTTGTGGTGCAATTTGTGGTGCTGGTTGTGGTGGTACTGGTTGTTGTGCTGGTTGTGGTGCTGGTTGTGGTATGGTTGTGGTATGCTTGTGGTGCTGGTTGTGGTGCTGGTTGTGGTATGGTTGTGGTATGCTTGTGGTGCTGGTTGTGGTGCTGGTGGTTGTGGTGTTGTTTTGTTGTGGAAGATGTTTTGGTGGTTGTGGTGCTGGTTGGGGTGCTGGTTTTTGTGGTGGTGTTTTTGGTGCTGGTGTTTGTTGTGGTGGTTGTTGTGGTGCTGGTGGTTGTGGTGCTGGTTGTGGTGCTGGTTGTGGTGCTGGTTGTGGTGCTTGTTGTGGGGCTGATGGTTGTGGTGCTGGTGGTTGTGGTATGGTTGTGGTATGCTTGTGGTGCTGGTTGTGGTGCAATTTATGGTGCTGGTTGTGGTGGTACTGGTTGTGGTGCTGATTGTGGTGCTCGTTGTGGTGCTGTTTGTGGTGCTGTTTGTGGTGCTGGTTGTGGTGCTGGTTGTGGTGCTGGTTGTGGTATGGTTGTGGTATTCTTGTGGTGCTGGTTGTGGTGGTGTTATGTTGTGGAAGATGTGGTGGTGGTTGTGGTGCTGGTTGGGGTGATGGTTGTGGTGCTGGTTGTGGTGCTGGTTGTGGTGCTGGTTGTGGTGCTGGTTGTGGTGCTGGTTGTGGTGCTGGTTTTTGTGGTGGTGTTTTTGGTGCTGGTGTTTGTTGTGGTGCTGGTTGTGGTGCTGGTTGTGGTGCTGGTTGTGGTGATGTTTATGGTGCTGGTGTTTGTGGTATTGGTTGTGGTGGTGGTTATTGTTGTGGTGGTTGTTGTTGTGGTGCTGGTTGTGGTGCTGGTGGTTGTGGTGCTGGTGGTTGTGGTGCTGGTTGTGGTGATGGTTGTTGTGCTGATTGTGGTGCTGGTTGTGGTGCTGGTTGTGGTGCTGGTTGTGTTGGTGTTTTTTGTGCTGGTGTTTGTTGTGGTGGTTGTTGTTGTGGTTGTGGTGGTGGTTGTGGTGCTGTTTATGGTGCTGGTGTTTGTGGTATTGGTTGTGGTGATTGTTGTTGTGGTGCTGGTTGTGGTGCTGGTGGTTGTGTTGCTGGTGGTTGTGGTGCTGGTGGTTGTGGTGCTGGTTGTGGTGCTGGTTGTGGTGCTGGTTGTGGTGCTGGTTGCGGTGCTGGTTGTGGTGCTGGTTGTGTTGGTGGTTGTGGTGGTGGTTGTGATGGTGGTGGTGGTTGTGGTTGTGGTGGTAGTTGTGGTGGTGGTTGTGGTTGTGGTTGTGATGGTTGTGGTGCTGGTTGTGGTGCTGGTTGTGGTGCTGGTTGTGGTGCTGGTTGTGGTGCTGGTTGTGGTGCTGGTTGTGGTGCTGGTTGTGGTGCTGGTTGTGGTGCTGGTTGTGGTGCTGGTTGTGGTGTTGGTTGTGGTGCTGGTTGTGGTGCTGGTTGTGGTGCTGGTTGTGGTGCTGGTTGTGGTGCTGGTTGTGGTGCTGGTTGTGGTGCTGGTTGTTGTTGTGGTGGTGGTTGTGGTGCTGGTGCTGGTGGTTGTGGTTGTGGTGGTGGTTGTTGTGCTGGTGATTTTGGTGCTGGTTGTGGTGGTGGTTGTGGGGCTGGTTGTGTTGCTGTTTGTGGTGCAATTTGTGGTGCTGGTGGTTGTTGTGGGGCTGGTTGTGGTGCTGGTTGCGATGCTGATTGTGGTGGTTGTGGTGGTGGTTGTGGTAGTGGTTGTGGTGCTGGTGGTTGTGGTGCTGGTTGTGGTGCTGGTTGTGGTGCTGGTTGTGGTGCTGGTTGTGGTGCTGGTTGTGGTGCTGGTTGTGGTGCTGGTGTTTGTTGTGGTGTTTGTGGTGCTGGTGTTTGTGGTGGTGGTTGTGGTGGTGGTGGTTGTGGTGGTGGTTGTGGTGCTGGTGGTTGTGGTGCTGGTTGTGGTGCTGGTTGTGGTGCTGGTTGTGGTATGGTTGTGGTATGGTTGTGGTATGGTTGTGGTTCTGCTTGTGTATGTTTGTGGTATGGTTGTGGTGCTGGTTGTGGTGCTGGTTGTGGTGCTTGTGGTTGTGGTGGTGTTTTGTTGTGAAAGTTGTGGTGGTGGTTGTGGTGGTGGTTGGGGTGCTGTTTGTGGTGCTTTTTGTGGTGGTGGTGGTTGTGGTGGTGGTGGTGGTGGTTGTTGTTGTGGTGGTGGTTGTGGTGCTGGTTGTGGTGCTGGTTGTGGTGCTGTTTGTGGTGGTGGTTGTTGTGGTGGTGGTTGTGGTAGTGGTTGTGGTGCTAATGGTTGTGGTGCTGGTTGTTGTGCTGGTTGTAGTGCTGGTTTTGGTGCTGGTTGTGGTGCTGGTGGTTGTGGTGGTGGTTGTGGTGGTGGTTTTTAGTGGAGGTTGTGGTGCAATTTGTGGTGCTGGTGGTTGTGGTGGTGGTTGTGGTGGTGGTTTTGGTGGTGGTTGTGATGGTTGTGGTGGTGTTAGTGGAGCTGGTTGTGGTGCTGGTTGTGGTATGGTTGTGGTATGCTTGTGGTACTGGTTGTGTTGCTGGTTGTGTTGCTGGTTGTGGTGCTGGTTATGGTGCTGGTGGTTGTGGTGGTGTTTTGTTGTGGAAGTTGTGGTGGTGGTTGTGGTGGTGGTTTTGTGCTGGTGGTTTTGGTGCTGGTTGTGCTGGTGTTTGTGGTGGTGGTTGTGGTGGTGTTGGTGGTGGTTGTGGTTTTTGTGGTAGTGGTTGTTGTTGTGGTAGTGGTTGTTGTTGTGGTGGTTGTTGTTGTGGTGGTTGTTGTTGTGGTGCTGGTTGTGGTGCTGGTTGTGGTGCTGGTTGTGGTGCTGGTTGTGGTGCTGGTTGTGGTGCTGGTTGCGGTGCTGGTTGTGGTGCTGGTGTTTTGTTGTGGAAGTTGTTGTGGTGGTTGTTGTTGTGGTGCTGGTTGTGGTGCTGGTGGTTGTGGTGCTGGTGGTTGTGGTGCTGGTGGTTGTGGTGCTGGTTGTGGTGCTGGTTGTGGTGCTTGTTGTGGTGCTGGTTGTGGTGCTGGTGGTTGTGGTGCTGGTTGTGGTGCTGGTTGTGGTGCTGTTTATGGTGCTGGTGTTTGTGGTATTGGTTGTGGTGGTGGTTATTGTTGTGGTGGTTGTTGTTGTGGTGGTTGTTGTTGTGGTGCTGGTTGTAGTGCTGGTGGTTGTGGTGCTGGTGGTTGTGGTGCTGGTTGTGGTGCTGGTTGTGGTGCTGGTTGTGGTGCTGGTTGTGTTGCTGGTTGTGTTGCTGGTTGTGGTGCTGGTTGTGGTGCTGGTGTTTGTGGTGGTGTTTTTGGTGCTGGTGTTTGTTGTGGTGGTTGTGGTGGTGGTTGTGGTGCTGGTGGTTGTGGTGTTGTTTTGTTGTGGAAGTTGTGGTGGTGGCTGTGGTGCTGGTTGGCGTGCTGTTTGTGGTGCTGGTGTTTGTGGTGGTGGTTGTGGTTGTGGTGGTGGTGGTGGTGGTTGTGATGGTGGTAATGGTTGTGGTTGTGGTGGTAGTTGTGGTGGTGGTTGTGGTGGTGGTTGTGCTTTTGATGGTTGTGGTGGTGGTTGTGTTGCTGTTTGTGGTGCTGGGTTTGTGTTGGTGGTTGTGGTGCTGGTTGTGGTATGGTTGTGGTATGGTTGTGGTATTGTTGTGGTGCTGGTTGTGGTGCTGGTTGTGGTGCTGGTTGTGGTGATGGTTGTGGTGCTGGTGGTTGTGGTTGTGGTGGTGTTTTGTTGTGGAAGTTGTGGTGGTGGTTGTGGTGGTGGTTGGGGTGCTGGTTGTGGTGCTGTTTGTGGTGCTGGTGTTTGTGGTTGTGGTTGTGGTGGTGGTTGTGGTGGTGGTTGTGATGGTGATGGTAGTTGTGGTGGTGGTTGTGGTTGTGGTTGTGATGGTTGTGGTGGTGGTTGTGGTGCTGTTTGTGGTGTTTGTGGTGGTGGTGGTTGTGGTGCTGTTTGTGGTGCTGGTTGTTGTTGTGGTGGTTGTGGTGGTGGTTGTGGTACTGGTGCTGGTGGTTGTGGTGGTGGTTGTGGTGGTTGTGGTTGTGGTGGTGGTTGTGGTGGTGGTTGTGGTGCTGGTGTTTGTGGTTGTGGTTGTGGTGCTGGTGTTTGTGGTTGTGGTTGTGGTTGTGGTGGTGGTTGTGGTGGTGGTTGTGGTGGTGGTTGTGATGGTGGTGGTGGTTGTGGTGGTGGTTGTGGTTGTGATGGTTGTGGTGGTGGTTGTGGTGCCGGTTGTGGTGCTGGGTTTGTGGTGGTGGTTGTGGTGGTGGTAGTGGTGGTTGTGGTGCTGTTTGTGGTGTTTGTGGTGGTGGTGGTTGTGGTGGTTGTGGTGCTGTGTGTGGTGTTTGTGGTGGTGCTGGTGGTGGTGCTGGTGGTGGTGCTGGTGTTTTGTTGTGGAAGTTGTTGTGGTGGTTGTTGTTGTGGTGCTGGTTGTGGTGCTGGTGGTTGTGGTGCTGGTGGTTGTGGTGCTGGTTGTGGTGCTGTTTGTGGTGCTGGTTGTGGTGCTGGTTGTGGTGCTGGTGTTTGTGGTTGTGTTTTTGGTGCTGGTGTTTGTTGTGGTGGTTGTGGTGGTGGTTGTGGTGCTGGTGGTTGTGGTGGTGTTTTGTTGTGGAAGTTGTGGTGGTGGTTGTGGTGCTGGTTGTGGTGCTGGTTGTGGTGCTGGTTGTGGTGCTGTTTGTGGTGCTGTTTGTGGTGCTGGTGGTTGTGGTGGTGGTGGTGGTGGTTGTTGTTGTGGTGGTGGTTGTGGTGCTGGTTGTGGTGCTGTTTGTGGTGGTGGTTGTTGTGGTGGTGGTTGTGGTAGTGGTTGTGGAGCTAATGGTTGTGGTACTGGTTGTTGTGTTGGTTGTAGTGCTGGTTTTGGTGCTGGTTGTGGTGCTGGTGGTTGTGGTGGTGGTTTTGGTGGTGGTTGTGGTGCAATTTGTGGTGCTGGTGGTTGTGTTGGTGGTTGTGGTGGTGGTTGTGGTGCTTGTTGTGGTATGGTTGTGGTATGCTTGTGGTGCTGGTTCTGTTTCTGGTTGATGTGCTGGTTGTGGTGCTGGTTGTGGTGCTGGTGGTTGTGGTGCTAATTGTTGTGCTGGTTGTGGTGCTGGGTGTGGTGCTGGTTGTGGTGCTGATGGTTGTGGTGCTGGTTGTGGTGCAGGTTGTGGTACTGATTATGGTGCTGGTTGTGGTGCTGGTTGTGGTGCTGGTTGTGGTGCTGGTTGTGGTGCTGGTTGTGGTGCTGGTTTTTGTGTTGGTGTTTTTTGTGCTGGTGTTTGTTGTGGTGGTTGTTGTTGTGGTTGTGGTGGTGGTTGTTGTTGTGGTGCTGGTTGTGGTGCTGGTGGTTGTGGTGCTGGTTGTGGTGCTGGTTGTGGTGCTGGTTGTGGTGCTGGTTGTGGTGCTGGTTGTGGTGCTGGTTGTGGTGCTGATTGTGGTGGTGGTGGTTGTGGTTATTGTGGTGGTTGTGGTGGTGGTTGTGGTGGTGGTTGTGGTGGTGGTGATGGTGCTGGTGGTTGTGGTGCTTGTTGTGGTGCTTGTTGTAATGGTGGTGGTTGTGGTGTTGGTTGTTGTGTGGGTTGTGGTGGTGGTTGTGGTTGTGGTTGTGGTGGTGGTGGTGGTTTTGGTGGTGGTTGTGGTTGTGGTGGTGGTTGTGGATGTGATTGTGGTTGTGGTGGTGGTTTTCTTTGTGGTTGTGGTGTTTGTTGTGGTGCTGGTGGTTGTGGTGCTGTTTGTGGTGCTGTTTGTGGTACTGTTTGTGGTGATATTTGTGGTGCTGGTTGTGGTGCTGGTTGTGGTGCAATTTGTGGTGCTGGTTGTGGTGGTACTGGTTGTGGTGCTGGTTGTGGTGCTGGTTGTGTTGCTGGTTGTGGTGCTGTTTGTGGTGCTGTTTGTGGTGCTGTTTGTGGTGCTGGTTGTGGTGCTGGTTGTGGTATGCTTGTGGTGCTGGTTGTGGTGCTGGTGGTTGTGGTGGTGTTTTGTTGTGGAAGATGTGGTGGTGGTTGTGGTGCTGGTTGGGGTGCTGGTTGTTGTGGTGCTGGTTGTGGTGCTGGTTGTGGTGCTGGTGGTTGTGGTGCTGGTTGTGGTTGTTGTGGTGGTGCTGGTGATTGTGGTGGTGGTTGTGGTTGTGGTGCTGGTTGTGGTGCTGGTGGTTGTGGTGCTGGTTGTGGTGCTGGTTGTGGTGCTGGTTGTGGTGCTGATTGTGGTGGTGGTGGTTGTGGTGGTTGTGGTTATTGTGGTGGTTGTGGTGGTGGTTGTGGTGGTGGTGGTTGTGGTGGTGGTGATGGTGCTGGTGGTTGTGGTGCTTGTTGTGGTGCTTGTTGTGGTGGTGGTGGTTGTGGTGTTGGTTGTGGTGTGGGTTGTGGTGGTGGTTGTGGTTGTGGTGGTGGTGGTGGTTTTGGTGGTGGTTGTGGTTGTGGTGGTGGTTGTGGATGTGATTGTGGTTGTGGTGGTGGTTTTGTTTGTGGTTGTGGTGTTTGTTGTGGTGCTGGTGGTTGTGGTGCTGTTTGTGGTGCTGTTTGTGGTGCTGTTTGTGGTGCTGTTTGTGGTGCTGTTTGTGGTGCTGTTTGTGGTGCTGGTTGTGGTGCTGGTTGTGGTGCTGGTTGTGTTATGGTTGTGGTGCAATTTGTTGTGCTGGTTGTGGTGGTACTGGTTGTGGTGCTGGTTGTGGTGCTGGTTGTGGTGCTGTTTGTGGTGCTGTTTGTGGTGCTGTTTGTGGTGCTGTTTGTGGTGCTGGTTGTGGTGCTGGTTGTGGTATGGTTGTGGTATGTTTGTGGTGCTGGTTGTGGTGCTGGTGGTTGTGGTGGTGTTTTGTTGTGGAAGATGTGGTGGTGGTTTTGGTGGTTGTTGTGGTGGTGGTTGTTGTGGTGGTTGTGGTGGTAATTGTTGTGGTGTTGGTTGTGGTGCTGGTTGTGGTGCTGATTGTGGTGGTGGTGGTTGTGGTGCTGGTTGTGGTGCTGGTTGTGGTGCTGGTTGTGGTGCTGGTTGTGGTGCTGGTTGTGGTGCTGGTTGTGGTGCTGGTTGTGGTGCTGATTGTGGTGGTGGTGGTTGTGGTGGTGGTTGTTGTTGTGGTGCTGGTTGTGGTGCTGGTGGTTGTGGTGCTGGTTGTGGTGCTGGTTGTGGTGCTGGTTGTGGTGCTGGTTGTGGTGCTGGTTGTGGTGCTGGTTGTGGTGCTGGTTGTGGTGCTGATTGTGGTGGTGGTGGTTGTGGTTATTGTGGTGGTTGTAGTGGTGGTTGTGGTGGTGGTTGTGGTGGTGGTGATGGTGCTGGTGGTTGTGGTGCTTGTTGTGGTGCTTGTTGTGGTGGTGGTGGTTGTGGTGTTGGTTGTTGTGTGGGTTGTGGTGGTGGTTGTGGTTGTGGTTGTGGTGGTGGTTTTGGTGGTGGTTGTGGTTGTGGTGGTGGTTGTGGATGTGATTGTGGTTGTGGTGGTGGTTTTCTTTGTGGTTGTGGTGTTTGTTGTGGTGCTGGTGGTTGTGGTGCTGTTTGTGGTGCTGTTTGTGGTACTGTTTGTGGTGATATTTGTGGTGCTGGTTGTGGTGCTGGTTGTGGTGCAATTTGTGGTGCTGGTTGTGGTGGTACTGGTTGTGGTGCTGGTTGTGGTGCTGGTTGTGGTGCTGGTTGTGTTGCTGGTTGTGGTGCTGTTTGTGGTGATGTTTGTGGTGCTGTTTGTGGTGCTGGTTGTGGTGCTGGTTGTGGTATGCTTGTGGTGCTGGTTGTGGTGCTGGTGGTTGTGGTGGTGTTTTGTTGTGGAAGATGTGGTGGTGGTTGTGGTGCTGGTTGGGGTGCTGGTTGTTGTGGTGCTGGTTGTGGTGCTGGTTGTGGTGCTGGTGGTTGTGGTGCTGGTTGTGGTTGTTGTGGTGGTGCTGGTGATTGTGGTGGTGGTTGTGGTTGTGGTGCTGGTTGTGGTGCTGGTGGTTGTGGTGCTGGTTGTGGTGCTGGTTGTGGTGCTGGTTGTGGTGCTGGTTGTGGTGCTGATTGTGGTGGTGGTGGTTGTGGTGGTTGTGGTTATTGTGGTGGTTGTGGTGGTGGTTGTGGTGGTGGTGGTTGTGGTGGTGGTGATGGTGCTGGTGGTTGTGGTGCTTGTTGTGGTGCTTGTTGTGGTGGTGGTGGTTGTGGTGTTGGTTGTGGTGTGGGTTGTGGTGGTGGTTGTGGTTGTGGTGGTGGTGGTGGTTTTGGTGGTGGTTGTGGTTGTGGTGGTGGTTGTGGATGTGATTGTGGTTGTGGTGGTGGTTTTGTTTGTGGTTGTGGTGTTTGTTGTGGTGCTGGTGGTTGTGGTGCTGTTTGTGGTGCTGTTTGTGGTGCTGTTTGTGGTGCTGTTTGTGGTGCTGTTTGTAGTGCTGTTTGTGGTGCTGTTTGTGGTGCTGGTTGTGGTGCTGGTTGTGGTATGGTTGTGGTGCAATTTGTTGTGCTGGTTGTGGTGGTACTGGTTGTGGTGCTGGTTGTGGTGCTGGTTGTGGTGCTGTTTGTGGTGCTGTTTGTGGTGCTGGTTGTGGTGCTGGTTGTGGTATGGTTGTGGTATGTTTGTGGTGCTGGTTGTGGTGCTGGTGGTTGTGGTGGTGTTTTGTTGTGGAAGATGTGGTGGTGGTTTTGGTGGTTGTTGTGGTGGTGGTTGTTGTGGTGGTTGTGGTGGTAATTGTTGTGGTGTTGGTTGTGGTGCTGGTTGTGGTGCTGATTGTGGTGGTGGTGGTTGTGGTGGTGGTTGTGGTGGTGGTTGTGGTGGTGGTGGTTGTGGTGGTGGTGATGGTGCTGGTGGTTGTGGTGCTGGTTGTGGTGCTTGTTGTGGTGCTGGTGGTTGTGGTGCTGGTTGTGGTGCTTGTTGTGGTGGTATGGGTTGTGGTATGGTTGTGGTATGGTTGTGGTGCTTGTTGTGGTGCTGGTTGTGGTGTTGGTTGTGGTGTGGGTTGTGGTGGTGGTTGTGGTTGTGGTGGTGGTTGTGGTTGTGGTGTTGGATGTGGTGCTTGTTGTGGTGCTGGTTGTGGTGCTGGTGTTTGTGGTTGTGGTTGTGGTTGTGGTGGTTGTTGTGATGGTGGTGGTAGTTGTGGTGGTGGTTGTGGTGGTGGTTGTGGTTGTGATGGTTGTGGTGGTGGTTGTGGTGCTGTTGTGGTGCTGGGTTTGTTGTGGTGGTTGTGGTGGTGGTAGTGGTGGTTGTGGTGCTGTTTGTGGTGTTTGTGGTGGTGGTGGTTGTGGTTGTGGTGCTGTTTGTGGTGCTGGTTGTTGTTGTGGTGGTTGTGGTGGTGGTTGTGGTGCTGGTGCTGGTGGTTGTGGTGGTGGTTTTGTGCTGGTGGTTTTGGTGATGGTTGTGCTGGTGTTTGTGGTGGTGGTTGTGGTGGTGTTGATGGTGGTTGTGGTTGTTGTGGTAGTGGTTGTTGTTGTGGTAGTGGTTGTTGTTGTGGTGCTGGTTGTGGTGCTGGTTGTGGTGCTGGTTGTGGTGCTGGTTGTGGTGCTGGTTGTGGTGCTGGTTGCGGTGCTGGTTGTGGTGCTGGTTGTGGTGCTGGTTGTGGTGCTGGTTGTGGTGCTGGTTGTGGTGCTGGTTGTGGTGCTGGTTTTTGTGGTGGTGTTTTTGGTGCTGGTGTTTGTTGTGGTGGTTGGTGTGTGGTCGTTGTTGTTGTGGTGCTGGTTGTGGTGCTGGTGGTTGTGGTGCTGGTGGTTGTGGTGCTGGTTGTGATGCTTGTTGTGGTGCTGGTTGTGGTGCTGGTGGTTGTGGTGCTGGTTGTGGTGCTGGTTGTGGTGCTGGTTGTGGTGCTGTTTATGGTGCTGGTGTTTGTGGTATTGGTTGTGGTGGTGGTTATTGTTGTGGTGGTTGTTGTTGTGGTGGTTGTTGTTCTGGTTGTAGTGCTGGTGGTTGTGGTGCTGGTTGTGGTGCTGGTTTTGGTGCTGGTTGTGGTGCTGGTTGTGGTGCTGGTGTTAGTGGTGGTGTTTTTGGTGCTGGTGTTTGTTGTGGTGGTTGTGGTGGTGGTTGTGGTGCTGGTGGTTGTGGTGGTGTTTTGTTGTGGAAGTTGTGGTGGTGGTTGTGGTGCTGGTTGGCGTGCTGGTTGTGGTGCTGTTTGTGGTGGTGGTGGTTGTGGTGTTTGTTGTGGTGTGGGTTGTGGTGGTGGTTGTGGTTGTGGTGGTGGTGGTGGTTTTGGTGGTGGTTGTGGTTGTGGTGGTGGTTGTGGATGTGATTGTGGTTGTGGTGGTGGTTTTGTTTGTGGTTGTGGTGTTTGTTGTGGTGCTGGTGGTTGTGGTGCTGTTTGTGGTGCTGTTTGTGGTGCTGTTTGTGGTGCTGTTTGTGGTGCTGTTTGTGGTGCTGTTTGTGGTGCTGGTTGTGGTATGGTTGTGGTGCAATTTGTGGTGCTGGTTGTGGTGGTACTGGTTGTGGTGCGGGTTGTGGTGCTGGTTGTGGTGCTGTTTGTGGTGCTGTTTGTGGTGCTGGTTGTGGTGCTGGTTGTGGTATGGTTGTGGTATGTTTGTGGTGCTGGTTGTGGTGCTGGTGGTTGTGGTGGTGTTTTGTTGTGGAAGATGTGGTGGTGGTTTTGGTGGTTGTGGTGGTGGTGGTTGTTGTGGTGGTTGTGGTGGTAATTGTTGTGGTGTTGGTTGTGGTGCTGGTTGTGGTGCTGATTGTGGTGGTGGTGGTTGTGGTGGTGGTGGTTGTGGTTATTGTGGTGGTTGTGGTGGTGGTTGTGGTGGTGGTGGTTGTGGTGGTGGTGATGGTGCTGGTGGTTGTGGTGCTGGTTGTGGTGCTTGTTGTGGTACTGGTGGTTGTGGTGCTGGTTGTGGTGCTTGTTGTGGTGTTATGGGTTGTGGTATGGTTGTGGTATGGTTGTGGTGCTTGTTGTGGTGCTGGTTGTGGTGCTGGTTGTGGTGCTTGTTGTGGTGGTAATGTTGTGGTGTTGGTTGTGGTGTGGGTTGTGGTGGTGGTTGTGGTTGTGGTGGTGGTTGTGGTTGTGGTGTTGGATGTGGTGCTTGTTGTGGTGCTGGTGTTTGTGGTTGTGGTTGTGGTTGTGGTGGTTGTTGTGATGGTGGTGGTAGTTGTGGTGGTGGTTGTGGTGGTGGTTGTGGTTGTGATGGTTGTGGTGGTGGTTGTGGTGCTGTTGTGGTGCTGGGTTTGTTGTGGTGGTTGTGGTGGTGGTAGTGGTGGTTGTGGTGTTGTTTGTGGTGTTTGTGGTGGTGGTGGTTGTGGTTGTGGTGCTGTTTGTGGTGCTGGTTGTTGTTGTGGTGGTTGTGGTGGTGGTTGTGGTGCTGGTGCTGGTGGTTGTGGTGGTGGTTTTGTGCTGGTGGTTTTGGTGCTGGTTGTGCTGGTGTTTGTGGTGGTGGTTGTGGTGGTGTTGGTGGTGGTTGTGGTTGTTGTGGTAGTGGTTGTTGTTGTGGTAGTGGTTGTTGTTGTGGTGGTTGTTGTTGTGGTGCTGGTTGTGGTGCTGGTTGTGGTGCTGGTTGTGGTGCTGGTTGTGGTGCTGGTTGCGGTGCTGGTTGTGGTGCTGGTTGTGGTGCTGGTTGTGGTGCTGGTTGTGGTGCTGGTTGTGGTGCTGGTTGTGGTGCTGGTTGTGGTGCTGGTTGTGGTGCTGGTTGTGGTGCTGGTTGTGGTGCTGGTTTTTGTGGTGGTGTTTTTGGTGCTGGTGTTTGTTGTGGTGGTTGGTGTGTGGTCGTTGTTGTTGTGGTGCTGGTTGTGGTGCTGGTGGTTGTGGTGCTGGTGGTTGTGGTGCTGGTTGTGGTGCTGGTTGTGATGCTTGTTGTGGTGCTGGTTGTGGTGCTGGTGGTTGTGGTGCTGGTTGTGGTGCTGGTTGTGGTGCTGGTTGTGGTGCTGTTTATGGTGCCGGTGTTTGTGGTATTGGTTGTGGTGGTGGTTATTGTTGTGGTGGTTTTTGTTGTGGTGGTTGTTGTTCTGGTTGTAGTGCTGGTGGTTGTGGTGCTGGTTGTGGTGCTGGTTGTGGTGCTGGCTGTGGTGCTGGTGTTTGTGGTGGTGTTTTTGGTGCTGGTGTTTGTTGTGGTGGTTGTGGTGGTGGTTGTGGTGCTGGTGGTTGTGGTGGTGTTTTGTTGTGGAAGTTGTGGTGGTGGTTGTGGTGCTGGTTGGCGTGCTGGTTGTGGTGCTGTTTGTGGTGCTGTTTGTGGTGCTGGTGTTTGTGGTGGTGGTTGTGGTTGTGGTGGTGGTGGTGGTTGTGATGGTGGTAATGGTTGTTGTTGTGGTGGTAGTTGTGGTGGTGGTTGTGGTGGTGGTTGTGCTTTTGATGGTTGTGGTGGTGGTTGTGTTGCTGTTTGTGGTGCTGGGTTTGTGTTGGTGGTTGTGGTGCTGGTTGTGGTATGGTTGTGGTATGGTTGTGGTATGGTTGTGGTGCTGGTTGTGGTGCTGGTTGTGGTGCTGCTTGTGGTGCTGGTGGTTGTGGTTGTGGTGGTGTTTTGTTGTGGAAGTTGTGGTGGTGGTTGTGGTGGTGGTTGGGGTGCTGGTTGTGGTGCTGTTTGTGGTGCTGGTGTTTGTGGTTGTGGTGGTGGTTGTGGTGGTGGTTGTGATGGTGATGGTAGTTGTGGTGGTGGTTGTGGTGGTGGTTGTGGTTGTGATGGTTGTGGTGGTGGTTGTGGTGCTGTTTGTGGTGCTGGATTTGTGGTGGTGGTTGTGGTGGTGGTAGTGGTGGTTGTGGTGGTTGTGGTTGTGGTGGTGGTTGTGGTGCTGGTGTTTGTGGTTGTGGTTGTGGTTGTGGTTGTGGTGGTGGTTGTGGTTGTGGTGGTGGTTGTGATGGTGGTGGTGGTTGTGGTGGTGGTGGTGGTTGTGATGGTTGTGGTGGTGGTTGTGGTGCCGGTTGTGGTGCTGGGTTTGTGGTGGTGGTTGTGGTGGTGGTAGTGGTGGTTGTGGTGCTGTTTGTGGTGTTTGTGGTGGTGGTGGTTGTGGTTGTGGTGCTGTTTGTGGTGCTGGTTGTTGTTGTGGTGGTGGTTGTGGTGCTGGTGCTGGTGGTTGTGGTTGTGGTGGTGGTTGTTGTGCTGGTGGTTTTGGTGCTTGTTGTGGTGGTGGTTGTGGTGCTGGTTGTGGTGCTGTTTGTGGTGCAATTTGTGGTGCTGGTGGTTGTTGTGGGGCTGGTTGTGGTGCTGGTTGCGATGCTAATTGTGGTGGTTGTGGTGGTGGTTGTGGTAGTGGTTGTGGTGCTGGTGGTTGTGGTGCTGGTTGTGGTGCTGGTTGTGGTGGTGGTTGTGGTGCTGGTTGTGGTGCTGGTTGTGGTGCTGGTGTTTGTTGTGGTGTTTGTGGTGCTGGTGTTTGTTGTGGTGGTTGTGGTTGTGGTGGTGGTTGTGGTGCTGGTGGTTGTGGTGCTGGTTGTGGTGCTGGTTGTGGTGCTGGTTGTGGTATGGTTGTGGTATGGTTGTGGTATGGTTGTGGTTCTGCTTGTGTATGTTTGTGGTATGGTTGTGGTGCTGGTTGTGGTGCTGGTTGTGGTGCTTGTGGTTGTGGTGGTGTTTTGTTGTGAAAGTTGTGGTGGTGGTTGTGGTGGTGGTTGGGTTGCTGTTTGTGGTGCTGTTTGTGGTGGTGGTGGTTGTGTTGGTGGTGGTGGTGGTTGTTGTTGTGGTGGTGGTTGTGGTGCTGGTTGTGGTGCTGGTTGTAGTGCTGTTTGTGGTGGTGGTTGTTGTGGTGGTGGTTGTGGTAGTGGTTGTGGTGCTAATGGTTGTGGTGCTGGTTGTTGTGCTGGTTGTAGTGCTGGTTTTGGTGCTGGTTGTGGTGCTGGTGGTTGTGGTGGTGGTTGTGGTGGTGGTTTTGGTGGAGGTTGTGGTGCAATTTGTGGTGCTGGTGGTTGTGGTGGTGGTTGTGGTGGTGGTTTTGGTGGTGGTTGTGATGGTTGTGGTGGTGTTAGTGGAGCTGGTTGTGGTGCTGGTTGTGGTATGGTTGTGGTATGCTTGTGGTACTGGTTGTGTTGCTGGTTGTGTTGCTGATTGTGGTGCCGGTTATGGTGCTGGTGGTTGTGGTGGTGTTTTGTTGTGGAAGTTGTGGTGGTGGTTGTGGTGCTGGTGGGGTGCTGGTTGTGGTGCTGGTGGTTGTGGTGCTGGTTGTGGTGCTGAGTGTGGTGCTGGGTGTGTTGCTGGTTGTGGTGCTGGTGGTTGTGGTGCTGGTTGTGGTGGTGGTTGGGGTGCTGGTTGTGGTGCTGTTTATGGTGCTGGTGTTTGTGGTGGTGGTTGTGGTGGTGCTGGTGCTGTTTGTGGTGCTGTTTGTGGTGCTGTTTGTGGTGCTGGTTGTGGTGCTGGTTGTGGTATCGTTGTGGTATGCTTGTGGTGCTGGTTGTGGTGCTGGTGGTTGTGGTGGTGCTTTGTTGTGGAAGATGTGGTGGTGGTTGTGGTGGTGGTTGTGGTGCTGGTTGGGGTGCTGGATGTGGTGATTGTGGTTGTGGTGCTGGTTGTGGTGCTGGTTGTGGTATGGTTGGGGTGCTGGTTGTGATGCTGGTTGTGGTGCTGTTTATGGTGCTGGTGTTTGTGGTATTGATTGTGGTGGTGGTTGATGTTGTGGTGCTGGTTGTGGTGCTGGTGGTTGTGGTGCTGGTTGTGGTGCTGGTGGTTGTGGTGGTGTTTTGTTGTGGAAGTTGTGGTGGTGGTTGTGGTGGTGGTTGTGGTGCTGGTGTTTGTGGTGGTGGTTGTGGTTGTGGTGGTGGTGGTGGTTGTGATGGTGGTAATGGTTGTGGTTGTGGTGGTAGTTGTGGTGGTGGTTGTGGTGGTGGTTGTGCTTTTGATGGTTGTGGTGGTGGTTGTGTTGCTGTTTGTGGTGCTGGGTTTGTGTTGGTGGTTGTGGTGCTGGTTGTGGTATGGTTGTGGTATGGTTGTGGTATGGTTGTGGTGCTGGTTGTGGTGCTGGTTGTGGTGCTGGTTGTGGTGCTGGTGGTTGTGGTTGTGAAGGTGTTTTGTTGTGGAAGTTGTGGTGGTGGTTGTGGTGGTGGTTGGGGTGCTGGTTGTGGTGCTGTTTGTGGTGCTGGTGTTTGTGGTTGTGGTTGTGGTGGTGGTTGTGGTGGTGGTTGTGATGGTGATGGTAGTTGTGGTGGTGGTTGTGCTGGTGGTTGTGGTTGTGATGGTTGTGGTGGTGGTTGTGGTGCTGTTTGTGGTGCTGGATTTGTGGTGGTGGTTCTGGTGGTGGTAGTGGTGGTTGTGGTGCTGTTTGTGGTGTTTTTGGTTGTGGTGGTTGTGGTGCTGTTTGTGGTGCTGGTTGTTGTTGTGGTGGTTGTGGTGGTGGTTGTGGTACTGGTGCTGGTGGTTGTGGTGGTGGTTGTGGTGGTTGTGGTAGTGGTGGTGTTTGTGGTGCTGGTGTTTGTGGTTGTGGTTGTGGTTGTGGTTGTGGTGGTGGTTGTGGTGGTGGTTGTGATGGTGGTGGTGGTTGTGGTGGTGGTTGTGGTTGTGATGGTTGTGGTGGTGGTTGTGGTGCCGGTTGTGTTGCCGGTTGTGGTGCTGGGTTTGTGGTGGTGGTTGTGGTGGTGGTAGTGGTGGTTGTGGTGCTGTTTGTGGTGTTTGTGGTGGTGGTGGTTGTGGTTGTGGTGCTGTTTGTGGTGCTGGTTGTTGTGGTGGTGGTTGTGGTGCTGGTGCTGGTGGTTGTGGTTGTGGTGGTGGTTGTTGTGCTGGTGGTTTTGGTGCTGGTTGTGGTGGTGGTTGTGGTGCTGGTTGTGGTGCTGTTTGTGGTGCAATTTGTGGTGCTTGTGGTTGTTGTGGGGCTGGTTGTGGTGCTGGTTGCGATGCTAATTGTGGTGGTTGTGGTGGTGGTTGTGGTAGTGGTTGTGGTGCTGGTGGTTGTGGTGCTGGTTGTGGTGCTGGTTGTGGTGCTGGTTGTGGTGCTGGTTGTGGTGCTGGTTGTGGTGCTGGTTGTGGTGCTGGTTGTGGTGCTGGTTGTGGTGCTGGTGTTTGTTGTGGTGTTTGTGGTGCTGGTGTTTGTTGTGGTGGTTGTGGTGCTGGTGGTTGTGGTGGTGGTTGTGGTGCTGGTGGTTGTGGTGCTGGTTGTGGTGCTGGTTGTGGTGCTGGTTGTGGTGCTGGTTGTGGTATGGTTGTGGTATGGTTGTGGTATGGTTGTGGTTCTGCTTGTGTATGTTTGTGGTATGGTTGTGGTGCTGGTTGTGGTGCTGGTTGTGGTGCTGGTTGTGGTGCTGGTTGTGGTGCTGTTTGTGGTGCTGTTTGTGGTGCTGGTGGTTGTGGTGGTGGTGGTGGTGGTTGTTGTTGTGGTGGTGGTTGTGGTGCTGGTTGTGGTGCTGTTTGTGGTGGTGGTTGTTGTGGTGGTGGTTGTGGTAGTGGTTGTGGAGCTAATGGTTGTGGTACTGGTTGTTGTGCTGGTTTTGGTGCTGGTTGTGGTGCTGGTTGTGGTGCTGGTGGTTGTGGTGGTGGTTTTGGTGGTGGTTGTGGTGCAATTTGTGGTGCTGGTGGTTGTGTTGGTGGTTGTGGTGGTGGTTGTGGTGCTTGTTGTGGTATGGTTGTGGTATGCTTGTGGTGCTGGTTCTGTTTCTGGTTGATGTGCTGGTTGTGGTGCTGGTTGTGGTGCTGGTGGTTGTGGTGCTAATTGTTGTGCTGGTTGTGGTGCTGGGTGTGGTGCTGGTTGTGGTGCTGATGGTTGTGGTGCTGGTTGTGGTGCAGGTTGTGGTACTGATTATGGTGCTGGTTGTGGTGCTGGTTGTGGTGCTGGTTGTGGTGCTGGTTGTGGTGCTGGTTGTGGTGCTGGTTTTTGTGTTGGTGTTTTTTGTGCTGGTGTTTGTTGTGGTGGTTGTTGTTGTGGTTGTGGTGGTGGTTGTTGTTGTGGTGCTGGTTGTGGTGCTGGTGGTTGTGGTGCTGGTTGTGGTGCTGGTTGTGGTGCTGGTTGTGGTGCTGGTTGTGGTGCTGGTTGTGGTGCTGGTTGTGGTGCTGATTGTGGTGGTGGTGGTTGTGGTTATTGTGGTGGTTGTGGTGGTGGTTGTGGTGGTGGTTGTGGTTGTGGTTGTGGTGGTGGTGGTGGTTTTGGTGGTGGTTGTGGTTGTGGTGGTGGTTGTGGATGTGATTGTGGTTGTGGTGGTGGTTTTCTTTGTGGTTGTGGTGTTTGTTGTGGTGCTGGTGGTTGTGGTGCTGTTTGTGGTGCTGTTTGTGGTACTGTTTGTGGTGATATTTGTGGTGCTGGTTGTGGTGCTGGTTGTGGTGCAATTTGTGGTGCTGGTTGTGGTGGTACTGGTTGTGGTGCTGGTTGTGGTGCTGGTTGTGTTGCTGGTTGTGGTGCTGTTTGTGGTGCTGTTTGTGGTGCTGTTTGTGGTGCTGGTTGTGGTGCTGGTTGTGGTATGCTTGTGGTGCTGGTTGTGGTGCTGGTGGTTGTGGTGGTGTTTTGTTGTGGAAGATGTGGTGGTGGTTGTGGTGCTGGTTGGGGTGCTGGTTGTTGTGGTGCTGGTTGTGGTGCTGGTTGTGGTGCTGGTGGTTGTGGTGCTGGTTGTGGTTGTTGTGGTGGTGCTGGTGATTGTGGTGGTGGTTGTGGTTGTGGTGCTGGTTGTGGTGCTGGTGGTTGTGGTGCTGGTTGTGGTGCTGGTTGTGGTGCTGGTTGTGGTGCTGGTTGTGGTGCTGATTGTGGTGGTGGTGGTTGTGGTGGTTGTGGTTATTGTGGTGGTTGTGGTGGTGGTTGTGGTGGTGGTGGTTGTGGTGGTGGTGATGGTGCTGGTGGTTGTGGTGCTTGTTGTGGTGCTTGTTGTGGTGGTGGTGGTTGTGGTGTTGGTTGTGGTGTGGGTTGTGGTGGTGGTTGTGGTTGTGGTGGTGGTGGTGGTTTTGGTGGTGGTTGTGGTTGTGGTGGTGGTTGTGGATGTGATTGTGGTTGTGGTGGTGGTTTTGTTTGTGGTTGTGGTGTTTGTTGTGGTGCTGGTGGTTGTGGTGCTGTTTGTGGTGCTGTTTGTGGTGCTGTTTGTGGTGCTGTTTGTGGTGCTGTTTGTGGTGCTGTTTGTGGTGCTGGTTGTGGTGCTGGTTGTGGTGCTGGTTGTGTTATGGTTGTGGTGCAATTTGTTGTGCTGGTTGTGGTGGTACTGGTTGTGGTGCTGGTTGTGGTGCTGGTTGTGGTGCTGTTTGTGGTGCTGTTTGTGGTGGTGGTTGTGTTGCTGTTTGTGGTGCTGGGTTTGTGTTGGTGGTTGTGGTGCTGGTTGTGGTATGGTTGTGGTATGGTTGTGGTATGGTTGTGGTGCTGGTTGTGGTGCTGGTTGTGGTGCTGGTTGTGGTGCTGGTGGTTGTGGTTGTGAAGGTGTTTTGTTGTGGAAGTTGTGGTGGTGGTTGTGGTGGTGGTTGGGGTGCTGGTTGTGGTGCTGTTTGTGGTGCTGGTGTTTGTGGTTGTGGTTGTGGTGGTGGTTGTGGTGGTGGTTGTGATGGTGATGGTAGTTGTGGTGGTGGTTGTGCTGGTGGTTGTGGTTGTGATGGTTGTGGTGGTGGTTGTGGTGCTGTTTGTGGTGCTGGATTTGTGGTGGTGGTTCTGGTGGTGGTAGTGGTGGTTGTGGTGCTGTTTGTGGTGTTTTTGGTTGTGGTGGTTGTGGTGCTGTTTGTGGTGCTGGTTGTTGTTGTGGTGGTTGTGGTGGTGGTTGTGGTACTGGTGCTGGTGGTTGTGGTGGTGGTTGTGGTGGTTGTGGTAGTGGTGGTGTTTGTGGTGCTGGTGTTTGTGGTTGTGGTTGTGGTTGTGGTTGTGGTGGTGGTTGTGGTGGTGGTTGTGATGGTGGTGGTGGTTGTGGTGGTGGTTGTGGTTGTGATGGTTGTGGTGGTGGTTGTGGTGCCGGTTGTGTTGCCGGTTGTGGTGCTGGGTTTGTGGTGGTGGTTGTGGTGGTGGTAGTGGTGGTTGTGGTGCTGTTTGTGGTGTTTGTGGTGGTGGTGGTTGTGGTTGTGGTGCTGTTTGTGGTGCTGGTTGTTGTGGTGGTGGTTGTGGTGCTGGTGCTGGTGGTTGTGGTTGTGGTGGTGGTTGTTGTGCTGGTGGTTTTGGTGCTGGTTGTGGTGGTGGTTGTGGTGCTGGTTGTGGTGCTGTTTGTGGTGCAATTTGTGGTGCTTGTGGTTGTTGTGGGGCTGGTTGTGGTGCTGGTTGCGATGCTAATTGTGGTGGTTGTGGTGGTGGTTGTGGTAGTGGTTGTGGTGCTGGTGGTTGTGGTGCTGGTTGTGGTGCTGGTTGTGGTGCTGGTTGTGGTGCTGGTTGTGGTGCTGGTTGTGGTGCTGGTTGTGGTGCTGGTTGTGGTGCTGGTTGTGGTGCTGGTGTTTGTTGTGGTGTTTGTGGTGCTGGTGTTTGTTGTGGTGGTTGTGGTGGTGGTGGTTGTGGTGGTGGTTGTGGTGCTGGTGGTTGTGGTGCTGGTTGTGGTGCTGGTTGTGGTGCTGGTTGTGGTGCTGGTTGTGGTATGGTTGTGGTATGGTTGTGGTATGGTTGTGGTTCTGCTTGTGTATGTTTGTGGTATGGTTGTGGTGCTGGTTGTGGTGCTGGTTGTGGTGCTTGTGGTTGTGGTGGTGTTTTGTTGTGAAAGTTGTGGTGGTGGTTGTGGTGGTGGTTGGGGTGCTGTTTGTGGTGCTGTTTGTGGTGGTGGTGGTTGTGGTGGTGGTGGTGGTGGTTGTTGTTGTGGTGGTGGTTGTGGTGCTGGTTGTGGTGCTGTTTGTGGTGGTGGTTGTTGTGGTGGTGGTTGTGGTAGTGGTTGTGGTGCTAATGGTTGTGGTGCTGGTTGTTGTGCTGGTTGTAGTGCTGGTTTTGGTGCTGGTTGTGGTGCTGGTGGTTGTGGTGGTGGTTGTGGTGGTGGTTTTGGTGGAGGTTGTGGTGCAATTTGTGGTGCTGGTGGTTGTGGTGGTGGTTGTGGTGGTGGTTTTGGTGGTGGTTGTGATGGTTGTGGTGGTGTTAGTGAGCTGGTTGTGGTGCTGGTTGTGGTATGGTTGTGGTATGCTTGTGGTACTGGTTGTGTTGCTGGTTGTGTTGCTGGTTGTGGTGCTGGTTATGGTGCTGGTGGTTGTGGTGGTGTTTTGTTGTGGAAGTTGTGGTAGTGGTTGTGGTGCTGGTGGGGTGCTGGTTGTGGTGCTGGTGGTTGTGGTGCTGGTTGTGGTGCTGAGTGTGGTGCTGGGTGTGTTGCTGGTTGTGGTGCTGGTGGTTGTGGTGCTGGTTGTGGTTGTGGTGGTGGTTGGGGTGCTGGTTGTAATGCTGTTTATGGTGCTGGTGTTTGTGGTGGTGGTTGTGGTGGTGCTGGTTCTGGTGCTGTTTGTGGTGCTGTTTGTGGTGCTGTTTGTGGTGCTGGTTGTGGTGCTGGTTGTGGTGCTGGTGGTTGTGGTGGTGCTTTGTTGTGGAAGATGTGGTGGTGGTTGTGGTGCTGGTTGGGGTGCTGGATGTGGTGATTGTGGTTGTGGTGCTGGTTGTGGTGCTGGTTGTGGTATGGTTGGGGTGCTGGTTGTGATGCTGGTTGTGGTGCTGTTTATGGTGCTGGTGTTTGTGGTATTGATTGTGGTGGTGGTTGATGTTGTGGTGCTGGTTGTGGTGCTGGTGGTTGTGGTGCTGGTTGTGGTGCTGGTGGTTGTGGTGCTGGTTGTGGTGCTGGTTGTGGTGCTGGTCGTGGTGCTGGTTGTGGTTGTTGTGGTGGTGGTTTTGGTTGTGGTGTTGGTTTTGGTTGTGGTTGTGGTGGTGGTTGTGGTGGTGGTGGTTGTGATGGTGGTGGTTGTGGTGGTGTTTTGTTGTGGAAGTTGTGGTGGTGGTTGTGGTGCTGGTTGGGGTGCTGGTTGTGGTGCTGTTTGTGGTGCTGGTGTTTGTGTTGCTGGTGTTTGTGGTGGTGGTTGTGGTTGTGGTGGTGGTTGTGGTGGTGGTTGTGGTTGTGGTTGTGGTGGTGGTTGTGATGGTGGTGGTGGTTGTGGTTGTGGTGGTAGTTGTGCTGGTGGTTGTGGTGGTGGTTGTGGTTGTGATGTTTGTGGTTGTGGTTGTGTTGCTGTTTGTGGTGTTGGGTTTGTGGTGGTGGTTGTGGTGCTGGTTGTGGTATGGTTGTGGTATGGTTGTGGTATGGTTGTGGTGCTGTTTGTGGTGCTGGTTGTGGTGCTGGTGGTTGTGGTTGTGTTTTGTTGTGGAAGTTGTGGTGGTGGTTGTGGTGGTGGTTGGGGTGCTGGTTGTGGTGCTGTTTGTGGTGCTGGTGTTTGTGGTTGTGGATGTGGTTGGGGTGGTGGTTGTGGTGTGGTTGTGATGGTGGTGGTAGTTGTGGTGCTGGTTGTGGTGCTGGTTGTGGTGCTGGTTGTGGTGCTGGTTGTGGTGCTGGTTGTGGTGCTGGTTTTTGTGGTGGTGTTTTTGGTGCTGGTGTTTGTTGTGGTGGTTGTTGTTGCGGTTGTGGTGCTGGTTGTTGTTATGGTGCTGGTTGTGGTTCTGGTGGGTGTGGTGCTGGTTGTGGTGCTGGTTGTGGTGCTGGTTGTGGTGCTGGTTGTGGTGCTGGTTGTGGTGCTGGTTGTGGTGCTGGTTTTGGTGCTGGTTGTGGTGCTGGTTGTGGTGCTGGTGTTTGTGGTGGTGTTTTTGGTGCTGGTGTTTGTTGTGGTGGTTGTTGTTGTGGTTGTGGTGGTAATTGTTGTGGTATTGGTTGTGGTGCTGGTTGTGGTGCTGATTGTGGTAGTGGTGGTGGTTGTGGTGGTGGTGGTTGTGGTTGTGGTGGTGGTTGTGGTGCTGGTTGTGATGATGGTTGTGGTGCTGGTTTTGGTGCTGGTTTTGGTGCTTGTTGTGGTGCTGGTTGTGGTGCTGGTTGTGGTGCTGGTTGTGGTTCTGGTTGTGGTGCTGGTTTTTGTGGTGGTGTTTTTGGTGCTGGTGTTTGTTGTGGTGGTTGTTGTTGTGGTGTTGTTGTTGTGATGGTTGTTGTTGTGGTGCTGGTTGTGGTGCTGGTGTTTGTTGTGGTGGTTGTGGTGGTGGTTGTGGTGCTTGTGGTTGTGGTGGTGGTTGTGGTGCTGGTTGGGGTGCTGGTTGTGGTGCTGTTTGTGGTGCTGGTGTTTGTGGTGGTGGTTGTGGTGGTGGTTGTGGTGCTGGTGGTTGTGGTGGTGTTTTGTTGTGGAAGTTGTGGTGGTGGTTGTGGTGCTGGTTGGGGTGCTGGTTGTGGTGCTGGTTGTGGTGCTGGTTGTGGTGCTGGTGTTTGTTGTGGTGGTTGTGGTGGTGGTTGTGGTGCTGGTGTTTGTTGTGGTGGTGTTTTGTTGTGGAAGTTGTGGTGGTGGTTGTGGTGCTGGTTGGGGTGCTGGTTGTGGTGCTGTTTGTGGTGCTGGTGTTTGTGGTGCTGGTATTTGTGGTGGTGGTTGTGGTTGTGGTGGTGGTTGTGGTGGTGGTGGTGGTTGTGGTTGTGGTGGTAGTTGTGGTGGTGGTTGTGGTTGTGATGGTTGTGGTGGTGGTTGTGTTGCTGTTTGTGGTGCTGGGTTTGTGGTGGTGGTTGTGGTGCTGGTTGTAATATGGTTGTGGTATGGTTGTGGTACTGGTTGTGGTGCTGGTTGTGGTGCTGGTGGTTGTGGTGGTGTTTTGTTGTGGAAGTTGTGGTGGTGGTTGTGGTGGTGGTTGGGGTGCTGGTTGTGGTGCTGGTTGTGGTGCTGGTTGTGGTGCTGTTTTTGGTGCTGGTGGTTGTGGTGGTGTTTTGTTGTGGAAGTTGTGGTGGTGGTTGGGGTGCTGGTTGTGGTGCTGTTTGTGGTGCTGGTGTTTGTGGTTGTGGTTTTGATGGTGGTTGTGGTGGTGGTTTTGATGGTGGTGGTAGTTGTGGTGCTGGTTGTGGTGCTGGTTGTGGTGCTGGTTGTGGTGCTGGTTGTGGTGCTGGTTTTTGTGGTGGTGTTTTTGGTGCTGGTGTTTGTTGTGGTGGTTGTTGTGGTGGTTGTTGTTGTGGTTGTGGTGGTGGTTGTTGTTGTGGTGCTGGTTGTGGTGCTGGTTGTGGTGCTGGTTGTGGTGCTGGTTGTGGTGCTGGTTGTGGTGCTGGTTGTGGTGCTGGTTGTGGTGCTGGTTGTGGTGCTGGTTGTGATGCTGGTTGTGGTGCTGGTTGTGGTGCTGGTTGTGGTGCTGGTTGTGGTGCTGGTTGTGGTGCTGGTTGTGGTGCTGGTGTTTGTGGTGGTGTTTGTGGTGGTGTTTGTGGTGCTGGTGTTTGTGGTGCTGGTGTTTGTTGTGGTGGTTGTGGTTGTGGTGGTGGTTGTAGTGGTGGTTGTGGTGGTGGTTGTGATGGTGGTGGTGGTTGTGGTTGTGGTGGTAGTTGTGGTGGTGGTTGTGGTTGTGGTTGTGGTTGTGATGGTTGTGGTGCTGGTTGTGGTGCTGGTTGTGGTGCTGGTTGTGGTGCTGGTTGTGGTGCTGGTTGTGGTGCTGGTTGTGGTGCTGGTTGTGGTGCTGGTTGTGGTGCTGGTTGTGGTGCTGGTTGTGGTGCTGGTTGTGGTGCTGGTTGTGGTGCTGGTTGTGGTGCTGGTTGTGGTGCTGGTTGTGGTGGTGTTTTGTTGTGGAAGTTGTGGTGGTGGTTGTGGTGGTGGTTGGGGTGCTAGTTGTGGTGCTGTTTTTGGTGCTGGTGTTTGTGGTTGTGGTTGTGGTTGTTGTGGTGGTTGTGATGGTGGTGGTAGTTGTGGTGCTGGTTTTGGTGCTGGTTGTGGTGATTGTTGTGGTGCTGGTTTTTGTGGTGGTGTTTGTGGTGCTGGTGTTTGTTGTGTTGGTTGTGGTGGTGGTTGTGGTGGTGGTTGTGGTGCTGGTTGTGGTATGGTTGGGGTGCTGGTTGTGATGCTGGTTGTGGTGCTGTTTATGGTGCTGGTGTTTGTGGTATTGGTTGTGGTGGTGGTTGATGTTGTGGTGCTGGTGGTTGTGGTGCTGGTTGTGGTGCTGGTTGTGGTGCTGGTCGTGGTGCTGGTTGTGGTTGTTGTGGTGGTGGTTTTGGTTGTGGTGTTGGTTTTGGTTGTGGTTGTGGTGGTGGTTGTGGTGGTGGTGGTTGTGATGGTGGTTGTTGTGGTGGTGTTTTGTTGTGGAAGTTGTGGTGGTGGTTGTGGTGCTGGTTGGGGTGCTGGTTGTGGTGCTGTTTGTGGTGCTGGTGTTTGTTTTTGTGGATGTGGTTGTGGTGGTGGTTGTGGTGGTGGTAGTTGTGGTGCTGGTTGTGGTGCTGGTTGTAATGCTGGTTGTGGTGCTGGTTTTTGTGGTGGTGTTTTTGGTGCTGGTGTTTGTTGTGGTGGTGGTTGTGGTGCTGGTTGTGGTGCTGGTTGTGGTGCTGGTTGTGGTGCTGGTTGTGGTGCTGGTTGTGGTGCTGGTTGTGGTGCTGGTTGTGGTGCTGGTTGTGGTGCTGGTTGTGGTGCTGGTTGTGGTGCTGGTTGTGATGCTGGTGTTTGTGGTTGTGGTTGTGGTTGTGGTTGTGGTGGTGGTTGTGATGGTTGTGGTAGTTGTGGTGCTGGTTTTGGTGCTGGTTGTGGTGCTGGTTGTGGTGCTGGTTGTAGTGTTGGTTTTTGTGGTGGTGTTTTTGGTGATGGTGTTTGTTGTGGTGGTTGTTGTTGTGGTTGTGGTGGTGGTGCTGGTGGTGGTGCTGGTGTTTTGTTGTGGAAGTTGTGGTGGTGGTTGTGGTGGTGGTTGGGGTGCTGGTTGTGGTGCTGTTTGTGGTGCTGGTGTTTGTGGTTGTGGTTGTGGTGGTGGTTGTGGTGGTGGTTGTGATGGTGGTTGTAGTTGTGGTGCTGGTTTTGGTGCTGGTTGTGGTGCTGGTTGTGGTGCTGGTTGTAGTGTTGGTTTTTGTGGTGGTGTTTTTGGTGATGGTGTTTGTTGTGGTGGTTGTTGTTGTGGTTGTGGTGGTGGTTGTTGTTGTGGTGCTGGTTGTGGTGCTGGTGCTGGTGGTTGTGGTGGTGGTTGTTGTGCTGGTGGTTTTGGTGCTGGTTGTGGTGGTGGTTGTGGTGGTGGTTGTGGTGCTGTTTGTGGTGCAATTTGTGGTGCTGGTGGTTGTTGTGGGGCTGGTTGTGGTGCTGGTTGTGATGCTAATTGTGGTGGTTGTGGTGGTGGTTGTGGTAGTGGTTGTGGTGCTGGTGGTTGTGGTGCTGGTTGTGGTGCTGGTTGTGGTGCTGGTTGTGGTGCTGATTGTGGTGCTGGTTGTGGTGCTGGTGTTTGTGGTGGTGTTTGTGTTGCTGGTGTTTGTTGTGGTGGTTGTGGTGGTGGTGGTTGTGGTGCTGGTTGTGGTGCTGGTTGTGGTGCTGGTTATGGTATGTTTGTGGTATGGTTGTGGTGCTGGTTGTGGTGCTGGTTGTGGTGCTTGTGGTTGTGGTGGTGTTTTGTTGTGGAAGTTGTGGTGGTGGTTGTGGTGCTGTTTGTGGTGCTGTTTGTGGTGCTGTTTGTGGTGCTGGTGGTTGTGGTGGTGGTGGTGGTGGTGGTTGTTGTTGTGGTGGTGGTTGTGGTGCTGGTTGTGGTGCTGTTTGTGGTGGTGGTTGTTGTGGTGGTGGTTGTGGTAGTGGTTGTGGTGCTAATGGTTGTGGTGCTGGTTGTTGTGCTGGTTGTAGTGCTGGTTTTGGTGCTGGTTGTGGTGCTGGTGGTTGTGGTGGTGGTTGTGGTGGTGGTTTTGGTGGTGGTTGTGGTGCAATTTGTGGTGCTGGTGGTTGTGGTGGTGGTTGTGGTGCTGGTTGTGGTGCTTGTTGTGGTATGGTTGTGGTATGCTTGTGGTGCTGGTTCTGTTGCTGGTTGTGGTGCTGGTTGTGGTGCTGGTTGTGGTGCTGGTTGTGGTATGGTTGTGGTATGCTTGTGGTGCTGGTTGTGGTGCAATTTGTGGTGCTGGTTGTGGTGGTACTGGTTGTGGTGCTGGTTGTGGTGCTGGTTGTGGTATGGTTGTGGTATGCTTGTGGTGCTGGTTGTGGTGCTGGTTGTGGTATGGTTGTGGTATGCTTGTGGTGCTGGTTGTGGTGCTGGTGGTTGTGGTGGTGTTTTGTTGTGGAAGATGTGGTGGTGGTTGTGGTGCTGGTTGGGGTGCTGGTTGGGGTGCTGGTTGTGGTGCTGGTGGTTGTGGTGCTGGTTGTGGTGCTGGTTGTGGTTGTGGTGGTGGTTGGGGTGCTGGTTGTGCTGGTGTTTGTGGTGGTGGTTGTGGTTGTGTTGGTGGTGGTTGTGGTTGTTTTTGTGGTGGTGGTTGTGGTGGTGGTGGTTGTGGTGCTGGTTGTGGAGCTGGTTGTGGTGCTGGTTGTGGTGCTGGTTTTTGTGGTGGTGTTTTTGGTGCTGGTGTTTGTTGTGGTGGTTGTTGTGGTGCTGGTGGTTGTGGTGCTGGTTGTGGTGCTGGTTGTGGTGCTGGTTGTGGTGCTGGTTGTGGGGCTGATGGTTGTGGTGCTGGTGGTTGTGGTATGGTTGTGGTATGCTTGTGGTGCTGGTTGTGGTGCAATTTATGGTGCTGGTTGTGGTGGTACTGGTTGTGGTGCTGATTGTGATGCTGGTTGTGGTGCTGTTTGTGGTGCTGTTTGTGGTGCTGGTTGTGGTGCTGGTTGTGGTGCTGGTTGTGGTATGGTTGTGGTATTCTTGTGGTGCTGGTTGTGGTGGTGTTATGTTGTGGAAGATGTGGTGGTGGTTGTGGTGCTGGTTGTGGTGCTGGTTGTGGTGCTGGTTGTGGTGCTGGTGTTTGTGGTGGTGTTTGTGGTGGTGTTTGTGGTGCTGGTGTTTGTGGTGCTGGTGTTTGTTGTGGTGGTTGTGGTTGTGGTGGTGGTTGTAGTGGTGGTTGTGGTGGTGGTTGTGATGGTGGTGGTGGTTGTGGTTGTGGTGGTAGTTGTGGTGGTGGTTGTGGTTGTGGTTGTGGTTGTGATGGTTGTGGTGCTGGTTGTGGTGCTGGTTGTGGTGCTGGTTGTGGTGCTGGTTGTGGTGCTGGTTGTGGTGCTGGTTGTGGTGCTGGTTGTGGTGCTGGTTGTGGTGCTGGTTGTGGTGCTGGTTGTGGTGCTGGTTGTGGTGCTGGTTGTGGTGCTGGTTGTGGTGCTGGTTGTGGTGCTGGTTGTGGTGCTGGTTGTGGTGCTGGTTGTGGTGGTGTTTTGTTGTGGAAGTTGTGGTGGTGGTTGTGGTGGTGGTTGGGGTGCTAGTTGTGGTGCTGTTTTTGGTGCTGGTGTTTGTGGTTGTGGTTGTGGTTGTTGTGGTGGTTGTGATGGTGGTGGTAGTTGTGGTGCTGGTTTTGGTGCTGGTTGTGGTGCTGGTTGTGGTGCTGGTTTTTGTGGTGGTGTTTGTGGTGCTGGTGTTTGTTGTGTTGGTTGTGGTGGTGGTTGTGGTGGTGGTTGTGGTGCTGGTTGTGGTATGGTTGGGGTGCTGGTTGTGATGCTGGTTGTGGTGCTGTTTATGGTGCTGGTGTTTGTGGTATTGGTTGTGGTGGTGGTTGATGTTGTGGTGCTGGTGGTTGTGGTGCTGGTTGTGGTGCTGGTTGTGGTGCTGGTTGTGGTGCTGGTTGTGGTGCTGGTCGTGGTGCTGGTTGTGGTTGTTGTGGTGGTGGTTTTGGTTGTGGTGTTGGTTTTGGTTGTGGTTGTGGTGGTGGTTGTGGTGGTGGTGGTTGTGATGGTGGTTGTTGTGGTGGTGTTTTGTTGTGGAAGTTGTGGTGGTGGTTGTGGTGCTGGTTGGGGTGCTGGTTGTGGTGCTGTTTGTGGTGCTGGTGTTTGTTTTTGTGGATGTGGTTGTGGTGGTGGTTGTGGTGGTGGTAGTTGTGGTGCTGGTTGTGGTGCTGGTTGTAATGCTGGTTGTGGTGCTGGTTTTTGTGGTGGTGTTTTTGGTGCTGGTGTTTGTTGTGGTGCTGGTTGTGGTGCTGGTTGTGGTGCTGGTTGTGGTGCTGGTTGTGGTGCTGGTTGTGGTGCTGGTTGTGGTGCTGGTTGTGGTGCTGGTTGTGGTGCTGGTTGTGGTGCTGGTTGTGGTGCTGGTTGTGATGCTGGTGTTTGTGGTTGTGGTTGTGGTTGTGGTTGTGGTGGTGGTTGTGATGGTGGTGGTAGTTGTGGTGCTGGTTTTGGTGCTGGTTGTGGTGCTGGTTGTGGTGCTGGTTGTAGTGTTGGTTTTTGTGGTGGTGTTTTTGGTGATGGTGTTTGTTGTGGTGGTTGTTGTTGTGGTTGTGGTGGTGGTGCTGGTGGTGGTGCTGGTGTTTTGTTGTGGAAGTTGTGGTGGTGGTTGTGGTGGTGGTTGGGGTGCTGGTTGTGGTGCTGTTTGTGGTGCTGGTGTTTGTGGTTGTGGTTGTGGTGGTGGTTGTGGTGGTGGTTGTGGTGGTGGTTGTGATGGTGGTTGTAGTTGTGGTGCTGGTTTTGGTGCTGGTTGTGGTGCTGGTTGTGGTGCTGGTTGTAGTGTTGGTTTTTGTGGTGGTGTTTTTGGTGATGGTGTTTGTTGTGGTGGTTGTTGTTGTGGTTGTGGTGGTGGTTGTTGTTGTGGTGCTGGTTGTGGTGCTGGTGCTGGTGGTTGTGGTGGTGGTTGTTGTGCTGGTGGTTTTGGTGCTGGTTGTGGTGGTGGTTGTGGTGGTGGTTGTGGTGCTGTTTGTGGTGCAATTTGTGGTGCTGGTGGTTGTTGTGGGGCTGGTTGTGGTGCTGGTTGTGATGCTAATTGTGGTGGTTGTGGTGGTGGTTGTGGTAGTGGTTGTGGTGCTGGTGGTTGTGGTGCTGGTTGTGGTGCTGGTTGTGGTGCTGGTTGTGGTGCTGATTGTGGTGCTGGTTGTGGTGCTGGTGTTTGTGGTGGTGTTTGTGTTGCTGGTGTTTGTTGTGGTGGTTGTGGTGGTGGTGGTTGTGGTGCTGGTTGTGGTGCTGGTTGTGGTGCTGGTTATGGTATGTTTGTGGTATGGTTGTGGTGCTGGTTGTGGTGGTTGTGGTTGTGGTGGTGTTTTGTTGTGGAAGTTGTGGTGGTGGTTGTGGTGCTGTTTGTGGTGCTGTTTGTGGTGCTGTTTGTGGTGCTGGTGGTTGTGGTGGTGGTGGTGGTGGTGGTTGTTGTTGTGGTGGTGGTTGTGGTGCTGGTTGTGGTGCTGTTTGTGGTGGTGGTTGTTGTGGTGGTGGTTGTGGTAGTGGTTGTGGTGCTAATGGTTGTGGTGCTGGTTGTTGTGCTGGTTGTAGTGCTGGTTTTGGTGCTGGTTGTGGTGCTGGTGGTTGTGGTGGTGGTTGTGGTGGTGGTTTTGGTGGTGGTTGTGGTGCAATTTGTGGTGCTGGTGGTTGTGGTGGTGGTTGTGGTGCTGGTTGTGGTGCTTGTTGTGGTATGGTTGTGGTATGCTTGTGGTGCTGGTTCTGTTGCTGGTTGTGGTGCTGGTTGTGGTGCTGGTTGTGGTGCTGGTTGTGGTATGGTTGTGGTATGCTTGTGGTGCTGGTTGTGGTGCAATTTGTGGTGCTGGTTGTGGTGGTACTGGTTGTGGTGCTGGTTGTGGTGCTGGTTGTGGTATGGTTGTGGTATGCTTGTGGTGCTGGTTGTGGTGCTGGTTGTGGTATGGTTGTGGTATGCTTGTGGTGCTGGTTGTGGTGCTGGTGGTTGTGGTGGTGTTTTGTTGTGGAAGATGTGGTGGTGGTTGTGGTGCTGGTTGGGGTGCTGGTTGTGGTGCTGGTGGTTGTGGTGCTGGTTGTGGTGCTGGTTGTGGTTGTGGTGGTGGTTGGGGTGCTGGTTGTGCTGGTGTTTGTGGTGGTGGTTGTGGTTGTGTTGGTGGTGGTTGTGGTTGTTTTTATGGTGGTGGTTGTGGTGGTGGTGGTTGTGGTGCTGGTTGTGGAGCTGGTTGTGGTGCTGGTTGTGGTGCTGGTTTTTGTGGTGGTGTTTTTGGTGCTGGTGTTTGTTGTGGTGGTTGTTGTGGTGCTGGTGGTTGTGGTGCTGGTTGTGGTGCTGGTTGTGGTGCTGGTTGTGGTGCTTGTTGTGGGGCTGATGGTTGTGGTGCTGGTGGTTGTGGTATGGTTGTGGTATGCTTGTGGTGCTGGTTGTGGTGCAATTTATGGTGCTGGTTGTGGTGGTACTGGTTGTGGTGCTGATTGTGGTGCTGGTTGTGGTGCTGTTTGTGGTGCTGTTTGTGGTGCTGGTTGTGGTGCTGGTTGTGGTGCTGGTTGTGGTATGGTTGTGGTATTCTTGTGGTGCTGGTTGTGGTGGTGTTATGTTGTGGAAGATGTGGTGGTGGTTGTGGTGCTGGTTGGGGTGATGGTTGTGGTGCTGGTTGTGGTGCTGGTTGTGGTGCTGGTTGTGGTGCTGGTTGTGGTGCTGGTTTTTGTGGTGGTGTTTTTGGTGCTGGTGTTTGTTGTGGTGCTGGTTGTGGTGCTGGTGGTTGTGTTGCTGGTTGTGGTGCTGGTTGTGGTGCTGGTTGTGGTGCTGGTTGTGGTGATGTTTATGGTGCTGGTGTTTGTGGTATTGGTTGTGGTGGTGGTTATTGTTGTGGTGGTTGTTGTTGTGGTGCTGGTTGTGGTGCTGGTGGTTGTGGTGCTGGTGGTTGTGGTGCTGGTTGTGGTGCTGGTTGTTGTGCTGATTGTGGTGCTGGTTGTGGTGCTGGTTGTGGTGCTGGTTGTGTTGGTGTTTTTTGTGCTGGTGTTTGTTGTGGTGGTTGTTGTTGTGGTTGTGGTGGTGGTTGTGGTGCTGTTTATGGTGCTGGTGTTTGTGGTATTGGTTGTGGTGATTGTTGTTGTGGTGCTGGTTGTGGTGCTGGTGGTTGTGGTGCTGGTGGTTGTGGTGCTGGTGGTTGTGGTGCTGGTGGTTGTGGTGCTGGTTGTGGTGCTGGTTGTGGTGCTGGTTGTGGTGCTGGTTGCGGTGCTGGTTGTGGTGCTGGTTGTGTTGGTGGTTGTGGTGGTGGTTGTGGTGGTGGTTGTGATGGTGGTGGTGGTTGTGGTTGTGGTGGTAGTTGTGGTGGTGGTTGTGGTTGTGTTTGTGATGGTTGTGGTGCTGGTTGTGGTGCTGGTTGTGGTGCTGGTTGTGGTGATGGTTGTGGTGCTGGTTGTGGTGCTGGTTGTGGTGCTCGTTGTGGTGCTGGTTGTGGTGCTGGTTGTGGTGCTGGTTGTGGTGCTGGTTGTGGTGCTGGTTGTGGTGCTGGTGGTTGTGGTGGTGTTTTGTTGTGGAAGTTGTGGTGGTGGTTGGGGTGCTGGTTGTGGTGCTGTTTGTGGTGCTGGTGTTTGTGGTTGTGGTTGTGGTGGTGGTTGTGATGGTGGTGGTAGTTGTGGTGCTGGTTTTGGTGCTGGTTGTGGTGCTGGTTGTGGTGCTGGTTTTTGTGGTGGTGTTTTTGGTGATGGTGTTTGTTGTGGTGGTTGTTGTTGTGGTTGTGGTGGTGGTTGTTGTTGTGGTGGTGGTTGTGATGGTGGTGGTAGTTGTGGTGCTGGTTTTGGTGCTTGTTGTGGTGCTGGTTTTTGTGGTGGTGTTTTTGGTGATGGTGTTTGTTGTGGTGGTTGTTGTTGTGGCTGTGGTGCTGGTTGTGGTTGTGGTGGTGGTTGGGGTGCTGGTTGTGCTGGTGTTTGTGGTGGTGGTTGTGGGGCTGATGGTTGTGGTGCTGGTGGTTGTGGTGCTGGTTGTGGTGCTGGTTGTGTTGCTGTTTATGGTGCTGGTGTTTGTGGTATTGGTTGTGGTGGTGGTTGTTGTTGTGGTGGTTGTTGTTGTGGTGGTTGTTGTTGTGGTGGTTGTTGTTGTGGTGCTGGTTGTGGTGCTGGTGGTTGTGGTGCTGGTGGTTGTGGTGCTGGTGGTTGTGGTGCTGGTTGTGGTGCTGTTTGTGGTGCTGGTTGTGGTGCTGGTTGTGGTGCTGGTGTTTGTGGTTGTGTTTTTGGTGCTGGTGTTTGTTGTGGTGGTTGTGGTGGTGGTTGTGGTGCTGGTGGTTGTGCTGGTGGTTGTGGTGGTGTTTTGTTGTGGAAGTTGTGGTGGTGGTTGTGGTGCTGGTTTTGGTGCTGGTTGTGGTGCTGTTTGTGGTGCTGTTTGTGGTGCTGGTGTTTGTGGTGGTGGTTGTGGTTGTGGTGGAGTTTGTGGTGGTGGTTGTGGTGGTGGTGGTGATGGTTGTGGTTGTGGTGGTAGTTGTGGTGGTGGTTGTGGTGGTGGTTGTGCTTGTGATGGTGGTTGTGATGGTGGTGATGGTTGTGGTTGTGGTGGTAGTTGTGGTGGTGGATCTGGTGGTGGTTGTGCTTGTGATAGTTGTGGTGGTGGTTGTGATGGTGGTGGTAGTTGTGGTGGTGGTTGTGGTGCTGTTTGTGGTGCTGGGTTTGTGGTGGTGGTTGTGGTGGTGGTAGTGGTGGTTGTGGTGCTGTTTGTGGTGTTTGTGGTGCTGGTGGTTGTGGTGCTGTTTGTGGTGCTGGTTGTTGTTGTGGTGGTTGTGGTGGTGGTTGTGGTACTGGTGCTGGGGGTTGTGATGGTGGTTGTGGTTGTGGTGGTGGTTGTGGTGGTGGTTGTGGTGCTGGTGTTTGTGGTTGTGGTTGTGGTTGTGGTGGTGGTTGTGGTTGTGGTGGTGGTTGTGGTGCTGGTGTTTGTGGTTGTGGTTGTGGTGGTGGTTGTGGTGGTGATTGTGATGGTGGTGGTAGTTGTAGTGGTGGCTGTGGTGGTGGTTGTGGTTGTGATGAATGTGGTGGTGGTTGTGGTGCTGTTTGTGGTGCTGGGTTTGTGGTGGTGGTTGTGGTGGTGGTAGTGGTGGTTGTGGTGCTGTTTGTGGTGTTTGTGGTGGTGTTGGTTGTGGTTGTGGTGCTGTTTGTGGTGCTGGTTGTTGTTGTGGTGGTTGTGGTGGTGGTTGTGGTGCTGGTGCTGGTGGTTGTGGTAGTGGTTGTGGTGCTGGTGGTTGTGGTGCTGGTTGTGGTGCTGGTTGTGGTGCTTATTGTGGTGCTGGTTGTGGTGCTGGTGTTTGTGGTGGTGTTTGTGTTGCTGGTGTTTGTTGTGGTGGTTGTGGTGGTGGTGGTTGTGGTGCTGGTTGTGGTGCTGGTTGTGGTATGTTTGTGGTATGGTTGTGGTGCTGGTTGTGGTGCTTGTGGTTGTGGTGGTGTTTTGTTGTGGAAGTTGTGGTGGTGGTTGGGGTGCTGTTTGTGGTGATGTTTGTGGTGCTGGTGGTTGTGGTGGTGGTGGTGGTGGTGATTGTGGTTGTTGTTGTGGTGGTGGTTGTGGTGCTGGTTGTGGTGCTGTTTGTGGTGGTGGTTGTTGTGGTGGTGGTTGTGGTAGTGGTTGTGGTGCTAATGGTTGTGGTGCTGGTTGTTGTGCTGGTTGTAGTGCTGGTTTTGGTGCTGGTTGTGGTGCTGGTGGTTGTGGTTGTGGTTGTGGTGGTGGTTTTGGTGGTGGTTGTGGTGCAATTTGTGGTGCTGGTGGTTGTGGTGGTGGTTGTGGTGCTGGTTGTGGTGCTTGTTGTGGTATGTTTGTGGTGCTGGTTCTGTTTCTGGTTGTGGTGCTGGTTGTGGTGCTGGTGTTTTGTTGTGGAAGTTGTGGTGGTGGTTGTGGTGCTGGTGGGGTGCTGGTTGTGGTGCTGGTGGTTGTGGTGCTAATTGTGGTGCTGGTTGTGGTGCTTGTTGTGGTGCTGGGTGTGGTGCTGGTTGTGGTGCAGATGGTTGTGGTGCTGGTTGTAGTGCAGGTTGTGGTGCTGATTGTGGTGCTGGTTGAAGTGCTGGTTGTGGTGCTGGTTGTGGTGCTGGTTGTGGTGCTGGTTTTTGTGTTGGTGTTTTTTGTGCTGGTGTTTGTTGTGGTGGTTGTTGTTGTGGTTGTGGTGGTGGTTGTGGTGCTGTTTGTGGTGCTGTTTGTGGTGCTGTTTGTGGTGCTGGTTGTGGTGCTGTTTGTGGTGCTGTTTGTGGTGCTGTTTGTGGTGCTGTTTGTGGTGCTGTTTGTGGTGCTGGTTGTGGTGCTGGTTGTGGTGCTGGTTGTGGTGCTGGTTGTGGTGCTGTTTGTGGTGATGTTTGTGATGATGATGGTGATGATGGTGATGGTGATGGTGATGGTGATGATGATGATGATGATGATGATGATGATGGTGATGATGGTGATGGTGATGATGGTGATGATGGTGATGGTGATGATGATGATGATGATGGTTGTTGTGCTGGTTGTAGTGCTGGTTTTGGTGCTGGTTGTGGTGCTGGTGGTTGTGGTTGTGGTTGTGGTGGTGGTTTTGGTGGTGGTTGTGGTGCAATTTGTGGTGCTGGTGGTTGTGGTGCTGGTTGTGGTGCTTGTTGTGGTATGGTTGTGGTATGCTTGTGGTGCTGGTTCTGTTTCTGGTTGTGGTGCTGGTTGTGGTGCTGGTTGTGGTGCTGGTGTTTTGTTGTGGAAGTTGTGGTGGTGGTTGTGGTGCTGGTGGGGTGCTGGTTGTGGTGCTGGTGGTTGTGGTGCTAATTGTGGTGCTGGTTGTGGTGCTTGTTGTGGTGCTGGGTGTGGTGCTGGTTGTGGTGCTGATGGTTGTGGTGCTGGTTGTGGTGCTGATTGTGGTGCTGGTTGTGGTGCTGGTTGTGGTGCTGGTTGTGGTGCTGGTTTTTGTGTTGGTGTTTTTTGTGCTGGTGTTTGTTGTGGTGGTTGTTGTTGTGGTTGTGGTGGTGGTTGTGGTGCTGTTTATGGTGCTGGTGTTTGTGGTATTGGTTGTGGTGGTGCTGGTTGTGGTGCTGGTTGTGGTGCTGGTTGTGGTGCTGGTTGTGGTGCTGGTTGTGGTGCTGGTTGTGGTGCTGGTTGTGGTGCTGGTTGTGGTGGTGGTGGTTGTGGTTATTGTGGTGAATGTGGTGGTGGTTGTGGTGGGGGTTGTGGTCGTGGTGATGGTGCTGGTGGTTGTGGTGCTTGTTGTGGTGCTTGTTGTGGTGGTGGTTGTTGTGGTGTTGGTTGTGGTGTGGGTTGTGGTGGTGGTTGTGGTGGTGGTGGTGGTGGTGGTTTTGGTGGTTGTTTGTGGTGGTGGTTGTGATGTGATTGTGGTTGTGGTGGTGGTTTTGTTTGTGGTTGTGGTGTTTGTTGTGGTGCTGGTGGTTGTGGTGCTGTTTGTGGTGCTGTTTGTGGTGCTGTTTGTGGTGCTGTTTGTGGTGCTGTTTGTGGTGCTGTTTGTGGTGCTGTTTGTGGTGCTGTTTGTGGTGCTGTTTGTGGTGCTGGTTGTGGTGCTGGTTGTGGTGCAATTTGTGGTGCTGGTGGTGGTGGTACTGGTTGTGGTGCTGGTTGTGGTGCTGGTTGTGGTGCTGGTTGTGGTGCTGTTTGTGGTGATGTTTGTGGTGCTGTTTGTGGTGCTGGTTGTGGTGCTGGTTGTGGTATGTTTGTGGTATGCTTGTGGTGCTGGTTGTGGTGCTGGTGGTTGTGGTGGTGTTTTGTGGTGGAAGATGTGGTGGTGGTTGTGGTGCTGGTTGGGGTGCTGGTTGTGGTGCTGGTTGTGGTGCTGGTTGTGGTGCTGGTTGTGGTGCTGGTTGTGGTGCTGATTGTGGTGGTGGTGGTTGTGGTGGTTGTGGTGGTTGTGGTTATTGTGGTGGTTGTGGTGGTGGTTGTGGTGGTGGTTGTGGTGGTGGTGATGGTGCTGGTGGTTGTGGTGCTTGTTGTGGTGCTTGTTGTGGTGGTGGTGGTTGTGGTGTTGGTTGTGGTGTGGGTTGTGGTGGTGGTTGTGGTTGTGGTGGTGGTGGTGGTTTTGGTGGTGGTTGTGGTTGTGGTGGTGGTTGTGGATGTGATTGTGGTTGTGGTGGTGGTTTTGTTTGTGGTTGTGGTGCTGGTTGTGGTGCTGGTTGTGGTGCTGGTTGTGGTGGTGGTGGTTGTGGTTATTGTGGTGAATGTGGTGGTGGTTGTGGTGGGGGTTGTGGTCGTGGTGATGGTGCTGGTGGTTGTGGTGCTTGTTGTGGTGCTTGTTGTGGTGGTGGTTGTTGTGGTGTTGGTTGTGGTGTGGGTTGTGGTGGTGGTTGTGGTGGTGGTGGTGGTGGTGGTTTTGGTGGTTGTTTGTGGTGGTGGTTGTGATGTGATTGTGGTTGTGGTGGTGGTTTTTTTTTGTGGTTGTGGTGTTTGTTGTGGTGCTGGTGGTTGTGGTGCTGTTTGTGGTGCTGTTTGTGGTGCTGTTTGTGGTGCTGTTTGTGGTGCTGTTTGTGGTGCTGTTTGTGGTGCTGTTTGTGGTGCTGTTTGTGGTGCTGTTTGTGGTGCTGTTTGTGGTGCTGGTTGTGGTGCTGGTTGTGGTGCTGGTTGTGGTGCAATTTGTGGTGCTGGTGGTGGTGGTACTGGTTGTGGTGCTGGTTGTGGTGCTGGTTGTGGTGCTGGTTGTGGTGCTGTTTGTGGTGATGTTTGTGGTGCTGTTTGTGGTGCTGGTTGTGGTGCTGGTTGTGGTATGTTTGTGGTATGCTTGTGGTGCTGGTTGTGGTGCTGGTGGTTGTGGTGGTGTTTTGTGGTGGAAGATGTGGTGGTGGTTGTGGTGCTGGTTGGGGTGCTGGTTGTGGTGCTGGTTGTGGTGCTGGTTGTGGTGCTGGTTGTGGTGCTGATTGTGGTGGTGGTGGTTGTGGTGGTTGTGGTTATTGTGGTGGTTGTGGTGGTGGTTGTGGTGGTGGTTGTGGTGGTGGTGATGGTGCTGGTGGTTGTGGTGCTTGTTGTGGTGCTTGTTGTGGTGGTGGTGGTTGTGGTGTTGGTTGTGGTGTGGGTTGTGGTGGTGGTTGTGGTTGTGGTGGTGGTTTTGGTGGTGGTTGTGGTTGTGGTGGTGGTTGTGGATGTGATTGTGGTTGTGGTGGTGGTTTTGTTTGTGGTTGTGGTGTTTGTTGTGGTGCTGGTGGTTGTGGTGCTGTTTGTGGTGCTGTTTGTGGTGCTGTTTGTGGTGCTGTTTGTGGTGCTGTTTGTGGTGCTGTTTGTGGTGCTGTTTGTGGTGATGTTTGTGGTGCTGTTTGTGGTGCTGTTTGTGGTGCTGTTTGTGGTGCTGGTTGTGGTGCTGGTTGTGGTGCTGGTTGTGGTGCAATTTGTGGTGCTGGTGGTGGTGGTACTGGTTGTGGTGCTGGTTGTGGTGCTGGTTGTGGTGCTGGTTGTGGTGCTGTTTGTGGTGATGTTTGTGGTGCTGTTTGTGGTGCTGGTTGTGGTGCTGGTTGTGGTATGTTTGTGGTATGCTTGTGGTGCTGGTTGTGGTGCTGGTGGTTGTGGTGGTGTTTTGTGGTGGAAGATGTGGTGGTGGTTGTGGTGCTGGTTGGGGTGCTGGTTGTGGTGCTGGTTGTGGTGCTGGTTGTGGTGCTGGTTGTGGTGCTGGTTGTGGTGCTGATTGTGGTGGTGGTGGTTGTGGTGGTTGTGGTTATTGTGGTGGTTGTGGTGGTGGTTGTGGTGGTGGTTGTGGTGGTGGTGATGGTGCTCGTGGTTGTGGTGCTTGTTGTGGTGCTTGTTGTGGTGGTGGTGGTTGTGGTGTTGGTTGTGGTGTGGGTTGTGGTGGTGGTTGTGGTTGTGGTGGTGGTGGTGGTTTTGGTGGTGGTTGTGGTTGTGGTGGTGGTTGTGGATGTGATTGTGGTTGTGGTGGTGGTTTTGTTTGTGGTTGTGGTGTTTGTTGTGGTGCTGGTGGTTGTGGTGATGTTTGTGGTGCTGTTTGTGGTGCTGTTTGTGGTGCTGTTTGTGGTGCTGTTTGTGGTGCTGCTTGTGGTGCTGTTTGTGGTGCTGGTTGTGGTGCTGGTTGTGGTGCTGGTTGTGGTATGGTTGTGGTGCAATTTGTGGTGCTGGTTGTGGTGGTACTGGTTGTGGTGCTGGTTGTGGTGCTGGTTGTGGTGCTGTTTGTGGTGCTGTTTGTGGTGCTGGTTGTGGTGCTGGTTGTGGTATGGTTGTGGTATGGTTGTGGTGCAATTTGTGGTGCTGGTTGTGGTGGTACTGGTTGTGGTGGTACTGGTTGTGGTGCTGGTTGGGGTGCTGGTTGTGGTGCTGGTTGTGGTGCTGTTTGTGGTGCTGTTTGTGGTGCTGGTTGTGGTGCTGGTTGTGGTATGGTTGTGGTATGCTTGTGGTGCTGGTTGTGGTGCTGGTGGTTGTGGTGGTGTTTTGTTGTGGTGCTGGTTGTGGTGCTGGTTGTGGTTGTGGTGGTGGTTGGGGTTCTGGTTGTGCTGGTGTTTGTGGTGGTGGTTGTGGTGGTGTTGGTGGTGGTTGTGGTTGTTGTTGTGGTGGTGGTTGTGGTGGTGGTGGTTGTGGTGCTGGTTGTGGAGCTGGTGGTGATGATGGTGCTGGTGGTTGTGGTGCTGGTTGTGGTGCTTGTTGTGGTGGTGGTGGTTGTGGTGTTGGTTGTGGTATGGGTTGTGGTATGGTTGTGGTATGGTTGTGGTGCTGGTTGTGGTGCTGGTTGTGGTGGTAATGTTGTGGTGTTGGTTGTGGTGTGGGTTGTGGTGGTGGTTGTGGTGCTGGTTGTGGTGCTTGTTGTGGTGGTAATGTTGTGGTGTTGGTTGTGGTGTGGGTTGTGGTGGTGGTTGTGGTTGTGGTGGTGGTTGTGGTGCTGGTGGTTGTGGTGGTGTTTTGTTGTGGTAGATGTGGTGGTGGTTGTGGTGCTGGTTGGGGTGCTGGTTGTGGTATGGTTGTGGTATGCTTGTGGTGCTGGTTCTGTTTCTGGTTGTGGTGCTGGTTGTGGTGCTGGTTGTGGTGCTGGTGTTTTGTTGTGGAAGTTGTGGTGGTGGTTGTGGTGCTGGTGGGGTGCTGGTTGTGGTGCTGGTGGTTGTGGTGCTAATTGTGGTGCTGGTTGTGGTGCTGGTTGTGGTGCTGGGTGTGGTGCTGGTTGTGGTGCTGATGGTTGTGGTGCTAGTTGTGGTGCAGGTTGTGGTGCTGATTGTGGTGCTGGTTGAAGTGCTGGTTGTGGTGCTGGTTGTGGTGCTGGTTGTGGTGCTGGTTTTTGTGTTGGTGTTTTTTGTGCTGGTGTTTGTTGTGGTGGTTGTTGTTGTGGTTGTCGTGGTGGTTGTTGTTGTGGTGCTGGTTGTGGTGCTGGTGGTTGTGGTGCTGGTTGTGGTGCTGGTTGTGGTTGTGGTGCTGGTTGTGGTGCTGGTGGTTGTGGTGCTGGTTGTGGTGCTGGTTGTGGTGCTGGTTGTGGTGCTGGTTGTGTGCTGGTTGTGGTGCTGGTTGTGGTGCTGATTGTTGTGGTGGTGGTTGTGGTTATTGTGGTGGTTGTGGTGGTGGTTGTGGTGGTGGTTGTGGTGGTGGTTGTGGTGGTGGTTGTGGTGGTGGTTGTGGTGGTGGTGATGGTGCTGGTGGTTGTGGTGCTTGTTGTGGTGCTTGTTGTGGTGGTGGTGGTTGTGGTGTTGGTTGTGGTGTGGGTTGTGGTGGTGGTTGTGGTTGTGGTGGTGGTGGTGGTTTTGGTGGTGGTTGTGGTTGTGGTGGTGGTTGTGGATGTGATTGTGGTTGTAGTGGTGGTTTTGTTTGTGGTTGTGGTGTTTGTTGTGGTGCTGGTGGTTGTGGTGCTGTTTGTGGTGCTGTTTGTGGTGCTGTTTGTGGTGCTGTTTGTGGTGCTGTTTGTGGTGCTGTTTGTGGTGCTGGTTGTGGTATGGTTGTGGTGCAATTTGTGGTGCTGGTTGTGGTGCTGGTGGTTGTGGTGGTGTTTTGTTGTGGAAGATGTGGTGGTGGTTGTGGTGGTTGTTGTGGTGGTGGTTGTTGTGGTGGTTGTGGTGGTAATTGTTGTGGTGTTGGTTGTGGTGCTGGTTGTGGTGCTGGTTGTGGTGCTGATTGTGGTGGTGGTGGTTGTGGTGGTGGTGGTTGTGGTGGTGGTGGTTGTGGTTATTGTGGTGGTTGTGGTGGTGGTTGTGGTGGTGGTGGTTGTGGTAGTGGTGATGGTGCTGGTGGTTGTGGTGCTGGTTGTGGTGCTTGTTGTGGTGGTGGTGGTGGTGGTGTTGGTTGTGGTATGGGTTGTGGTATGGTTGTGGTATGGTTGTGGTGCTGGTTGTGGTGCTTGTTGTGGTGCTGGTTGTGGTGCTTGTTGTGGTGGTAATGTTGTGGTGTTGGTTGTGGTGTGGGTTGTGGTGGTGGTTGTGGTGCTGGTTGTGGTGCTTGTTGTGGTGGTAATGTTGTGGTGTTGGTTGTGGTGTGGGTTGTGGTGGTGTTTGTGGTGCTGGTGGTTGTGGTGGTGTTTTGTTGTGGTAGATGTGGTGGTGGTTGTGGTGGTGGTTGTGGTGCTGGTGGTTGTGGTGCTGGTTGTGGTGCTGGTGGTTGTGGTGCTGGTTGTGGTGCTGGTTGTGGTGCTGGTTGTGGTGCTGGTTGTGGTTGTTGTGGTGGTGCTGGTGATTGTGGTGCTGGTTGTGGTTGTTGTGGTGGTGCTGGTGATTGTGGTGCTGGTTGTGGTTGTGGTGGTGGTTGGGGTGCTGGTTGTGCTGGTGTTTGTGGTGGTGGTTGTGGTGGTGTTGGTGGTGGTTGTGGTTGTTTTTGTGGTGGTGGTTGTGGTGGTGGTGGTTGTGGTGCTGGTTGTGGTGCTTGTTGTGGGGCTGATGGTTGTGGTGCTGGTGGTTGTGGTGCTGGTTGTGGTGCTGGTTGTGGTGCTGTTTGTGGTGCTGTTTGTGGTGCTGTTTGTGGTGCTGGTTGTGGTGCTGGTTGTGGTATGGTTGTGGTATGTTTGTGGTGCTGGTTGTGGTGCTTATGGTTGTGGTGGTGTTTTGTTGTGGAAGATGTGGTGGTGGTTGTGGTGGTTGTTGTGGTGGTGGTTGTTGTGGTGGTTGTGGTGGTAATTGTTGTGGTGTTGGTTGTGGTGCTGGTTGTGGTGCTGGTTGTGGTGCTGATTGTGGTGGTGGTGGTTGTGGTTGTGGTGGTGGTTGTGGTGCTGGTGGTTGTGGTGGTGTTTTGTTGTGGTAGATGTGGTGGTGGTTGTGGTGCTGATTGTGGTGCTGATTGTGGTGGTGGTTGTGGTTATTGTGGTGGTTGTGGTGGTGGTTGTGGTGGTGGTTGTGGTGGTGGTTGTGGTGGTGGTGATGGTGCTGGTGGTTGTGGTGCTTGTTGTGGTGCTTGTTGTGGTGGTGGTGGTTGTGGTGTTGGTTATGGTGTGGGTTGTGGTGGTGGTTGTTGTTGTGGTGGTGGTGGTGGTTTTGGTGGTGGTGGTGGTTGTGGTGGTGGTTGTGGATGTGATTGTGGTTGTGGTGGTGGTTTTGTTTGTGGTTGTGGTGTTTGTTGTGGTGCTGGTGGTTGTGGTGCTGTTTGTGGTGCTGTTTGTGGTGCTGTTTGTGGTGCTGTTTGTGGTGCTGTTTGTGGTGCTGTTTGTGGTGCTGTTTGTGGTGCTGTTTGTGGTGCTGGTTGTGGTATGGTTGTGGTGCAATTTGTGGTGCAATTTGTGGTGCTGGTTGTGGTGGTACTGGTTGTGGTGCTGGTTGTGGTGCTGGTTGTGGTGCTGTTTGTGGTGCTATTTGTGGTGCTGTTTGTGGTGCTGGTTGTGGTGCTGGTTGTGGTATGGTTGTGGTATGTTTGTGGTGCTGGTTGTGGTGCTGGTGGTTGTGGTGGTGTTTTGTTGTGGAAGATGTGGTGGTGGTTGTGGTGGTTGTTGTGGTGGTGGTTGTTGTGGTGGTTGTGGTGGTAATTGTTGTGGTGTTGGTTGTGGTGGTAATTGTTGTGGTGCTGGTTGTGGTGCTGATTGTGGTGGTAGTGGTTGTGGTGGTGGTGGTTGTGGTTATTGTGGTGGTTGTGGTGGTGGTTGTGGTGGTGGTGGTTGTGGTGGTGATGATGGTGCTGGTGGTTGTGGTGCTGGTTGTGGTGCTTGTTGTGGTGGTGGTGGTTGTGGTGTTGGTTGTGGTATGGGTTGTGGTATGGTTGTGGTATGGTTGTGGTGCTGGTTGTGGTGCTGGTTGTGGTGGTAATGTTGTGGTGTTGGTTGTGGTGTGGGTTGTGGTGGTGGTTGTGGTGCTGGTTGTGGTGCTTGTTGTGGTGGTAATGTTGTGGTGTTGGTTGTGGTGTGGGTTGTGGTGGTGGTTGTGGTTGTGGTGGTGGTTGTGGTGCTGGTGGTTGTGGTGGTGTTTTGTTGTGGTAGATGTGGTGGTGGTTGTGGTGCTGGTTGGGGTGCTGGTTGTGGTATGGTTGTGGTATGCTTGTGGTGCTGGTTCTGTTTCTGGTTGTGGTGCTGGTTGTGGTGCTGGTTGTGGTGCTGGTGTTTTGTTGTGGAAGTTGTGGTGGTGGTTGTGGTGCTGGTGGGGTGCTGGTTGTGGTGCTGGTGGTTGTGGTGCTAATTGTGGTGCTGGTTGTGGTGCTGGTTGTGGTGCTGGGTGTGGTGCTGGTTGTGGTGCTGATGGTTGTGGTGCTAGTTGTGGTGCAGGTTGTGGTGCTGATTGTGGTGCTGGTTGAAGTGCTGGTTGTGGTGCTGGTTGTGGTGCTGGTTGTGGTGCTGGTTTTTGTGTTGGTGTTTTTTGTGCTGGTGTTTGTTGTGGTGGTTGTTGTTGTGGTTGTCGTGGTGGTTGTTGTTGTGGTGCTGGTTGTGGTGCTGGTGGTTGTGGTGCTGGTTGTGGTGCTGGTTGTGGTTGTGGTGCTGGTTGTGGTGCTGGTGGTTGTGGTGCTGGTTGTGGTGCTGGTTGTGGTGCTGGTTGTGGTGCTGGTTGTGTGCTGGTTGTGGTGCTGGTTGTGGTGCTGATTGTGGTGGTGGTGGTTGTGGTTATTGTGGTGGTTGTGGTGGTGGTTGTGGTGGTGGTTGTGGTGGTGGTTGTGGTGGTGGTTGTGGTGGTGGTGATGGTGCTGGTGGTTGTGGTGCTTGTTGTGGTGCTTGTTGTGGTGGTGGTGGTTGTGGTGTTGGTTGTGGTGTGGGTTGTGGTGGTGGTTGTGGTTGTGGTGGTGGTGGTGGTTTTGGTGGTGGTTGTGGTTGTGGTGGTGGTTGTGGATGTGATTGTGGTTGTAGTGGTGGTTTTGTTTGTGGTTGTGGTGTTTGTTGTGGTGCTGGTGGTTGTGGTGCTGTTTGTGGTGCTGTTTGTGGTGCTGTTTGTGGTGCTGTTTGTGGTGCTGTTTGTGGTGCTGTTTGTGGTGCTGGTTGTGGTATGGTTGTGGTGCAATTTGTGGTGCTGGTTGTGGTGCTGGTGGTTGTGGTGGTGTTTTGTTGTGGAAGATGTGGTGGTGGTTGTGGTGGTTGTTGTGGTGGTGGTTGTTGTGGTGGTTGTGGTGGTAATTGTTGTGGTGTTGGTTGTGGTGCTGGTTGTGGTGCTGGTTGTGGTGCTGATTGTGGTGGTGGTGGTTGTGGTGGTGGTGGTTGTGGTGGTGGTGGTTGTGGTTATTGTGGTGGTTGTGGTGGTGGTTGTGGTGGTGGTGGTTGTGGTAGTGGTGATGGTGCTGGTGGTTGTGGTGCTGGTTGTGGTGCTTGTTGTGGTGGTGGTGGTGGTGGTGTTGGTTGTGGTATGGGTTGTGGTATGGTTGTGGTATGGTTGTGGTGCTGGTTGTGGTGCTTGTTGTGGTGCTGGTTGTGGTGCTTGTTGTGGTGGTAATGTTGTGGTGTTGGTTGTGGTGTGGGTTGTGGTGGTGGTTGTGGTGCTGGTTGTGGTGCTTGTTGTGGTGGTAATGTTGTGGTGTTGGTTGTGGTGTGGGTTGTGGTGGTGTTTGTGGTGCTGGTGGTTGTGGTGGTGTTTTGTTGTGGTAGATGTGGTGGTGGTTGTGGTGGTGGTTGTGGTGCTGGTGGTTGTGGTGCTGGTTGTGGTGCTGGTGGTTGTGGTGCTGGTTGTGGTGCTGGTTGTGGTGCTGGTTGTGGTGCTGGTTGTGGTTGTTGTGGTGGTGCTGGTGATTGTGGTGCTGGTTGTGGTTGTTGTGGTGGTGCTGGTGATTGTGGTGCTGGTTGTGGTTGTGGTGGTGGTTGGGGTGCTGGTTGTGCTGGTGTTTGTGGTGGTGGTTGTGGTGGTGTTGGTGGTGGTTGTGGTTGTTTTTGTGGTGGTGGTTGTGGTGGTGGTGGTTGTGGTGCTGGTTGTGGTGCTTGTTGTGGGGCTGATGGTTGTGGTGCTGGTGGTTGTGGTGCTGGTTGTGGTGCTGTTTATGGTGCTGGTGTTTGTGGTATTGGTTGTGGTGGTGGTTGTTGTTGTGGTGGTTGTTGTTGTGGTGGTTGTTGTTGTGGTGCTGGTGGTTGTGGTGCTGGTGGTTGTGGTGCTGGTTGTGGTGCTGTTTGTGGTGCTGGTTGTGGTGCTGGTTGTGGTGCTGGTGTTTGTGGTTGTGTTTTTGGTGCTGGTGTTTGTTGTGGTGGTTGTGGTGGTGGTTGTGGTGCTGGTGGTTGTGGTGGTGTTTTGTTGTGGTGGTTGTGGTGCTGGTTGTGGTGCTGTTTGTGGTGCTGTTTGTGGTGCTGGTGGTTGTGGTGGTGGTGGTGGTGGTGGTTGTGGTTGTTGTTGTGGTGGTGGTTGTGGTGGTGGTTGTGGTGCTAATGGTTGTGGTGCTGGTTGTTGTGGTGGTGGTTGTGGTAGTGGTTGTGGTGCTAATGGTTGTGGTGCTGGTTGTTGTGCTGGTTGTAGTGCTGGTTTTGGTGCTGGTTGTGGTGCTGGTGGTTGTGGTGGTGGTTGTGGTGGTGGTTGTGGTGCAATTTGTGGTGCAATTTGTGGTGCTGGTGGTTGTGGTGGTGTTTGTTTGTGCTGGTTGTGGTGCTTGTTGTGGTATGGTTGTGGTATGCTTGTGGTGCTGGTTCTGTTTCTGGTTGTGGTGCTGGTTGTGGTGCTGGTGGTTGTGGTGCTAATTGTGGTGCTGGTTGTGGTGCTGGGTGTGGTGCTGGTTGTGGTGCTGATGGTTGTGGTGCTGGTTGTGGTGCAGGTTGGGGTACTGATTGTGGTGCTGGTTGTGGTGCTGGTTGTGGTGCTGGTTGTGGTGCTGGTTTTTGTGTTGGTGTTTTTTGTGCTGGTGTTTGTTGTGGTGGTTGTTGTTGTGGTTGTGGTGGTGGTTGTTGTTGTGGTGCTGGTTGTGGTGCTGGTGGTTGTGGTGCTGGTTGTGGTGCTGGTTGTGGTGCTGGTTGTGGTGCAGGTTGTGGTGCTGGTTGTGGTGCTGGTTGTGGTGCTGGTTGTGGTGCTGGTTGTGGTGCTGGTTGTGGTGCTGATTGTAGTGGTGGTGGTTGTGATTATTGTGGTGGTTGTTGTGGTGGTTGTGGTGGTGGTTGTGGTGGTGGTGATGGTGCTGGTGGTTGTGGTGCTTGTTGTGGTGCTTGTTGTGGTGGTGGTGGTTGTGGTGTTGGTTGTGGTGTGGGTTGTGGTGGTGGTTGTGGTTGTGGTGGTGGTGGTGGTTTTGGTGGTGGTTGTGGTTGTGGTGGTGGTTGTGGATGTGATTGTGGTTGTGGTGGTGGTTTTCTTTGTGGTTGTGGTGTTTGTTGTGGTGCTGGTGGTTGTGGTGCTGTTTGTGGTGCTGTTTGTGGTGCTGTTTGTGGTGCTGTTTGTGGTGCTGGTTGTGGTGCTGGTTGTGGTGCAATTTGTGGTGCTGGTTGTGGTGGTACTGGTTGTGGTGCTGGTTGTGGTGGTAATGTTGTGGTGTTGGTTGTGGTGTGGGTTGTGGTGGTGGTTGTGGTGCTGGTGGTTGTGGTGGTGTTTTGTTGTGGTATATGTGGTGGTGGTTGTGGTGCTGGTTGTGGTGCTGGTGGTTGTGGTGCTGGTTGTGGTGCTGGTGGTTGTGGTGCTGGTTGTGGTGCTGGTTGTGGTTGTTGTGGTGGTGCTGGTGATTGTGGTGCTGGTTGTGGTTGTTGTGGTGGTGCTGGTGATTGTGGTGCTGGTTGTGGTTGTGGTGGTGGTTGGGGTGCTGGTTGTGCTGGTGTTTGTGGTGGTGGTTGTGGTGGTGTTGGTGGTGGTTGTGGTTGTTTTTGTGGTGGTGGTTGTGGTGGTGGTGGTTGTGGTGCTGGTTGTGGAGCTGGTTGTGGTGCTGGTTTTTGTGGTGGTGTTTTTGGTGCTGGTGTTTGTTGTGGTGGTTGTTGTGGTGCTGGTGGTTGTGGTGCTGGTTGTGGTGCAGGTTGGGGTACTGATTGTGGTGCTGGTTGTGGTGCTGGTTGTGGTGCTGGTTGTGGTGCTGGTTTTTGTGTTGGTGTTTTTTGTGCTGGTGTTTGTTGTGGTGGTTGTTGTTGTGGTTGTGGTGGTGGTTGTTGTTGTGGTGCTGGTTGTGGTGCTGGTGGTTGTGGTGCTGGTTGTGGTGCTGGTTGTGGTGCTGGTTGTGGTGCAGGTTGTGGTGCTGGTTGTGGTGCTGGTTGTGGTGCTGGTTGTGGTGCTGGTTGTGGTGCTGGTTGTGGTGCTGATTGTAGTGGTGGTGGTTGTGGTTATTGTGGTGGTTGTTGTGGTGGTTGTGGTGGTGGTTGTGGTGGTGGTGATGGTGCTGGTGGTTGTGGTGCTTGTTGTGGTGCTTGTTGTGGTGGTGGTGGTTGTGGTGTTGGTTGTGGTGTGGGTTGTGGTGGTGGTTGTGGTTGTGGTGGTGGTGGTGGTTTTGGTGGTGGTTGTGGTTGTGGTGGTGGTTGTGGATGTGATTGTGGTTGTGGTGGTGGTTTTCTTTGTGGTTGTGGTGTTTGTTGTGGTGCTGGTGGTTGTGGTGCTGTTTGTGGTGCTGTTTGTGGTGCTGTTTGTGGTGCTGTTTGTGGTGCTGGTTGTGGTGCTGGTTGTGGTGCAATTTGTGGTGCTGGTTGTGGTGGTACTGGTTGTGGTGCTGGTTGTGGTGGTAATGTTGTGGTGTTGGTTGTGGTGTGGGTTGTGGTGGTGGTTGTGGTGCTGGTGGTTGTGGTGGTGTTTTGTTGTGGTATATGTGGTGGTGGTTGTGGTGCTGGTTGTGGTGCTGGTGGTTGTGGTGCTGGTTGTGGTGCTGGTGGTTGTGGTGCTGGTTGTGGTGCTGGTTGTGGTTGTTGTGGTGGTGCTGGTGATTGTGGTGCTGGTTGTGGTTGTTGTGGTGGTGCTGGTGATTGTGGTGCTGGTTGTGGTTGTGGTGGTGGTTGGGGTGCTGGTTGTGCTGGTGTTTGTGGTGGTGGTTGTGGTGGTGTTGGTGGTGGTTGTGGTTGTTTTTGTGGTGGTGGTTGTGGTGGTGGTGGTTGTGGTGCTGGTTGTGGAGCTGGTTGTGGTGCTGGTTTTTGTGGTGGTGTTTTTGGTGCTGGTGTTTGTTGTGGTGGTTGTTGTGGTGCTGGTGGTTGTGGTGCTGGTTGTGGTGCTGGTTGTGGTGCTGGTTGTGGTGCTGGTTGTGGTGCTGGTTGTGGTGCTGGTTGTGGTGCTGGTTGTGGTGCTGGTTGTGGTGCTTGTTGTGGGGCTGATGGTTGTGGTGCTGGTGGTTGTGGTGCTGGTTGTGGTGCTGGTTGTGGTGCTGTTTATGGTGCTGGTGTTTGTGGTATTGGTTGTGGTGGTGGTTGTTGTTGTGGTGGTTGTTGTTGTGGTGGTTGTTGTTGTGGTGCTGGTGGTTGTGGTGCTGGTGGTTGTGGTGCTGGTTGTGGTGCTGTTTGTGGTGCTGGTTGTGTTGCTGGTTGTGGTGCTGGTGTTTGTGGTTGTGTTTTTGGTGCTGGTGTTTGTTGTGGTGGTTGTGGTGGTGGTTGTGGTGCTGGTGGTTGTGGTGGTGTTTTGTTGTGGTGGTTGTGGTGCTGGTTGTGGTGCTGTTTGTGGTGCTGTTTGTGGTGCTGGTGGTTGTGGTGGTGGTGGTGGTGGTGGTTGTGGTTGTTGTTGTGGTGGTGGTTGTGGTGGTGGTTGTGGTGCTAATGGTTGTGGTGCTGGTTGTTGTGGTGGTGGTTGTGGTAGTGGTTGTGGTGCTAATGGTTGTGGTGCTGGTTGTAGTGCTGGTTTTGGTGCTGGTTGTGGTGCTGGTGGTTGTGGTGGTGGTTGTGGTGGTGGTTTTGGTGGTGGTTGTGGTGCAATTTGTGGTGCTGGTGGTTGTGGTGGTGGTTGTGGTGCTGGTTGTGGTGCTTGTTGTGGTATGGTTGTGGTATGCTTGTGGTGCTGGTTCTGTTTCTGGTTGTGGTGCTGGTTGTGGTGCTGGTGGTTGTGGTGCTAATTGTGGTCCTGGTTGTGGTGCTGGGTGTGGTGCTGGTTGTGGTGCTGATGGTTGTGGTGCTGGTTGTGGTGCAGGTTGGGGTACTGATTGTGGTGCTGGTTGTGGTGCTGGTTGTGGTGCTGGTTGTGGTGCTGGTTTTTGTGTTGGTGTTTTTTGTGCTGGTGTTTGTTGTGGTGGTTGTTGTTGTGGTTGTGGTGGTGGTTGTTGTTGTGGTGCTGGTTGTGGTGCTGGTGGTTGTGGTGCTGGTTGTGGTGCTGGTTGTGGTGCTGGTTGTGGTGCTGGTTGTGGTGCTGGTTGTGGTGCTGGTTGTGGTGCTGGTTGTGGTGCTGGTTGTGGTGCTGATTGTAGTGGTGGTGGTTGTGGTTATTGTGGTGGTTGTGGTGGTGGTTGTGGTGGTGGTGATGGTGCTGGTGGTTGTGGTGCTTGTTGTGGTGCTTGTTGTGGTGGTGGTGGTTGTGGTGTTGGTTGTGGTGTGGGTTGTGGTGGTGGTTGTGGTTGTGGTGGTGGTGGTGGTTTTGGTGGTGGTTGTGGTTGTGGTGGTGGTTGTGGATGTGATTGTGGTTGTGGTGGTGGTTTTCTTTGTGGTTGTGGTGTTTGTTGTGGTGCTGGTGGTTGTGGTGCTGTTTGTGGTGCTGTTTGTGGTGCTGTTTGTGGTGCTGTTTGTGGTGATGGTTGTGGTGCTGGTTGTGGTGCAATTTGTGGTGCTGGTTGTGGTGGTACTGGTTGTGGTGCTGGTTGTGGTGCTGGTTGTGGTGCTGGTTGTGGTGCTGGTTGTGGTGCTGTTTGTGGTGCTGTTTGTGGTGCTGTTTGTGGTGCTGGTTGTGGTATGGTTGTGGTATGCTTGTGGTGCTGGTTGTGGTGCTGGTGGTTGTGGTGGTGTTTTGTTGTGGAAGATGTGGTGGTGGTTGTGGTGCTGGTTGGGGTGCTGGTTGTTTTGGTGCTGGTTGTGGTGCTGGTGGTTGTGGTGCTGGTTGTGGTGCTGGTTGTGGTTGTTGTGGTGGTGCTGGTGATTGTGGTGCTGGTTGTGGTTGTGGTGCTGGTTGTGGTGCTGGTGGTTGTGGTGCTGGTTGTGGTGCTGGTTGTGGTGCTGGTTGTGGTGCTGGTTGTGGTGCTGGTTGTGGTGCTGGTTGTGGTGCTGGTTGTGGTGCTGATTGTGGTGGTGGTGGTTGTGGTGGTTGTGGTTGTGGTGGTGGTTGTGGTGGTGGTTGTGGTGGTGGTGATGGTGCTGGTGGTTGTGGTGCTTGTTGTGGTGCTGGTTGTGGTGCTGGTTGTGGTGCTGGTTGTGGTTGTTGTGGTGGTGCTGGTGATTGTGGTGCTGGTTGTGGTTGTGGTGCTGGTTGTGGTGCTGGTGGTTGTGGTGCTGGTTGTGGTGCTGGTTGTGGTGCTGGTTGTGGTGCTGGTTGTGGTGCTGATTGTGGTGCTGATTGTGGTGGTGGTTGTGGTTATTGTGGTGGTTGTGGTGGTGGTTGTGGTGGTGGTTGTGGTGGTGGTGATGGTGCTGGTGGTTGTGGTGCTTGTTGTGGTGCTTGTTGTGGTGGTGGTGGTTGTGGTGTTGGTTATGGTGTGGGTTGTGGTGGTGGTTGTGGTTGTGGTGGTGTTGGTGGTTTTGGTGGTGGTTGTGGTTGTGGTGGTGGTTGTGGATGTGATTGTGGTTGTGATGGTGGTTTTGTTTGTGGTTGTGGTGTTTGTTGTGGTGCTGGTGGTTGTGGTGCTGTTTGTGGTGCTGTTTGTGGTGCTGTTTGTGGTGCTGTTTGTGGTGCTGTTTGTGGTGCTGTTTGTGGTGCTGTTTGTGGTGCTGTTTGTGGTGCTGTTTGTGGTGCTGGTTGTGGTGCTGGTTGTGGTGCAATTTGTGGTGCTGGTTGTGGTGGTACTGGTTGTGGTGCTGGTTGTGGTGCTGGTTGTGGTGCTGTTTGTGGTGCTGTTTGTGGTGCTGTTTGTGGTGCTGGTTGTGGTGCTGGTTGTGGTATGGTTGTGGTATGTTTGTGGTGCTGGTTGTGGTGCTGGTGGTTGTGGTGGTGTTTTGTTGTGGAAGATGTGGTGGTGGTTGTGGTGGTTGTTGTGGTGGTGGTTGTTGTGGTGGTTGTTGTGGTAATTGTTGTGGTGTTGGTTGTGGTGCTGGTTGTGGTGCTGGTTGTGGTGCTGATTGTGGTGGTGGTGGTTGTGGTGGTGGTGGTTGTGGTTATTGTGGTGGTTGTGGTGGTGGTTGTGGTGGTGGTGGTTGTGGTGCTGTTTGTGGTGCTGTTTGTGGTGCTGTTTGTGGTGCTGTTTGTGGTGCTGTTTGTGGTGCTGTTTGTGGTGCTGTTTGTGGTGCTGTTTGTGGTGCTGGTTGTGGTATGGTTGTTGTGCAATTTGTGGTGCTGGTTGTGGTGCTGGTGGTTGTGGTGGTGTTTTGTTGTGGAAGATGTGGTGGTGGTTGTGGTGGTTGTTGTGGTGGTGGTTGTTGTGGTGGTTGTGGTGGTAATTGTTGTGGTGTTGGTTGTGGTGCTGGTTGTGGTGCTGGTTGTGGTGCTGATTGTGGTGGTGGTGGTTGTGGTGGTGGTGGTTGTGGTGGTGGTGGTTGTGGTTATTGTGGTGGTTGTGGTGGTGGTTGTGGTGGTGGTGGTTGTGGTGGTGGTTGTGGTGCTTGTTGTGGTGGTGGTGGTGGTGGTGTTGGTTGTGGTATGGGTTGTGGTATGGTTGTGGTATGGTTGTGGTGGTGCTGGTGATTGTGGTGCTGGTTGTGGTTGTGGTGGTGGTTGGGGTGCTGGTTGTGCTGGTGTTTGTGGTGGTGGTTGTGGTGGTGTTGGTGGTGGTTGTGGTTGTTTTTGTGGTGGTGGTTGTGGTGGTGGTGGTTGTGGTGCTGGTTGTGGTGCTTGTTGTGGGGCTGATGGTTGTGGTGCTGGTGGTTGTGGTGCTGGTTGTGGTGCTGGTTGTGGTGCTGTTTATGGTGCTGGTGTTTGTGGTATTGGTTGTGGTGGTGGTTGTTGTTGTGGTGGTTGTTGTTGTGGTGGTTGTTGTTGTGGTGCTGGTGGTTGTGGTGCTGGTGGTTGTGGTGCTGGTTGTGGTGCTGTTTGTGGTGCTGGTTGTGGTGCTGGTTGTGGTGCTGGTGTTTGTGGTTGTGTTTTTGGTGCTGGTGTTTGTTGTGGTGGTTGTGGTGGTGGTTGTGGTGCTGGTGGTTGTGGTGGTGTTTTGTTGTGGTGGTTGTGGTGCTGGTTGTGGTGCTGTTTGTGGTGCTGTTTGTGGTGCTGGTGGTTGTGGTGGTGGTGGTGGTGGTGGTTGTGGTTGTTGTTGTGGTGGTGGTTGTGGTGGTGGTTGTGGTGCTAATGGTTGTGGTGCTGGTTGTTGTGGTGGTGGTTGTGGTAGTGGTTGTGGTGCTAATGGTTGTGGTGCTGGTTGTTGTGCTGGTTGTAGTGCTGGTTTTGGTGCTGGTTGTGGTGCTGGTGGTTGTGGTGGTGGTTGTGGTGGTGGTTGTGGTGCAATTTGTGGTGCAATTTGTGGTGCTGGTGGTTGTGGTGGTGTTTGTTTGTGCTGGTTGTGGTGCTTGTTGTGGTATGGTTGTGGTATGCTTGTGGTGCTGGTTCTGTTTCTGGTTGTGGTGCTGGTTGTGGTGCTGGTGGTTGTGGTGCTAATTGTGGTGCTGGTTGTGGTGCTGGGTGTGGTGCTGGTTGTGGTGCTGATGGTTGTGGTGCTGGTTGTGGTGCAGGTTGGGGTACTGATTGTGGTGCTGGTTGTGGTGCTGGTTGTGGTGCTGGTTGTGGTGCTGGTTGTGGTGCTGGTTTTTGTGTTGGTGTTTTTTGTGCTGGTGTTTGTTGTGGTGGTTGTTGTTGTGGTTGTGGTGGTGGTTGTTGTTGTGGTGCTGGTTGTGGTGCTGGTGGTTGTGGTGCTGGTTGTGGTGCTGGTTGTGGTGCTGGTTGTGGTGCAGGTTGTGGTGCTGGTTGTGGTGCTGGTTGTGGTGCTGGTTGTGGTGCTGGTTGTGGTGCTGGTTGTGGTGCTGGTTGTGGTGCTGATTGTAGTGGTGGTGGTTGTGGTTATTGTGGTGGTTGTTGTGGTGGTTGTGGTGGTGGTTGTGGTGGTGGTTGTGGTGGTGGTGATGGTGCTGGTGGTTGTGGTGCTTGTTGTGGTGCTTGTTGTGGTGGTGGTGGTTGTGGTGTTGGTTGTGGTGTGGGTTGTGGTGGTGGTTGTGGTTGTGGTGGTGGTGGTGGTTTTGGTGGTGGTTGTGGTTGTGGTGGTGGTTGTGGATGTGATTGTGGTTGTGGTGGTGGTTTTCTTTGTGGTTGTGGTGTTTGTTGTGGTGCTGGTGGTTGTGGTGCTGTTTGTGGTGCTGTTTGTGGTGCTGTTTGTGGTGCTGTTTGTGGTGCTGGTTGTGGTGCTGGTTGTGGTGCAATTTGTGGTGCTGGTTGTGGTGGTACTGGTTGTGGTGCTGGTTGTGGTGGTAATGTTGTGGTGTTGGTTGTGGTGTGGGTTGTGGTGGTGGTTGTGGTGCTGGTGGTTGTGGTGGTGTTTTGTTGTGGTATATGTGGTGGTGGTTGTGGTGCTGGTTGTGGTGCTGGTGGTTGTGGTGCTGGTTGTGGTGCTGGTGGTTGTGGTGCTGGTTGTGGTGCTGGTTGTGGTTGTTGTGGTGGTGCTGGTGATTGTGGTGCTGGTTGTGGTTGTTGTGGTGGTGCTGGTGATTGTGGTGCTGGTTGTGGTTGTGGTGGTGGTTGGGGTGCTGGTTGTGCTGGTGTTTGTGGTGGTGGTTGTGGTGGTGTTGGTGGTGGTTGTGGTTGTTTTTGTGGTGGTGGTTGTGGTGGTGGTGGTTGTGGTGCTGGTTGTGGAGCTGGTTGTGGTGCTGGTTTTTGTGGTGGTGTTTTTGGTGCTGGTGTTTGTTGTGGTGGTTGTTGTGGTGCTGGTGGTTGTGGTGCTGGTTGTGGTGCTGGTTGTGGTGCTGGTTGTGGTGCTGGTTGTGGTGCTGGTTGTGGTGCTGGTTGTGGTGCTTGTTGTGGGGCTGATGGTTGTGGTGCTGGTGGTTGTGGTGCTGGTTGTGGTGCTGGTTGTGGTGCTGTTTATGGTGCTGGTGTTTGTGGTATTGGTTGTGGTGGTGGTTGTTGTTGTGGTGGTTGTTGTTGTGGTGGTTGTTGTTGTGGTGGTTGTTGTTGTGGTGCTGGTGGTTGTGGTGCTGGTGGTTGTGGTGCTGGTTGTGGTGCTGTTTGTGGTGCTGGTTGTGGTGCTGGTTGTGGTGCTGGTGTTTGTGGTTGTGTTTTTGGTGCTGGTGTTTGTTGTGGTGGTTGTGGTGGTGGTTGTGGTGCTGGTGGTTGTGGTGGTGTTTTGTTGTGGTGGTTGTGGTGCTGTTTGTGGTGCTGTTTGTGGTGCTGTTTGTGGTGCTGGTGGTTGTGGTGGTGGTGGTGGTGGTGGTTGTGGTTGTTGTTGTGGTGGTGGTTGTGGTTGTGGTGGTGGTTGTGGTGCTAATGGTTGTGGTGCTGGTTGTTGTGGTGGTGGTTGTGGTAGTGGTTGTGGTGCTAATGGTTGTGGTGCTGGTTGTAGTGCTGGTTTTGGTGCTGGTTGTGGTGCTGGTGGTTGTGGTGGTGGTTGTGGTGGTGGTTTTGGTGGTGGTTGTGGTGCAATTTGTGGTGCTGGTGGTTGTGGTGGTGGTTGTGGTGCTGGTTGTGGTGCTTGTTGTGGTATGGTTGTGGTATGCTTGTGGTGCTGGTTCTGTTTCTGGTTGTGGTGCTGGTTGTGGTGCTGGTGGTTGTGGTGCTAATTGTGGTCCTGGTTGTGGTGCTGGGTGTGGTGCTGGTTGTGGTGCTGATGGTTGTGGTGCTGGTTGTGGTGCAGGTTGGGGTACTGATTGTGGTGCTGGTTGTGGTGCTGGTTGTGGTGCTGGTTGTGGTGCTGGTTTTTGTGTTGGTGTTTTTTGTGCTGGTGTTTGTTGTGGTGGTTGTTGTTGTGGTTGTGGTGGTGGTTGTTGTTGTGGTGCTGGTTGTGGTGCTGGTGGTTGTGGTGCTGGTTGTGGTGCTGGTTGTGGTGCTGGTTGTGGTGCTGGTTGTGGTGCTGGTTGTGGTGCTGGTTGTGGTGCTGGTTGTGGTGCTGATTGTAGTGGTGGTGGTTGTGGTTATTGTGGTGGTTGTGGTGGTGGTTGTGGTGGTGGTGATGGTGCTGGTGGTTGTGGTGCTTGTTGTGGTGCTTGTTGTGGTGGTGGTGGTTGTGGTGTTGGTTGTGGTGTGGGTTGTGGTGGTGGTTGTGGTTGTGGTGGTGGTGGTGGTTTTGGTGGTGGTTGTGGTTGTGGTGGTGGTTGTGGATGTGATTGTGGTTGTGGTGGTGGTTTTCTTTGTGGTTGTGGTGTTTGTTGTGGTGCTGGTGGTTGTGGTGCTGTTTGTGGTGCTGTTTGTGGTGCTGTTTGTGGTGCTGTTTGTGGTGATGGTTGTGGTGCTGGTTGTGGTGCAATTTGTGGTGCTGGTTGTGGTGGTACTGGTTGTGGTGCTGGTTGTGGTGCTGGTTGTGGTGCTGGTTGTGGTGCTGGTTGTGGTGCTGTTTGTGGTGCTGTTTGTGGTGCTGTTTGTGGTGCTGGTTGTGGTATGGTTGTGGTATGCTTGTGGTGCTGGTTGTGGTGCTGGTGGTTGTGGTGGTGTTTTGTTGTGGAAGATGTGGTGGTGGTTGTGGTGCTGGTTGGGGTGCTGGTTGTTTTGGTGCTGGTTGTGGTGCTGGTGGTTGTGGTGCTGGTTGTGGTGCTGGTTGTGGTTGTTGTGGTGGTGCTGGTGATTGTGGTGCTGGTTGTGGTTGTGGTGCTGGTTGTGGTGCTGGTGGTTGTGGTGCTGGTTGTGGTGCTGGTTGTGGTGCTGGTTGTGGTGCTGGTTGTGGTGCTGGTTGTGGTGCTGATTGTGGTGGTGGTGGTTGTGGTGGTTGTGGTTGTGGTGGTGGTTGGGGTGGTGGTTGTGGTGGTGGTGATGGTGCTGGTGGTTGTGGTGCTTGTTGTGGTGCTGGTTGTGGTGCTGGTTGTGGTTGTTGTGGTGGTGCTGGTGATTGTGGTGCTGGTTGTGGTTGTGGTGCTGGTTGTGGTGCTGGTGGTTGTGGTGCTGGTTGTGGTGCTGGTTGTGGTGCTGGTTGTGGTGCTGGTTGTGGTGCTGATTGTGGTGCTGATTGTGGTGGTGGTTGTGGTTATTGTGGTGGTTGTGGTGGTGGTTGTGGTGGTGGTTGTGGTGGTGGTGATGGTGCTGGTGGTTGTGGTGCTTGTTGTGGTGCTTGTTGTGGTGGTGGTGGTTGTGGTGTTGGTTATGGTGTGGGTTGTGGTGGTGGTTGTGGTTGTGGTGGTGTTGGTGGTTTTGGTTGTGGTTGTGGTTGTGGTGGTGGTTGTGGATGTGATTGTGGTTGTGATGGTGGTTTTGTTTGTGGTTGTGGTGTTTGTTGTGGTGCTGGTGGTTGTGGTGCTGTTTGTGGTGCTGTTTGTGGTGCTGTTTGTGGTGCTGTTTGTGGTGCTGTTTGTGGTGCTGTTTGTGGTGCTGTTTGTGGTGCTGTTTGTGGTGCTGTTTGTGGTGCTGTTTGTGGTGCTGGTTGTGGTGCTGGTTGTGGTGCAATTTGTGGTGCTGGTTGTGGTGGTACTGGTTGTGGTGCTGGTTGTGGTGCTGGTTGTGGTGCTGTTTGTGGTGCTGTTTGTGGTGCTGTTTGTGGTGCTGGTTGTGGTGCTGGTTGTGGTATGGTTGTGGTATGTTTGTGGTGCTGGTTGTGGTGCTGGTGGTTGTGGTGGTGTTTTGTTGTGGAATATGTGGTGGTGGTTGTGGTGGTTGTTGTGGTGGTGGTTGTTGTGGTGGTTGTTGTGGTAATTGTTGTGGTGTTGGTTGTGGTGCTGGTTGTGGTGCTGGTTGTGGTGCTGATTGTGGTGGTGGTGGTTGTGGTGGTGGTGGTTGTGGTTATTGTGGTGGTTGTGGTGGTGGTTGTGGTGGTGGTGGTTGTGGTGGTGATGATGGTGCTGGTGGTTGTGGTGCTGGTTGTGGTGCTTAATGTGGTGGTGGTGGTTGTGGTGTTGGTTGTGGTATGGGTTGTGGTATGGTTGTGGTATGGTTGTGGTGCTGGTTGTGGTGCTGGTTGCGGTGCTGGTTGTGGTGCTTGTTGTGGTGGTAATGTTGTGGTGTTGGTTGTGGTGTGGGTTGTGGTGGTGGTTGTGGTTGTGGTGGTGGTTGTGGTGTGGGTTGTGGTGGTGGTTGTGGTGCTGGTTGTGGTGCTTGTTGTGGTGGTAATGTTGTGGTGTTGGTTGTGGTGTGGGTTGTGGTGGTGGTTGTGGTTGTGGTGGTGGTTGTGGTGCTGGTGGTTGTGGTGGTGTTTTGTTGTGGTAGATGTGGTGGTGGTTGTGGTGCTGGTTGGGGTGCTGGTTGTGGTATGGTTGTGGTATGCTTGTGGTGCTGGTTCTGTTTCTGGTTGTGGTGCTGGTTGTGGTGCTGGTTGTGGTGCTGGTTGTGGTGCTGGTGTTTTGTTGTGGAAGTTGTGGTGGTGGTTGTGGTGCTGGTGGGGTGCTGGTTGTGGTGCTGGTGGTTGTGGTGCTAATTGTGGTGCTGGTTGTGGTGCTGGTTGTGGTGCTGGGTGTGGTGCTGGTTGTGGTGCTGATGGTTGTGGTGCTGGTTGTGGTGCAGGTTGTGGTGCTGATTGTGGTGCTGGTTGAAGTGCTGGTTGTGGTGCTGGTTGTGGTGCTGGTTGTGGTGCTGGTTTTTGTGTTGGTGTTTTTTGTGCTGGTGTTTGTTGTGGTGGTTGTTGTTGTGGTTGTCGTGGTGGTTGTTTTTGTGGTGCTGGTTGTGGTGCTGGTGGTTGTGGTGCTGGTTGTGGTGCTGGTTGTGGTTGTGGTGCTGGTTGTGGTGCTGGTGGTTGTGGTGCTGGTTGTGGTGCTGGTTGTGGTGCTGGTTGTGGTGCTGGTTGTGTGCTGGTTGTGGTGCTGGTTGTGGTGCTGATTGTGGTGGTGGTGGTTGTGGTTATTGTGGTGGTTGTGGTGGTGGTTGTGGTGGTGGTTGTGGTGGTGGTTGTGGTGGTGGTGATGGTGCTGGTGGTTGTGGTGCTTGTTGTGGTGCTTGTTGTGGTGGTGGTGGTTGTGGTGTTGGTTGTGGTGTGGGTTGTGGTGGTGGTTGTGCTTGTGGTGGTGTTGGTGGTTTTGGTGGTGGTTGTGGTTGTGGTGGTGGTTGTGGATGTGATTGTGGTTGTAGTGGTGGTTTTGTTTGTGGTTGTGGTGTTTGTTGTGGTGCTGGTGGTTGTGGTGCTGTTTGTGGTGCTGTTTGTGGTGCTGTTTGTGGTGCTGTTTGTGGTGCTGTTTGTGGTGCTGTTTGTGGTGCTGTTTGTGGTGCTGTTTGTGGTGCTGGTTGTGGTATGGTTGTTGTGCAATTTGTGGTGCTGGTTGTGGTGCTGGTGGTTGTGGTGGTGTTTTGTTGTGGAAGATGTGGTGGTGGTTGTGGTGGTTGTTGTGGTGGTGGTTGTTGTGGTGGTTGTGGTGGTAATTGTTGTGGTGTTGGTTGTGGTGCTGGTTGTGGTGCTGGTTGTGGTGCTGATTGTGGTGGTGGTGGTTGTGGTGGTGGTGGTTGTGGTGGTGGTGGTTGTGGTTATTGTGGTGGTTGTGGTGGTGGTTGTGGTGGTGGTGGTTGTGGTGGTGGTGATGGTGCTGGTGGTTGTGGTGCTGGTTGTGGTGCTTGTTGTGGTGGTGGTGTTGGTGGTGTTGGTTGTGGTATGGGTTGTGGTATGGTTGTGGTATGGTTGTGGTGCTGGTTGTGGTGCTTGTTGTGGTGCTGGTTGTGGTGCTTGTTGTGGTGGTAATGTTGTGGTGTTGGTTGTGGTGTGGGTTGTGGTGGTGGTTGTGGTGCTGGTTGTGGTGCTTGTTGTGGTGGTAATGTTGTGGTGTTGGTTGTGGTGTAGGTTGTGGTGGTGGTTGTGGTGCTGGTGGTTGTGGTGGTGTTTTGTTGTGGTAGATGTGGTGGTGGTTGTGGTGGTGGTTGTGGTGCTGGTGGTTGTGGTGCTGGTTGTGGTGCTGGTGGTTGTGGTGCTGGTTGTGGTGCTGGTTGTGGTGCTGGTTGTGGTGCTGGTTGTGGTTGTTGTGGTGGTGCTGGTGATTGTGGTGCTGGTTGTGGTTGTTGTGGTGGTGCTGGTGATTGTGGTGCTGGTTGTGGTTGTGGTGGTGGTTGGGGTGCTGGTTGTGCTGGTGTTTGTGGTGGTGGTTGTTGTGGTGTTGGTGGTGGTTGTGGTTGTTTTTGTGGTGGTGGTTGTGGTGGTGGTGGTTGTGGTGCTGGTTGTGGTGCTTGTTGTGGGGCTGATGGTTGTGGTGCTGGTGGTTGTGGTGCTGGTTGTGGTGCTGGTTGTGGTGCTGTTTATGGTGCTGGTGTTTGTGGTATTGGTTGTGGTGGTGGTTGTTGTTGTGGTGGTTGTTGTTGTGGTGGTTGTTGTTGTGGTGCTGGTGGTTGTGGTGCTGGTGGTTGTGGTGCTGGTTGTGGTGCTGGTGTTTGTGGTTGTGTTTTTGGTGCTGGTGTTTGTTGTGGTGGTTGTGGTGGTGGTTGTGGTGCTGGTGGTTGTGGTGGTGTTTTGTTGTGGTGGTTGTGGTGCTGGTTGTGGTGCTGTTTGTGGTGCTGTTTGTGGTGCTGGTGGTTGTGGTGGTGGTGGTGGTGGTGGTTGTGGTTGTTGTTGTGGTGCTGGTTGTGGTGCTGGTGGTTGTGGTGGTGTTTTGTTGTGGAAGATGTGGTGGTGGTTGTGGTGCTGGTTGGGGTGCTGGTTGTTTTGGTGCTGGTTGTGGTGCTGGTGGTTGTGGTGCTGGTTGTGGTGCTGGTTGTGGTTGTTGTGGTGGTGCTGGTGATTGTGGTGCTGGTTGTGGTTGTGGTGCTGGTTGTGGTGCTGGTGGTTGTGGTGCTGGTTGTGGTGCTGGTTGTGGTGCTGGTTGTGGTGCTGGTTGTGGTGCTGGTTGTGGTGCTGATTGTGGTGGTGGTGGTTGTGGTGGTTGTGGTTGTGGTGGTGGTTGTGGTGGTGGTGATGGTGCTGGTGGTTGTGGTGCTTGTTGTGGTGCTGGTTGTGGTGCTGGTTGTGGTTGTTGTGGTGGTGCTGGTGATTGTGGTGCTGGTTGTGGTTGTGGTGCTGGTTGTGGTGCTGGTGGTTGTGGTGCTGGTTGTGGTGCTGGTTGTGGTGCTGGTTGTGGTGCTGGTTGTGGTGCTGATTGTGGTGGTGGTTGTGGTTATTGTGGTGGTTGTGGTGGTGGTTGTGGTGGTGGTTGTGGTGGTGGTGATGGTGCTGGTGGTTGTGGTGCTTGTTGTGGTGCTTGTTGTGGTGGTGGTGGTTGTGGTGTTGGTTATGGTGTGGGTTGTGGTGGTGGTTGTGGTTGTGGTGGTGTTGGTGGTTTTGGTGGTGGTTGTGGTTGTGGTGGTGGTTGTGGATGTGATTGTGGTTGTGATGGTGGTTTTGTTTGTGGTTGTGGTGTTTGTTGTGGTGCTGGTGGTTGTGGTGCTGTTTGTGGTGCTGTTTGTGGTGCTGTTTGTGGTGCTGTTTGTGGTGCTGTTTGTGGTGCTGTTTGTGGTGCTGTTTGTGGTGCTGTTTGTGGTGCTGTTTGTGGTGCTGGTTGTGGTGCTGGTTGTGGTGCAATTTGTGGTGCTGGTTGTGGTGGTACTGGTTGTGGTGCTGGTTGTGGTGCTGGTTGTGGTGCTGTTTGTGGTGCTGTTTGTGGTGCTGTTTGTGGTGCTGGTTGTGGTGCTGGTTGTGGTATGGTTGTGGTATGTTTGTGGTGCTGGTTGTGGTGCTGGTGGTTGTGGTGGTGTTTTGTTGTGGAAGATGTGGTGGTGGTTGTGGTGGTTGTTGTGGTGGTGGTTGTTGTGGTGGTTGTTGTGGTAATTGTTGTGGTGTTGGTTGTGGTGCTGGTTGTGGTGCTGGTTGTGGTGCTGGTTGTGGTGCTGATTGTGGTGGTGGTGGTTGTGGTGGTGGTGGTTGTGGTTATTGTGGTGGTTGTGGTGGTGGTTGTGGTGGTGGTGGTTGTGGTGCTGTTTGTGGTGCTGTTTGTGGTGCTGTTTGTGGTGCTGTTTGTGGTGCTGTTTGTGGTGCTGTTTGTGGTGCTGGTTGTGGTATGGTTGTTGTGCAATTTGTGTAGCTGGTTGTGGTGCTGGTGGTTGTGGTGGTGTTTTGTTGTGGAAGATGTGGTGGTGGTTGTGGTGGTTGTTGTGGTGGTGGTTGTTGTGGTGGTTGTGGTGGTAATTGTTGTGGTGTTGGTTGTGGTGCTGGTTGTGGTGCTGGTTGTGGTGCTGATTGTGGTGGTGGTGGTTGTGGTGGTGGTGGTTGTGGTGGTGGTGGTTGTGGTTATTGTGGTGGTTGTGGTGGTGGTTGTGGTGGTGGTGGTTGTGGTGGTGGTGATGGTGCTGGTGGTTGTGGTGCTGGTTGTGGTGCTTGTTGTTGTGGTGGTGGTGGTGGTGTTGGTTGTGGTATGGGTTGTGGTATGGTTGTGGTATGGTTGTGGTGCTGGTTGTGGTGCTTGTTGTGGTGCTGGTTGTGGTGCTTGTTGTGGTGGTAATGTTGTGGTGTTGGTTGTGGTGTGGGTTGTGGTGGTGGTTGTGGTGCTGGTTGTGGTGCTTGTTGTGGTGGTAATGTTGTGGTGTTGGTTGTGGTGTGGGTTGTGGTGGTGGTTGTGGTGCTGGTGGTTGTGGTGGTGTTTTGTTGTGGTAGATGTGGTGGTGGTTGTGGTGGTGGTTGTGGTGCTGGTGGTTGTGGTGCTGGTTGTGGTGCTGGTGGTTGTGGTGCTGGTTGTGGTGCTGGTTGTGGTGCTGGTTGTGGTGCTGGTTGTGGTTGTTGTGGTGGTGCTGGTGATTGTGGTGCTGGTTGTGGTTGTTGTGGTGGTGCTGGTGATTGTGGTGCTGGTTGTGGTTGTGCTGGTGTTTGTGGTGGTGGTTGTGGTGGTGTTGGTGGTGGTTGTGGTTGTTTTTGTGGTGGTGGTTGTGGTGGTGGTGGTTGTGGTGCTGGTTGTGGTGCTTGTTGTGGGGCTGATGGTTGTGGTGCTGGTGGTTGTGGTGCTGGTTGTGGTGCTGGTTGTGGTGCTGTTTATGGTGCTGGTGTTTGTGGTATTGGTTGTGGTGGTGGTTGTTGTTGTGGTGGTTGTTGTTGTGGTGGTTGTTGTTGTGGTGCTGGTGGTTGTGGTGCTGGTGGTTGTGGTGCTGGTTGTGGTGCTGTTTGTGGTGCTGGTTGTGGTGCTGGTTGTGGTGCTGGTGTTTGTGGTTGTGTTTTTGGTGCTGGTGTTTGTTGTGGTGGTTGTGGTTGTGGTGCTGGTGGTTGTGGTGGTGTTTTGTTGTGGTGGTTGTGGTGCTGGTTGTGGTGCTGTTTGTGGTGCTGTTTGTGGTGCTGGTGGTTGTGGTGGTGGTGGTGGTGGTGGTTGTGGTTGTTGTTGTGGTGGTGGTTGTGGTGGTGGTTGTGGTGCTAATGGTTGTGGTGCTGGTTGTTGTGGTGGTGGTTGTGGTAGTGGTTGTGGTGCTAATGGTTGTGGTGCTGGTTGTTGTGCTGGTTGTAGTGCTGGTTTTGGTGCTGGTTGTGGTGCTGGTGGTTGTGGTGGTGGTTGTGGTGGTGGTTGTGGTGCAATTTGTGGTGCAATTTGTGGTGCTGGTGGTTGTGGTGGTGTTTGTTTGTGCTGGTTGTGGTGCTTGTTGTGGTATGGTTGTGGTATGCTTGTGGTGCTGGTTCTGTTTCTGGTTGTGGTGCTGGTTGTGGTGCTGGTGGTTGTGGTGCTAATTGTGGTGCTGGTTGTGGTGCTGGGTGTGGTGCTGGTTGTGGTGCTGATGGTTGTGGTGCTGGTTGTGGTGCAGGTTGGGGTACTGATTGTGGTGCTGGTTGTGGTGCTGGTTGTGGTGCTGGTTGTGGTGCTGGTTGTGGTGCTGGTTTTTGTGTTGGTGTTTTTTGTGCTGGTGTTTGTTGTGGTGGTTGTTGTTGTGGTTGTGGTGGTGGTTGTTGTTGTGGTGCTGGTTGTGGTGCTGGTGGTTGTGGTGCTGGTTGTGGTGCTGGTTGTGGTGCTGGTTGTGGTGCAGGTTGTGGTGCTGGTTGTGGTGCTGGTTGTGGTGCTGGTTGTGGTGCTGGTTGTGGTGCTGGTTGTGGTGCTGATTGTAGTGGTGGTGGTTGTGGTTATTGTGGTGGTTGTTGTGGTGGTTGTGGTGGTGGTTGTGGTGGTGGTGATGGTGCTGGTGGTTGTGGTGCTTGTTGTGGTGCTTGTTGTGGTGGTGGTGGTTGTGGTGTTGGTTGTGGTGTGGGTTGTGATGGTGGTTGTGGTTGTGGTGGTGGTGGTGGTTTTGGTGGTGGTTGTGGTTGTGGTGGTGGTTGTGGATGTGATTGTGGTTGTGGTGGTGGTTTTCTTTGTGGTTGTGGTGTTTGTTGTGGTGCTGGTGGTTGTGGTGCTGTTTGTGGTGCTGTTTGTGGTGCTGTTTGTGGTGCTGTTTGTGGTGCTGTTTGTGGTGCTGGTTGTGGTGCTGGTTGTGGTGCAATTTGTGGTGCTGGTTGTGGTGGTACTGGTTGTGGTGCTGGTTGTGGTGGTAATGTTGTGGTGTTGGTTGTGGTGTGGGTTGTGGTGGTGGTTGTGGTGCTGGTGGTTGTGGTGGTGTTTTGTTGTGGTATATGTGGTGGTGGTTGTGGTGCTGGTTGTGGTGCTGGTGGTTGTGGTGCTGGTTGTGGTGCTGGTGGTTGTGGTGCTGGTTGTGGTGCTGGTTGTGGTTGTTGTGGTGGTGCTGGTGATTGTGGTGCTGGTTGTGGTTGTTGTGGTGGTGCTGGTGATTGTGGTGCTGGTTGTGGTTGTGGTGGTGGTTGGGGTGCTGGTTGTGCTGGTGTTTGTGGTGGTGGTTGTGGTGGTGTTGGTGGTGGTTGTGGTTGTTTTTGTGGTGGTGGTTGTGGTGGTGGTGGTTGTGGTGCTGGTTGTGGAGCTGGTTGTGGTGCTGGTTTTTGTGGTGGTGTTTTTGGTGCTGGTGTTTGTTGTGGTGGTTGTTGTGGTGCTGGTGGTTGTGGTGCTGGTTGTGGTGCTGGTTGTGGTGCTGGTTGTGGTGCTGGTTGTGGTGCTGGTTGTGGTGCTGGTTGTGGTGCTTGTTGTGGGGCTGATGGTTGTGGTGCTGGTGGTTGTGGTGCTGGTTGTGGTGCTGGTTGTGGTGCTGTTTATGGTGCTGGTGTTTGTGGTATTGGTTGTGGTGGTGGTTGTTGTTGTGGTGGTTGTTGTTGTGGTGGTTGTTGTTGTGGTGCTGGTGGTTGTGGTGCTGGTGGTTGTGGTGCTGGTTGTGGTGCTGTTTGTGGTGCTGGTTGTGGTGCTGGTTGTGGTGCTGGTGTTTGTGGTTGTGTTTTTGGTGCTGGTGTTTGTTGTGGTGGTTGTGGTGGTGGTTGTGGTGCTGGTGGTTGTGGTGGTGTTTTGTTGTGGTGGTTGTGGTGCTGGTTGTGGTGCTGTTTGTGGTGCTGTTTGTGGTGCTGGTGGTTGTGGTGGTGGTGGTGGTGGTGGTTGTGGTTGTTGTTGTGGTGGTGGTTGTGGTGGTGGTTGTGGTGCTAATGGTTGTGGTGCTGGTTGTTGTGGTGGTGGTTGTGGTAGTGGTTGTGGTGCTAATGGTTGTGGTGCTGGTTGTAGTGCTGGTTTTGGTGCTGGTTGTGGTGCTGGTGGTTGTGGTGGTGGTTGTGGTGGTGGTTTTGGTGGTGGTTGTGGTGCAATTTGTGGTGCTGGTGGTTGTGGTGGTGGTTGTGGTGCTGGTTGTGGTGCTTGTTGTGGTATGGTTGTGGTATGCTTGTGGTGCTGGTTCTGTTTCTGGTTGTGGTGCTGGTTGTGGTGCTGGTGGTTGTGGTGCTAATTGTGGTCCTGGTTGTGGTGCTGGGTGTGGTGCTGGTTGTGGTGCTGATGGTTGTGGTGCTGGTTGTGGTGCAGGTTGGGGTACTGATTGTGGTGCTGGTTGTGGTGCTGGTTGTGGTGCTGGTTGTGGTGCTGGTTTTTGTGTTGGTGTTTTTTGTGCTGGTGTTTGTTGTGGTGGTTGTTGTTGTGGTTGTGGTGGTGGTTGTTGTTGTGGTGCTGGTTGTGGTGCTGGTGGTTGTGGTGCTGGTTGTGGTGCTGGTTGTGGTGCTGGTTGTGGTGCTGGTTGTGGTGCTGGTTGTGGTGCTGGTTGTGGTGCTGGTTGTGGTGCTGATTGTAGTGGTGGTGGTTGTGGTTATTGTGGTGGTTGTGGTGGTGGTTGTGGTGGTGGTGATGGTGCTGGTGGTTGTGGTGCTTGTTGTGGTGCTTGTTGTGGTGGTGGTGGTTGTGGTGTTGGTTGTGGTGTGGGTTGTGGTGGTGGTTGTGGTTGTGGTGGTGGTGGTGGTTTTGGTGGTGGTTGTGGTTGTGGTGGTGGTTGTGGATGTGATTGTGGTTGTGGTGGTGGTTTTCTTTGTGGTTGTGGTGTTTGTTGTGGTGCTGGTGGTTGTGGTGCTGTTTGTGGTGCTGTTTGTGGTGCTGTTTGTGGTGCTGTTTGTGGTGATGGTTGTGGTGCTGGTTGTGGTGCAATTTGTGGTGCTGGTTGTGGTGGTACTGGTTGTGGTGCTGGTTGTGGTGCTGGTTGTGGTGCTGGTTGTGGTGCTGGTTGTGGTGCTGTTTGTGGTGCTGTTTGTGGTGCTGTTTGTGGTGCTGGTTGTGGTATGGTTGTGGTATGCTTGTGGTGCTGGTTGTGGTGCTGGTGGTTGTGGTGGTGTTTTGTTGTGGAAGATGTGGTGGTGGTTGTGGTGCTGGTTGGGGTGCTGGTTGTTTTGGTGCTGGTTGTGGTGCTGGTGGTTGTGGTGCTGGTTGTGGTGCTGGTTGTGGTTGTTGTGGTGGTGCTGGTGATTGTGGTGCTGGTTGTGGTTGTGGTGCTGGTTGTGGTGCTGGTGGTTGTGGTGCTGGTTGTGGTGCTGGTTGTGGTGCTGGTTGTGGTGCTGGTTGTGGTGCTGGTTGTGGTGCTGGTTGTGGTGCTGATTGTGGTGGTGGTGGTTGTGGTGGTTGTGGTTGTGGTGGTGGTTGTGGTGGTGGTTGTGGTGGTGGTGATGGTGCTGGTGGTTGTGGTGCTTGTTGTGGTGCTGGTTGTGGTGCTGGTTGTGGTTGTTGTGGTGGTGCTGGTGATTGTGGTGCTGGTTGTGGTTGTGGTGCTGGTTGTGGTGCTGGTGGTTGTGGTGCTGGTTGTGGTGCTGGTTGTGGTGCTGGTTGTGGTGCTGATTGTGGTGCTGATTGTGGTGGTGGTTGTGGTTATTGTGGTGGTTGTGGTGGTGGTTGTGGTGGTGGTTGTGGTGGTGGTGATGGTGCTGGTGGTTGTGGTGCTTGTTGTGGTGCTTGTTGTGGTGGTGGTGGTTGTGGTGTTGGTTATGGTGTGGGTTGTGGTGGTGGTTGTGGTTGTGGTGGTGTTGGTGGTTTTGGTTGTGGTTGTGGTTGTGGTGGTGGTTGTGGATGTGATTGTGGTTGTGATGGTGGTTTTGTTTGTGGTTGTGGTGTTTGTTGTGGTGCTGGTGGTTGTGGTGCTGTTTGTGGTGCTGTTTGTGGTGCTGTTTGTGGTGCTGTTTGTGGTGCTGTTTGTGGTGCTGTTTGTGGTGCTGTTTGTGGTGCTGTTTGTGGTGCTGTTTGTGGTGCTGGTTGTGGTGCTGGTTGTGGTGCAATTTGTGGTGCTGGTTGTGGTGGTACTGGTTGTGGTGCTGGTTGTGGTGCTGGTTGTGGTGCTGTTTGTGGTGCTGGTGGTTGTGGTGCTGTTTGTGGTGCTGGTTGTGGTGCTGGTTGTGGTATGGTTGTGGTGCTGTTTGTGGTGCTGGTTGTGGTGTCGGTTGTGGTGCTGGTTGTGGTGCTGGTGGTTGTGGTGATGTTTTGTTGTGGAAGTTGTGGTGGTGGTTGTGGTGGTGGTTGGGGTGCTGGTTGTGGTGCTGTTTGTGGTGCTGGTTGTTGTGGTACTGGTTGTGGTGCTGATTGTGGTGCTGGTTGTGGTGCTGTTTGTGGTGCTGTTTGTGGTGCTGTTTGTGGTGCTGTTTGTGGTGCTGGTTGTGGTGGTACTGGTTGTGGTGCTGATTTTGGTGCTGGTTGTGGTGCTGTTTGTGGTGCTGTTTGTGGTGCTGGTTGTGGTGCTGGTTGTGGTGCTGGTTGTGGTATGGTTGTGGTATTCTTGTGGTGCTGGTTGTGGTGCTGGTGGTTGTGGTGGTGTTTTGTTGTGGAAGATGTGGTGGTGGTTGTGGTGCTGGTTGGGGTGCTGGTTGTGGTGCTGGTGGTTGTGGTGCTGGTTGTGGTGCTGGTTGTGGTGCTGGTAGTTGTGGTGCTGGTTGTGGTGCTGGTTGTGGTTGTTGTGGTGGTTCTGGTTGTGGTGCTGGTTGTGGTTGTTGTGGTGGTGCTGGTTATTGTGGTGCTGGTTGTGGTTGTGGTGGTGGTTGGGGTGCTGGTTGTGCTGGTGTTTGTGGTGGTGGTTGTGGTGGTGTTGGTGGTGGTTGTGGTTGTGGTGCTGGTTGGGGTGCTGGTTGTGGTGCTGTTTGTGGTGATGTTTGTGGTGCTGGTGTTTGTGGTGGTGGTTGTGGTTTTGGTGGTGGTGGTGGTTGTGGTTGTGGTGGTGGTTGTGATGGTGGTGATGGTTGTGGTTGTGGTGGTAGTTGTGGTTGTTGTTGTGGTGGTGGTTGTGCTTTTGATGGTTGTGGTTGTGGTGGTAGTTGTGGTGGTGGTTGTGGTGGTGGTTGTGCTTTTGATGGTTGTGGTGGTGGTTGTGTTGCTGTTTGTGGTGCTGGGTTTGTGGTGGTGGTTGTGGTGCTAGTTGTGGTATGGTTGTGGTATGGTTGTGGTGCTGGTTGTGGTGCTGGTTGTGGTGCTGGTTGTGGTGCTGGTGGTTGTGGTGGTGTTTTGTTGTGGAAGTTGTGGTAGTGGTTGTTTTGGTGGTTGGGGTGCTGGTTGTGGTGCTGTTTGTGGTGCTGGTGTTTGTGGTTGTGGTTGTGGTTGTGGTGGTGGTGGTGGTGGTGGTGGTGGTTGTGGTGGTGGTTGTGATGGTGGTGGTAGTTGTGGTGGTGGTTGTGGTGGTGGTTGTGGTTGTGATGGTTGTGGGGGTGGTTGTGGTGCTGTATGTGGTGCTGGGTTTGTGGTGGTGGTTGTGGTGGTGGTAGTGGTGGTTGTGGTGCTGTTTGTGGTGTTTGTGGTGGTGGTGGTTGTGGTGCTGTTTGTGGTGCTGGTCGTTGTTGTGGTGGTTGTGGTGGTGGTTGTGGTACTGGTGCTGGTGGTTGTGGTGGTGGTTGTGGTTGTGGTGGTTGTGGTTGTGGTGGTGTTTGTGGTGCTGGTGTTTGTGGTTGTGGTTGTGGTTGTGGTGGTGGTGGTGGTTGTGGTGGTGGTTGTGATGGTGGTTGTGGTGGTGGTTTTGTTTGTGGTTGTGGTGATTGTTGTGGTGCTAGTGGTTGTGGTGCTGGTTGTGGTGCTGGTTGTGGTATGGTTGTGGTATGCTTGTGGTGCTGGTTGTGGTGCATTTTGTGGTGCTGGTTGTGGTGGTGCATGTTGTGGTGCTGTTTGTGGTGCTGTTTGTGGTGCTGGTTGTGGTGCTGGTTGTGGTATGGTTGTGGTATGCTTGTGGTGCTGGTTGTGGTGCTGGTGGTTGTGGTGGTGTTTTGTTGTGGAAGATGTGGTGGTGGTTGTGGTGCTGGTTGGGGTGCTGGTTGTGGTGCTGGTGGTTGTGGTGCTGGTTGTGGTGCTGGTTGTGGTGCTGGTTGTGGTGCTGGTTGTGGTGCTGGTTGTGGTGCTGGTTTTGATTGTTGTGGTGGTGCTGGTGATTGTGGTGCTGGTTGTGGTTGTGGTGGTGGTTGGGGTGCTGGTTGTGGTGCTGTTTATGGTGCTGGTGTTTGTGGTGGTGGTGGTGTTGGTGGTGGTTGTGGTTGTTGTTGTGCTGGTGGTTGTGGTGCTAGTTGTGGTATGGTTGTGGTATGGTTGTGGTGCTGGTTGTGGTGCTGGTTGTGGTGCTGGTTGTGGTGCTGGTGGTTGTGGTGGTGTTTTGTTGTGGAAGTTGTGGTAGTGGTTGTTTTGGTGGTTGGGGTGCTGGTTGTGGTGCTGTTTGTGGTGCTGGTGTTTGTGGTTGTGGTTGTGGTTGTGGTGGTGGTTGTGGTGGTTGTGGTGGTGGTTGTGATGGTGGTGGTAGTTGTGGTGGTGGTTGTGGTGGTGGTGGTGGTTGTGATGGTTGTGGGGGTGGTTGTGGTGCTGTATGTGGTGCTGGGTTTGTGGTGGTGGTTGTGGTGGTGGTAGTGGTGGTTGTGGTGCTGTTTGTGGTGTTTGTGGTGGTGGTGGTTGTGGTGCTGTTTGTGGTGCTGGTCGTTGTTGTGGTGGTTGTGGTGGTGGTTGTGGTACTGGTGCTGGTGGTTGTGGTGGTGGTTGTGGTTGTGGTGGTTGTGGTTGTGGTGGTGATTGTGGTGCTGGTGTTTGTGGTTGTGGTTGTGGTTGTGGTGGTGGTGGTGGTTGTGGTGGTGGTTGTGATGGTGGTTGTGGTGGTGGTTTTGTTTGTGGTTGTGGTGATTGTTGTGGTGCTAGTGGTTGTGGTGCTGGTTGTGGTGCTGGTTGTGGTATGGTTGTGGTATGCTTGTGGTGCTGGTTGTGGTGCATTTTGTGGTGCTGGCTGTGGTGGTGCATGTTGTGGTGCTGTTTGTGGTGCTGTTTGTGGTGCTGGTTGTGGTGCTGGTTGTGGTATGGTTGTGGTATGCTTGTGGTGCTGGTTGTGGTGCTGGTGGTTGTGGTGGTGTTTTGTTGTGGAAGATGTGGTGGTGGTTGTGGTGCTGGTTGGGGTGCTGGTTGTGGTGCTGGTGGTTGTGGTGCTGGTTGTGGTGCTGGTTGTGGTGCTGGTTGTGGTGCTGGTTGTGGTGCTGGTTGTGGTGCTGGTTTTGATTGTTGTGGTGGTGCTGGTGATTGTGGTGCTGGTTGTGGTTGTGGTGGTGGTTGGGGTGCTGGTTGTGGTGCTGTTTATGGTGCTGGTGTTTGTGGTGGTGGTGGTGGTGGTGTTGGTGGTGGTTGTGGTTGTTGTTGTGCTGGTGGTTGTGGTGGTGGTTGTGGTTGTGATGGTTGTGGTGGTGGTTGTGGTGGTGGTTGTGGTGCTGTTTGTGGTGATGGGTTTGTGGTGGTGGTTGTGGTGGTGGTAGTGGTGGTGCTGTTTGTGGTGTTTGTGGTGGTGGTGGTTGTGGTGCTGTTTGTGGTGCTGGTTGTTGTTGTGGTGGTTGTGGTGCTGGTGGTTGTGGTGGTGGTTGTTGTGCTGGTGGTTTTGGTGCTGGTTGTGGTGCTGGTTGTGGTATGGTTGTGTTGCTGGTTGTGGTTGTTGTGGTGGTGGTTTTGGTTGTGGTGTTGGTTTTGGTTGTGGTTGTGGTGCTGGTGGTTGTGATTGTGATTGTGGTGCTGGTTGTGGTGCTGGTGGTTGTGGTGGTGGATGTGGTGGTGGTGGTTTTGGTGGTGGTTTTGGTGGTGGTTGTGGTGGTGGTTGTTGTGGTGGTGGTTGTGATGGTGGTTTTGGTGGTTGTGGTGTTGGATGTGGTGCTTGTTGTGGTGCTTGTTGTGGTGCTGGTGGTTTTTGTTGTTGTGTTGTTGGTTATGGTGCTGGTTGTTGTGGTGGTTTTGGTGCTGGTTGTGGTGCTCGCTGTGGTGCTGTTTATGGTGCTGGTGTTTGTGGTATTGGTTGTGGTGCTGATTGTGGTGCTGGTTGTGGTGCTGTTTGTGGTGCTGTTTGTGGTGCTGTTTGTGGTGCTGTTTGTGGTGCTGGTTGTGGTGCAATTTGTGGTGCTGGTTGTGGTGCTGGTTGTGGTGGTACTGGTTGTGGTGCTGATTTTGGTGCTGGTTGTGGTGCTGTTTGTGGTGCTGTTTGTGGTGCTGTTTGTGGTGCTGGTTGTGGTGCTGGTTGTGGTGCTGGTTGTGGTATGGTTGTGGTATTCTTGTGGTGCTGGTTGTGGTGCTGGTGGTTGTGGTGGTGTTTTGTTGTGGAAGATGTGGTGGTGGTTGTGGTGCTGGTTGGGGTGCTGGTTGTGGTGCTGGTGGTTGTGGTGCTGGTTGTGGTGCTGGTTGTGGTGCTGGTAGTTGTGGTGCTGGTTGTGGTGCTGGTTGTGGTTGTTGTGGTGGTTCTGGTTGTGGTGCTGGTTGTGGTTGTTGTGGTGGTGCTGGTTATTGTGGTGCTGGTTGTGGTTGTGGTGGTGGTTGGGGTGCTGGTTGTGCTGGTGTTTGTGGTGGTGGTTGTGGTGGTGTTGGTGGTGGTTGTGGTTGTGGTGCTGGTTGGGGTGCTGGTTGTGGTGCTGTTTGTGGTGATGTTTGTGGTGATGTTTGTGGTGCTGGTGTTTGTGGTGGTGGTTGTGGTTGTGGTGGTGGTGGTGGTTGTGGTTGTGGTGGTGGTTGTGATGGTGGTGATGGTTGTGGTTGTGGTGGTAGTTGTGGTTGTTGTTGTGGTGGTGGTTGTGCTTTTGATGTTTGTGGTTGTGGTGGTAGTTGTGGTGGTGGTTGTGGTGGTGGTTGTGCTTTTGATGGTTGTGGTGGTGGTTGTGTTGCTGTTTGTGGTGCTGGGTTTGTGGTGGTGGTTGTGGTGCTAGTTGTGGTATGGTTGTGGTATGGTTGTGGTGCTGGTTGTGGTGCTGGTTGTGGTGCTGGTTGTGGTGCTGGTGGTTGTGGTGGTGTTTTGTTGTGGAAGTTGTGGTAGTGGTTGTTTTGGTGGTTGGGGTGCTGGTTGTGGTGCTGTTTGTGGTGCTGGTGTTTGTGGTTGTGGTTGTGGTTGTGGTGGTGGTTGTGGTGGTGGTTGTGATGGTGGTGGTAGTTGTGGTGGTGGTTGTGGTGGTGGTTGTGGTTGTGATGGTTGTGGGGGTGGTTGTGGTGCTGTATGTGGTGCTGGGTTTGTGGTGGTGGTTGTGGTGGTGGTAGTGGTGGTTGTGGTGCTGTTTGTGGTGGTGGTGGTTGTGGTGCTGTTTGTGGTGCTGGTCGTTGTTGTGGTGGTTGTGGTGGTGGTTGTGGTACTGGTGCTGGTGGTTGTGGTGGTGGTTGTGGTTGTGGTGGTTGTGGTTGTGGTGGTTGTGGTTGTGGTGGTGTTTGTGGTGCTGGTGTTTGTGGTTGTGGTTGTGGTTGTGGTGGTGGTTGTGGTGGTGGTTGTGGTGGTGGTTGTGATGGTGGTTGTGGTGGTGGTTTTGTTTGTGGTTGTGGTGATTGTTGTGGTGCTAGTGGTTGTGGTGCTGGTTGTGGTGCTGGTTGTGGTATGGTTGTGGTATGCTTGTGGTGCTGGTTGTGGTGCATTTTGTGGTGCTGGTTGTGGTGGTGCATGTTGTGGTGCTGTTTGTGGTGCTGTTTGTGGTGCTGGTTGTGGTGCTGGTTGTGGTATGGTTGTGGTATGCTTGTGGTGCTGGTTGTGGTGCTGGTGGTTGTGGTGGTGTTTTGTTGTGGAAGATGTGGTGGTGGTTGTGGTGCTGGTTGGGGTGCTGGTTGTGGTGCTGGTGGTTGTGGTGCTGGTTGTGGTGCTGGTTGTGGTGCTGGTTGTGGTGCTGGTTGTGGTGCTGGTTTTGATTGTTGTGGTGGTGCTGGTGATTGTGGTGCTGGTTGTGGTTGTGGTGGTGGTTGGGGTGCTGGTTGTGGTGCTGTTTATGGTGCTGGTGTTTGTGGTGGTGGTGGTGTTGGTGTTGGTGGTGGTTGTGGTTGTTGTTGTGCTGGTGGTTGTGGTGGTGGTTGTGGTTGTGATGGTTGTGGTGGTGGTTGTGGTGGTGGTTGTGGTGCTGTTTGTGGTGATGGGTTTGTGGTGGTGGTTGTGGTGGTGGTAGTGGTGGTGCTGTTTGTGGTGTTTGTGGTGGTGGTGGTTGTGGTGCTGTTTGTGGTGCTGGTTGTTGTTGTGGTGGTTGTGGTGCTGGTGCTGGTGGTTGTGGTGGTGGTTGTTGTGCTGGTGGTTTTGGTGCTGGTTGTGGTGCTGGTTGTGGTATGGTTGTGTTGCTGGTTGTGGTTGTTGTGGTGGTGGTTTTGGTTGTGGTGTTGGTTTTGGTTGTGGTTGTGGTGCTGGTGGTTGTGATTGTGATTGTGGTGCTGGTTGTGGTGCTGGTGGTTGTGGTGGTGGATGTGGTGGTGGTGGTTTTGGTGGTGGTTTTGGTGGTGGTTGTGGTGGTGGTTGTTGTGGTGGTGGTTGTGATGGTGGTTTTGGTGGTTGTGGTGTTGGATGTGGTGCTTGTTGTGGTGCTTGTTGTGGTGCTGGTGGTTTTTGTTGTTGTGTTGTTGGTTATGGTGCTGGTTGTTGTGGTGGTTTTGGTGCTGGTTGTGGTGCTCGCTGTGGTGCTGTTTATGGTGCTGGTGTTTGTGGTATTGGTTGTGGTGCTGATTGTGGTGCTGGTTGTGGTGCTGATTGTGGTGCTGGTTGTGGTGCTGTTTGTGGTGCTGTTTGTGGTGCTGTTTGTGGTGCTGTTTGTGGTGCTGTTTGTGGTGCTGTTTGTGGTGCTGGTTGTGGTGCAATTTGTGGTGCTGGTTGTGGTGCTGGTTGTGGTGGTACTGGTTGTGGTGCTGATTTTGGTGCTGGTTGTGGTGCTGTTTGTGGTGCTGTTTGTGGTGCTGTTTGTGGTGCTGGTTGTGGTGCTGGTTGTGGTGCTGGTTGTGGTGCTGGTTTTGGTATTCTTGTGGTATTCTTGTGGTGCTGGTTGTGGTGCTGGTGGTTGTGGTGGTGTTTTGTTGTGGAAGATGTGGTGCTGGTTGGGGTGCTGGTTGTGGTGCTGGTGGTTGTGGTGCTGGTGGTTGTGGTGCTGGTTGTGGTGCTGGTTGTGGTGCTGGTAGGTGTGGTGCTGGTTGTGGTGCTGGTTGTGGTTGTTGTGGTGGTTCTGGTTGTGGTGCTGGTTGTGGTTGTTGTGGTGGTGCTGGTTATTGTGGTGCTGGTTGTGGTTGTGGTGGTGGTTGGGGTGCTGGTTGTGCTGGTGTTTGTGGTGGTGGTTGTGGTGGTGTTGGTGGTGGTTGTGGTTGTGGTGCTGGTTGGGGTGCTGGTTGTGGTGCTGTTTGTGGTGCTGTTTGTGGTGCTGGTGTTTGTGGTGGTGGTTGTGGTTGTGGTGGTGGTGGTGGTTGTGATTGTGGTGGTGGTTGTGATGGTGGTGATGGTTGTGGTTGTGGTGGTAGTTGTGGTGGTGGTTGTGGTGGTGGTTGTGCTTTTGATGGTTGTGGTTGTGGTGGTAGTTGTGGTGGTGGTTGTGGTGGTGGTTGTGCTTTTGATGGTTGTGGTGGTGGTTGTGTTGCTGTTTGTGGTGCTGGGTTTGTGGTGGTGGTTGTGGTGCTAGTTGTGGTATGGTTGTGGTATGGTTGTGGTGCTGGTTGTGGTGCTGGTTGTGGTGCTGGTGGTTGTGGTGGTGTTTTGTTGTGGAAGTTGTGGTAGTGGTTGTGGTGGTGGTTGGGGTGCTGGTTGTGGTGCTGTTTGTGGTGATGGTGTTTATGGTTGTGGTGGTGGTTGTGATGGTGGTGGTAGTTGTGGTGGTGGTTGTGGTGGTGGTTGTGGTTGTGATGGTTGTGGTGGTGGTTGTGGTGCTGTTTGTGGTGCTGTGTTTGTGGTGCTGTGTTTGTGGTGGTGGTTGTGGTGGTGGTAGTGGTGGTTGTGGTGCTGTTTGTGGTGTTTGTGGTTGTGGTGGTTGTGGTGCTGTTTGTGGTGCTGGTTGTTGTTGTGGTGGTTGTGGTGGTGGTTGTGGTACTGGTGCTGGTGGTTGTGGTGGTGGTTGTGGTTGTGGTGGTTGTGGTTGTGGTGGTGTTTGTGGTGCTGGTGTTTGTGGTTGTGGTTGTGGTTGTTGTTGTGGTTGTGGTGGTGGTTGTGGTGGTGGTTGTGGTGGTGGTTTTGTTTGTGGTTGGGGTGCTGGTTGTGGTGCTGGTTGTGGTATGGTTGTGGTATGCTTGTGGTGCTGGTTGTGGTGCATTTTGTGGTGCTGGTTGTGGTGGTGCATGTTGTGGTGCTGTTTGTGGTGCTGTTTGTGGTGCTGGTTGTGGTGCTGGTTGTGGTATGGTTGTGGTATGCTTGTGGTGCTGGTTGTGGTGCTGGTGGTTGTGGTGGTGTTGTGTTGTGGAAGATGTGGTGGTGGTTGTGGTGCTGGTTGGGGTGCTGGTTGTGGTGCTGGTGGTTGTGGTGCTGGTTGTGGTGCTGGTTGTGGTGCTGGTTGTGGTGCTGGTTGTGGTGCTGGTTTTGATTGTTGTGGTGGTGCTGGTGATTGTGGTGCTGGTTGTGGTTGTGGTGATGTTTGTGGTGCTGGTTGTTGTTGTGGTGGTTGTGGTGGTGGTTGTGGTGCTGGTGCTGGTGGTTGTGGTGGTGGTTGTTGTGCTGGTGGTTTTGGTGCTGGTTGTGGTGCTGGTTGTGGTATGGTTGTGGTGCTGGTTGTGGTTGTTGTGGTGGTGGTTTTGGTTGTGGTGTTGTTTTTGGTTGTGGTTGTGGTGCTGGTGGTTGTGATTGTGGTGCTGGTTGTGGTGCTGGTGGTTGTGGTGGTGGATGTGGTGGTGGTGGTTTTGGTGATGGTTTTGGTGGTGGTTGTGGTGGTGGTTGTTGTGGTGGTGGTTGTGATGGTGGTTTTGGTGGTTGTGGTGTTGGATGTGGTGCTTGTTGTGGTGCTTGTTGTGGTGCTGGTGGTTTTTGTTGTTGTGTTGTTGGTTATGGTGCTGGTTGTTGTGGTGGTTGTGGTGCTGGTTGTGGTGCTGGTTGTGGTGCTGGCTGTGGTGCTGGTTGTGGTGCTGTTTATGGTGCTGGTGTTTGTGGTATTGGTTGTGGTGGTGGTTGTTGTTGTGGTGCTGGTTGTGGTGCTGGTTGTTGTGGTGCTGGTTGTGGTGCTGATTGTGGTGGTGGTGGTTGTGGTGGTGGTTGTTGTGGTTATTGTGGTGGTTGTGGTGGTGGTGGTTGTGGTGGTGGTGATGGTGCTGGTGGTTGTGGTGCTGGTTGTGGTGCTTGTTGTGGTGGTGGTGGTTGTGGTGTTGGTTGTGGTGTGGGTTGTGGTGGTTGTGGTGCTGGTGGTTGTGGTGCTGGTTGGGGTGCTGGCTGTGGTGCTGGTTGTGGTGGTGGTTGTGGTGGTGGTGGTGGTTGTGGATGTGATTGTGGTTGTGGTGGTGGTTTTGTTTGTGGTTGTGGTGATTGTTGTGGTGCTGGTGGTTGTGGTGCTGGTTGAGGTGCTGGTTGTGGTTGTGGAGGTTATTGTGGTTGTGGTGGTTGTTTTGGTGGTGGTTGTGGTGGTGGTTGTGGTGCTGGTTGTGGTGCTGGTTGTGGTGCTGTTTGTTGTGCTGTTTGTGGTGCTGGTTTTGGTGCTGGTTGTGGTGCTGGGTTTGTGGTGGTGGTTGTGGTGGTGGTAGTGGTGGTTGTGGTGCTGGTGGTTGTGGTGCTGGTTGTGGTATGGTTGGGGTGCTTGTTGTGGTGCTGGTTGTGGTGCTGGTTGTGGTGCTGGTGGTTGTGGTGGTGTTTTTGGTGCTGGTGTTTGTTGTGTTGGTTGTGGTGGTGGTTGTGGTGCTGGTGGTTGTGGTGGTGTTTTGTTGTTGAAGTTGTGGTGGTGGTTGTGGTGGTGGTCGGGGTGCTGGTTGTGGTGCTGTTTGTGGTGCTGGTGTTTGTGGTGGCTGTGGTGGTGGTTGTGATGGTGGTGGTGGTTGTGATGGTTGTGGTGCTGGTTGTGGTGCTGGTTGTGGTGCTGGTTGTGGTGCTGGTTGTGGTATGGTTGTGGTATGGTTGTGGTATGGTTGTGGTATGGTTGTGGTATGGTTGTGGTATGGTTGTGGTGCTGGTGTTTGTGGTGGTGGTTGTGTTTGTGGTGGTGGTTGTGATGGTGGTGGTTGTGATGGTGGTGGTGGTTGTGGTTGTGGTGGTAGTTGTGGTGGTGGTTGTGGTGGTGGTTGTGGTTGTGATGATTGTGGTGGTGGTTGGGGTTGTGGTGCTGTTTGTGGTGCTGGGTTTGTGGTGGTGGTTGTGGTGCTGGTTGTGGTATGGTTGTGGTGCTGGTTGTGGTGCTGGTTGTGGTGCTGGTTGTGGTGCTGGTTGTGGTGCTGGTTGTGGTGCTGGTGGTTGTGGTGGTGTTTTGTTGTGGAAGTTGTGGTGGTGGTTGTGGTGGTGGTTGGGGTGCTGGTTGTGGTGCTGTTTGTGGTGCTGTTGTTTGTGGTTGTGATTTTGGTTGTGGTGGTGGTTGTGATGGTGGTGGTAGTTGTGGTTATGGTTGTGGTGGTGGTTGTGGTTGTGATGGTTATGGTGGTGGTTGTGGTGCTGGTTGTGGTGCTGTTTGTGGTGCAGTTTGTGGTGCTGTTTGTGGTGCTGTTTGTTGTGCTGTTTGTGGTGCTGGTTTTGTTTGTGGTTGTGGTGATTGTTGTGGTGCTGGTGGTTGTGGTGCTGGTTGTGGTGCTGGCTGTGGTGCTGGTTGTGGTGGTGGTTGTGGTGGTGGTGGTTGTGGTTGTGGTAGTGGTTGTGGTGCTTGTTGATTTGCTGGTTGTGGTGCTGGTTGTGGTGCTGGTGGTTGTGGTGCTGGTTGAGGTGCTGGTTGTGGTTGTGGAGGTGATTGTTGTTGTGGTGGTTGTTTTGGTGGTGGTTGTGGTGCTGTTTGTGGTGCTGTTTGTAGTGCTGTTTGTTGTGCTGTTTGTGGTGCTGGTTTTGGTGCTGGTTGTGGTGCTGGGTTTGTGGTGGTGGTTGTGGTGGTGGTAGTGGTGGTTGTGGTGCTGTTTGTGGTGATGGTGGTTGTGGTGGTGGTTGTGGTGCTGGTTGTGGTATGGTTGTGGTATGGTTGTGGGGCTGGTTGTGGTGCTGTTTGTGGTGCTGGTGTTTGTGGTGGTGGTTGTGGTGGTGGTTGTGGTTGTGATGGTTGTGGTGGTGGTTGTGGTGCTGTTTGTGGTGCTGGGTTTGTGGTGGTGGTTGTGCTGGTGGTGGTTGTGGTGTTGGTGGTGGTGATGGTTGTGGTGGTGTTTGTGGTGTTGGTTGTGGATTTGGTTGTGGTGCTTGTTGTGGTGCTGGTTGTGGTGCTGGTGGTTGTGGTGGTGGTTGTGGTGGTGATTGTGGTTGTGGTTGTTGTGATGGTGGTGGTTGTGGTGCTGGTAGTGGTGCTGTTTGTGGTGCTGGTTGTGGTGCTGGTGTTTGTGGTGGTGGTTGTGGTGGTGGTTGTGGTGCTGGTTGTTGTTGTGGTGGTGATTGTTTTGGTGGTGGTTTTGTTTATGGTTGTGGTGGTGGTTGTGGTTGTGGTGGTGCTGGTTGTGGTGGTTGTAAGTTATGTTTTATTATTAATAGGATCGCATTCTTAAACTACTTCCAATTTATGTTTCTAGATTATCCAAAATTACAATAATTATAAATATGGTTGTGGTGCTGGTTGGGGTGCTGGTGGTTGTTGTGATGGTTGTGTTGGTTGTTGAGGTGGTTGTGGTTGTGGTGGTGTTTGTGGTGTTGGATGTGGTGCTGGTTGTGGTGGTGATTGTTGTGGTGATGGTGGTGGTTGTTGTGGTGGTGTTGGTTGTGATGGTTGTGGTAGTTGTGGTGCTGGTTGTGGTGCTGGTTGTGGTGGTTGTGGTTGTGGTGCTGGTTGTGGTGCTGGTGTTTGTGGTTGTGGTTGTGGTTGTTGTTGTGGTTGTGGTGGTGGTTGTGGTGGTGGTTGTGGTGGTGGTTTTGTTTGTGGTTGTGGTGATTGTTGTGGTGCTAGTGGTTGTGGTGCTGGTTGTGGTGCTGTTTGTTGTACTGTTTGTGGTGCTGGTTGTGGTGCTGGTTGTGGTATGGTTGTGGTATGCTTGTGGTGCTGGTTGTGGTGCATTTTGTGGTGCTGGTTGTGGTGGTGCATGTTGTGGTGCTGTTTGTGGTGCTGTTTGTGGTGCTGGTTGTGGTGCTGGTTGTGGTATGGTTGTGGTATGCTTGTGGTGCTGGTTGTGGTGCTGGTGGTTGTGGTGGTGTTTTGTTGTGGAAGATGTGGTGGTGGTTGTGGTGCTGGTTGGGGTGCTGGTTGTGGTGCTGGTGGTTGTGGTGCTGGTTGTGGTGCTGGTTGTGGTGCTGGTTGTGGTGCTGGTTTTGATTGTTGTGGTGGTGCTGGTGATTGTGGTGCTGGTTGTGGTTGTGGTGGTGGTTGGGGTGCTGGTTGTGGTGCTGTTTATGGTGCTGGTGTTTGTGGTGGTGGTTGTGGTGGTGTTGGTGGTGGTTGTGGTTGTTGTTGTGCTGGTGGTTGTGGTGGTGGTTGTGGTTGTGATGGTTGTGGTGGTGGTTGTGGTTGTGGTTGTGGTGCTGTTTGTGGTGATGGGTTTGTGGTGGTGGTTGTGGTGGTGGTAGTGGTGGTTGTGGTGCTGTTTGTGGTGTTTGTGGTGGTGGTGGTTGTGGTTGTGGTGATGTTTGTGGTGCTGGTTGTTGTTGTGGTGGTTGTGGTGGTGGTTGTGGTGCTGGTGCTGGTGGTTGTGGTGGTGGTTGTTGTGCTGGTGGTTTTGGTGCTGGTTGTGGTGCTGGTTGTGGTATGGTTGTGGTGCTGGTTGTGGTTGTTGTGGTGGTGGTTTTGGTTGTGGTGTTGGTTTTGGTTGTGGTTGTGGTGCTGGTGGTTGTGATTGTGGTGCTGGTTGTGGTGCTGGTGGTTGTGGTGGTGGATGTGGTGGTGGTGGTTTTGGTGGTGGTTGTTGTGGTGGTGGTTGTGATGGTGGTTTTGGTGGTTGTGGTGTTGGATGTGGTGCTTGTTGTGGTGCTTGTTGTGGTGCTGGTGGTTTTTGTTGTTGTGTTGTTGGTTATGGTGCTGGTTGTTGTGGTGGTTGTGGTGCTGGTTGTGGTGCTGGTTGTGGTGCTCGCTGTGGTGCTGGTTGTGGTGCTGTTTATGGTGCTGGTGTTTGTGGTATTGGTTGTGGTGGTGGTTGTTTTTGTGGTGCTGGTTGTGGTGCTGGTTGTTGTGGTGCTGGTTGTGGTGCTGATTGTGGTGGTGGTGGTTGTGGTGGTGGTTGTTGTGGTTATTGTGGTGGTTGTGGTGGTGGTGGTTGTGGTGGTGGTGATGGTGCTGGTGGTTGTGGTGCTGGTTGTGGTGCTTGTTGTGGTGGTGGTGGTGGTTGTGGTGTTGGTTGTGGTGTGGGTTGTGGTGGTTGTGGTGCTGGTTGTGGTGCTGGTGGTTGTGGTGCTGGTTGTGGTGCTGGCTGTGGTGCTGGTTGTGGTGGTGGTTGTGGTGGTGGTGGTGGTTGTGGATGTGATTGTGGTAATGGTGGTGGTTTTGTTTGTGGTTGTGGTGATTGTTGTGGTGCTGGTGGTTGTGGTGCTGGTTGAGGTGCTGGTTGTGGTTGTGGAGGTTATTGTAGTTGTGGTGGTTGTTTTGGTGGTGGTTGTGATGCTGGTTGTGGTGCTGGTTGTGGTGCTGGTTGTGGTGCTGTTTGTTGTGCTGTTTGTGGTGCTGGTTTTGGTGCTGGTTGTGGTGCTGGGTTTGTGGTGGTGGTTGTGGTGGTGGTAGTGGTGGTTGTGGTGCTGGTGGTTGTGGTGCTGGTTGTGGTATGGTTGGGTTGCTTGTTGTGGTGCTGGTTGTGGTGCTGGTGGTTGTGGTGGTGTTTTTGGTGCTGGTGTTTGTTGTGTTGGTTGTGGTGGTGGTTGTGGTGCTGGTGGTTGTGGTGGTGTTTTGTTGTTGATGTTATGGTGGTGGTTGTGGTGGTGGTCGGGGTGCTGGTTGTGGTGCTGTTTGTGGTGCTGGTGTTTGTGGTGGCTGTGGTGGTGGTTGTGATGGTGGTGGTGGTTGTGATGGTTGTGGTGCTGGTTGTGGTGCTGGTTGTGGTGCTGGTTGTGGTGCTGGTTGTGGTATGGTTGTGGTATGGTTGTGGTATGGTTGTGGTGCTGGTTGTGGTGCTGTTTGTGGTGCTGGTGTTTGTGGTGGTGGTTGTGTTTGTGGTGGTGGTTGTGGTGGTGGTTGTGATGGTGGTGGTGGTTGTGGTTGTGGTGGTAGTTGTGGTGGTGGTTGTGGTGGTGGTTGTGGTTGTGATGATTGTGGTGGTGGTTGGGGTTGTGGTGCTGTTTGTGGTACTGGGTTTGTGGTGGTGGTTGTGGTGCTGGTTGTGGTGCTGGTTGTGGTGCTGGTTGTGGTGCTGGTTGTGGTGCTGGTGGTTGTGGTGGTGTTTTGTTGTGGAAGTTGTGGTGGTGGTTGTGGTGGTGGTTGGGGTGCTGGTTGTGGTGCTGTTTGTGGTGCTGTTGTTTGTGGTTGTGATTTTGGTTGTGGTGGTGGTTGTGATGGTGGTGGTAGTTGTGGTTATGGTTATGGTTGTGGTGGTGGTTGTGGTTGTGATGGTTGTGGTGGTGGTTGTGGTGCTGGTTGTGGTGCTGTTTGTGGTGCAGTTTGTGGTGCTGTTTGTGGTGCTGTTTGTTGTGCTGTTTGTGGTGCTGGTTTTGTTTGTGGTTGTGGTGATTGTTGTGGTGCTGGTGGTTGTGGTGCTGGTTGTGGTGCTGGTTGTGGTGGTGGTTGTGGTGGTGGTGGTTGTGGTTGTGGTAGTGGTTGTGGTGCTTGTAATTTGCTGGTTGTGGTGCTGGTTGTGGTGCTGGTGGTTGTGGTGCTGGTTGAGGTGCTGGTTGTGGTTGTGGAGGTGATTGTTGTTGTGGTGGTTGTTTTGGTGGTGGTTGTGGTGCTGGTTGTGGTGCTGTTTGTGGTGCTGTTTGTAGTGCTGTTTGTTGTGCTGTTTGTGGTGCTGGTTTTGGTGCTGGTTGTGGTGCTGGGTTTGTGGTGGTGGTTGTGGTGGTGGTAGTGGTGGTTGTGGTGCTGTTTGTGGTGATGGTGGTTGTGGTGGTGGTTGTGGTGCTGGTTGTGGTATGGTTGTGGTATGGTTGTGGGGCTGGTTGTGGTGCTGTTTGTGGTGCTGGTGTTTGTGGTGGTGGTTGTGGTGGTGGTTGTGGTTGTGATGGTTGTGGTGGTGGTTGTGGTACTGTTTGTGGTGCTGGGTTTGTGGTGGTGGTTGTGCTGGTGGTGGTTGTGGTGTTGGTGGTGGTGATGGTTGTGGTGGTGGTTGTGGTGTTGGTTGTGGATTTGGTTGTGGTGCTTGTTGTGGTGCTGGTTGTGGTGTTGGTGGTGTTTGTGGTGTTGGTTTTAGTTGTGGTTGTGGTGCTGGTGCTGGTGATTGTGGTGCTGGTTGTGGTGCTGGTGGTTGTGGTGGTGGTTGTGGTGGTGATTGTGGTTGTGGTTGTTGTGATGGTGGTGGTTGTGGTGCTGGTAGTGGTGCTGTTTGTGGTGCTGGTTGTGGTGCTGGTGTTTGTGGTGGTGGTTGTGGTGGTGGTTTTGGTGCTGGTTGTTGTTGTGGTGGTGATTGTTTTGGTGGTGGTTTTGTTTATGGTTGTGGTGGTGGTTGTGGTTGTGGTGGTGCTGGTTGTGGTGGTTGTAAGTTATGTTTTATTATTAATAGGATCGCATTCTTAAACTACTTCCAATTTATGTTTCTAGATTATCCAAAATTACAATAATTATAAATATGGTTGTGGTGCTGGTTGGGGTGCTGGTGGTTGTTGTGATGGTTGTGTTGGTTGTTGAGGTGGTTGTGGTTGTGGTGGTGTTTGTGGTGTTGGATGTGGTGCTGGTTGTGGTGGTGATTGTTGTGGTGATGGTGGTGGTTGTTGTGGTGGTGTTGGTTGTGGTGGTTGTGGTAGTTGTGGTAATGGTTGTGGTGCTGGTTGTGATGGTGGTTGTGGTTGTGGTGCTGGTTGTGATGGTGGTTGTGGTTGTGGTGGTTGTTGTGGTGGTTGTGGTGCTGTTTGTGGTGGTAGTTGTGGTGGTGGTTGTGGTAGTTGTGGTGCTGGTTATGGTGGTGGTTGTGGTGCTGGTGGTTGTGTTGCTGGTTGTGGTTCTAGTTGTGGTGCTTGTTATTGTTATGGTTGTGGTGCTGGTTGTGGTTGTTGTTGTGGTTCATTGTGGTGGTGGCTGTGGTGCTGGTGGTTGTGGTGGTCGTTGTGGTGCTGGTTGTGGTGTGGTGTGGTGGTAGTGGTTGTGGTGCTGGTTGTGGTGCTGGTTGTGGTGCTGGTTGGTGGTGCTGTTTGTGGTGGTTGTAAATTATGTTTTATTATTAATAGAATTGCATGATTAAACTATTTCCATTTTATAATGTTTCTAGGTTATCCAAAATTACAATAATTATAAATATGGTTGTGGTTGTGGTGGTGGTGCTGGTGCTGGTACTGGTTGTGGTGCTGGTTGTGGTGCTGGTTGTGGTGCTGGTTGTGGTGCTGGTGTTTGTGGTTGTGGTTGTGGTGGTTGTTGTGTTAGTTGTTGTGGTGGTGCTGGTTATGGTGCTGGTTATGATGCTGGTTATGGTGCAGGTTATGGTGGTGGTTGTGGTGCTGGTTGTGGTGCTGATGGTTGTGGTGGTGGTTGTGGTGGTGGTGCTGGTTGTGATAATGGTTGTTGTGCTTGTTGTTGTGCTGGTTGTGGTGCCGGTTGTGGTTGTTGTTGTGGTGGTGTTGGTTGTGGTGTTGTTTGTGGTGGTGGTTGTGGTGGTTGTAGTGGTAGTGGTTGTGGTGGTGGTTGTGGTGCTGGTTTTGGAGCTGGTTGTGGTGCTGGTGGTTGTGGTTGTGGTGGCTGTGGTGTTGGTTGTGGTGGTGTTGGTTGTGGTGATGTTTGTGGTGCTGGTTGTGGTGCTGGTTGTGGTGATTGTTGTGGTGGTGGTGGTTGTGGTGTTGGTTGTGGTGCTGGTTGTGGTGATGGTTGTGGTGGTGGTTCTGGTGGTGGTGGTTGTGGTTGTGGTGGTGGTTGTGGTTGTGGTTGTGGTGGTGCTGGTTTTGGTGCTGATTGTGGTGCTTGTTGTGGTGGTGCTGGTTGTGGTGCTGGGGGTTTTTGTGGTGGTGGTTGTGTGGTGGTTGTGGTGGTGGTTGTGTGGTGGTTGTGGTGGTGGTTGTGGTGGTGGTTGTGGTGCTGGTGCTGGTTGTGGTGCTGGTTGCGGTGCTGGTTGTGTGTTGGTTGTGGTGCGGACTGTGGTGCTGGTTGTGGTGCTGGTGGTTTTGGTGGTGGTGGTTGTGTGGTGGTTGTGGTGGTGGTTGTGGTGGTGGTGCTGGTGCTGGTTGTGGTGCTGGTTGTGGTGCTGGTTGTGTGTTGGTTATGGTGCGGATTGTGGTGCTGGTTGTGGTGCTGGTGGTTGTTGTGGCGGTTGTGGTGGTTGTGCTTGGTGTGGTACTGGTTGTGGTGCTTGTTGTTGTGCTGGTTGTGGTGCTAGTTGTGTTTGTTGTGGTGGTGATGTTGGTGGTGGTGTTGGTTGTGGTGTTGGTTGTGGTGGTGGTTGTGGTGCTGGTTGTGGTGCTTGTTGGGGTGGTGGTGGTTGTGGTGTTGGTTGTGGTGCTGGTTGTGGTGGTTGTTGTGGTTGTGGTGCTGGTTTTGGTGCTGGTTGTGGTTGTGTGGTGGTTGTGGAGGTGGTTGTGGATGTGGTTGTGGTTGTGGTGTTGGTTTTTGTGGTGGTTGTGTTGGTGGTTGTGGTGGTGGTTATGGTGGTGCTGGTTGTGGTGCTGGTTGTCGTGGTTGTAAGTTATGTTTTATTATTATTAGAATCGCATATTTAAACTATTTCAATTTTTTTAATGTTTTAAGGTTATCAAAAATTACAATAATTATAAATATGGTTGTGGTTATGGTGCTGGTGTTTGTGGTGGTGGTTGTGGTGGTGGTGGTGGTTGTGGTGCTGGTTGTGGTGCTGGTTGTTGTGGTGGTGTTGTGGTGGTGATGTTGGTGGTGCTGGTGGTGTTTGTGGTGCTGGTTGTGGTGGTGGTTGTGGTGCTTGTTGTGGTGCTGGTGGTTGTGGTGGTGGTGGCTGTGGTGGTGGTTGTGGTGGTGTTGGTTTTGGTGAATGTTGTGTTGCTGGTTGGGATGCTGGTTGTGGTGCTTGCTGTGGTGGTGTTGGTGGTGGTGTTGTTTATGGTGCTGGTTGTGGTGGCTGTTGTGGTTGTGGTGGTGGTTGTGGAGGTGGCTCTAGTTGTGTAGGTGGTTGTGGTGGTGCTGGTTTTGGTGCTGGTTGTGGTGCTGATTGTTGTGCTTGTTGTGGTGGTGCTGGTTTTTGTGTTTGTTGTGGTGGTTGTGGTTGTGGTTGTGGTTGTGGAGGTGATTGTGGTTGTGGTGGTGGTTTTTGTGGTGGTTGTGTAGGTGGTTGTGGTGGTGGTTATGGTGGTGCTGGTTGTGGTGCTGGTTGTCGTGGTTGTAAGTTATGTTTTATTATTATTAGAATCGCATATTTAAACTATTTCAATTTTATAATGTTTCTATGTTATCCAAAATTACAATAATTATAAATATGGTTGTGGTTGTTGTGGTGGTACTGGTTGTGGTACTGGTTGTGGTGCTGGTTGTGGTGCTGGTTGTGGTGCTGGTTGTGGTGCTGGTTGTGATGCTGGTGTTTGTGGTGGTGGTTGTAGTGATTGTGGTTGTGGTTGTGGTGGTGGTTGTGCTGGTGGTGGTTGCGGTAATGGTGCTGGTTGTGGTGGTGGTTGTGGTGTTGGTTGTGGTTTTGGTTGTGGTGATGGTTGTGGTGCTTGTTGTGGTGCTTGTTGTGGTGCTGGTGGTTGTGGTGCTGGCTGTGGTGCTGGTTGTGGTGCTGGTTCTGGTGCTGGTTGTGGTGGTGGTCGTGGTTGTGGTGGTGGTGGTTGTGGTGGTGGTGGTTGTGGTGCTGGTGGTGGTGCTTGTTGTTTTGCTGGTTGTGGTGCTGATTGTGGTGCTGATTGTGGTGCTGGTTGTTGTGGTGCTGGTTGTGGTGCTGGTTGTGGTGCTGGTTGTGGTGCTGGTTGCGGTGCTGGTTGTTGTGGTGCTGGTTGTGGTGCTGGTTGTGGTGCTGTTTATGGTGCTGGTGTTTGTGGTATTGGTTGTGGTGGTGGTTATTGTTGTGGTGGTTGTTGTTGTGGTGCTGGTTGTGGTGCTGGTGGTTGTGGTGCTGGTAGTTGTGGTGCTGGTTGTGGTGCTGGTTGTGGTGCTGGTTGTGGTGCTGGTTGTGGTGCTGGTTGTGGTGCTGGTTGTGTTGGTGGTTGTGGTGGTGGTTGTGGTGGTGGTTGTGATGGTGGTGGTGGTTGTGGTTGTGGTGGTAGTTGTGGTTGTGGTTGTGGTTGTGATGGTTGTGGTGCTGGTTGTGGTGCTGGTTGTGGTGCTGGTTGTGGTGCTGGTTGTGGTGCTGGTTGTGGTGCTGGTTGTGGTGCTGGTTGTGGTGCTGGTTGTGGTGCTGGTTGTGGTGCTGGTTGTGGTGCTGGTTGTGGTGCTGGTTGTGGTGCTGGTTGTGGTGCTGGTTGTGGTGCTGGTTGTGGTGCTGGTTGTGGTGCTGGATGTGGTGCAGGTTGTGGTGCCGGTTGTGGTGCCGGTTGTGGTGCTGGTTGTGGTGCTGGTGGTTGTGGTGGTGTTTTGTTGTGGAAGGTGTGGTGGTGGTTGGGGTGCTGGTTGTGGTGCTGTTTGTGGTGCTGGTGTTTGTGGTTGTGGTTGTGGTTGTTGTTGTGATGGTGGTGGTAGTTGTGGTGCTGGTTTTGGTGCTGGTTGTGGTGCTGGTTGTGGTGCTGGTTTTTGTGGTGGTGTTTTTGGTGATGGTGTTTGTTGTGGTGGTTGTTGTTGTGGTTGTGGTGGTGGTTGTTGTTGTGGTGGTGGTTGTGATGGTGGTGGTAGTTGTGGTGCTGGTTTTGGTGATGGTTGTGGTGCTGGTTGTGGTGCTGGTTGTGGTGCTGGTTGTGGTGCTGGTGGTTGTGGTGGTGTTTTGTTGTGGAAGTTGTGGTGGTGGTTGGGGTGCTGGTTGTGGTGCTGTTTGTGGTGCTGGTGTTTGTGGTTGTGGTTGTGGTGGTGGTTGTGATGGTGGTGGTAGTTGTGGTGCTGGTTTTGGTGCTGGTTGTGGTGCTGGTTGTGGTGCTGGTTTTTGTGGTGGTGTTTTTGGTGATGGTGTTTGTTGTGGTGGTTGTTGTTGTGGCTGTGGTGCTGGTTGTGGTTGTGGTGGTGGTTGGGGTGCTGGTTGTGCTGGTGTTTGTGGTGGTGGTTGTGGGGCTGATGGTTGTGGTGCTGGTGGTTGTGGTGCTGGTTGTGGTGCTGGTTGTGTTGCTGTTTATGGTGCTGGTGTTTGTGGTATTGGTTGTGGTGGTGGTTGTTGTTGTGGTGGTTGTTGTTGTGGTGGTTGTTGTTGTGGTGGTTGTTGTTGTGGTGCTGGTTGTGGTGCTGGTGGTTGTGGTGCTGGTGGTTGTGGTGCTGGTGGTTGTGGTGCTGGTTGTGGTGCTGTTTGTGGTGCTGGTTGTGGTGCTGGTTGTGGTGCTGGTGTTTGTGGTTGTGTTTTTGGTGCTGGTGTTTGTTGTGGTGGTTGTGGTGGTGGTTGTGGTGCTGGTGGTTGTGCTGGTGGTTGTGGTGGTGTTTTGTTGTGGAAGTTGTGGTGGTGGTTGTGGTGCTGGTTGGGGTGCTGGTTGTGGTGCTGTTTGTGGTGCTGTTTGTGGTGCTGGTGTTTGTGGTGGTGGTTGTGGTTGTGGTGGAGTTTGTGGTGGTGGTTGTGGTGGTGGTGGTGATGGTTGTGGTTGTGGTGGTAGTTGTGGTGGTGGTTGTGGTGGTGGTTGTGCTTGTGATGGTGGTTGTGATGGTGGTGATGGTTGTGGTTGTGGTGGTAGTTGTGGTGGTGGATCTGGTGGTGGTTGTGCTTGTGATAGTTGTGGTGGTGGTTGTGATGGTGGTGGTAGTTGTGGTGGTGGTTGTGGTGCTGTTTGTGGTGCTGGGTTTGTGGTGGTGGTTGTGGTGGTGGTAGTGGTGGTTGTGGTGCTGTTTGTGGTGTTTGTGGTGCTGGTGGTTGTGGTGCTGTTTGTGGTGCTGGTTGTTGTTGTGGTGGTTGTGGTGGTGGTTGTGGTACTGGTGCTGGGGGTTGTGATGGTGGTTGTGGTTGTGGTGGTGGTTGTGGTGGTGGTTGTGGTGCTGGTGTTTGTGGTTGTGGTTGTGGTTGTGGTGGTGGTTGTG